>JAKJMR010000336.1:57181-75675 GCA_024449315.1 Daboia siamensis
AGACCTCCAAGGTCCCTTCCAACTCTGTTATTCTATTCTATTCTATTTATTCTATTCTATTCGCATTCTATTCTCTATTCTATTCTCTATTCTATTCTCTATTCTATTCTAATTATTCTATTCTATTCCCATTCTCTATTCTATTCTATTCTATTCCCATTCTCTATTTCTATTTCTATTTCTATTTCTATTCTATTCTATTCAGGACAAATCAGAAAAAAAACTGGAGCTACTTAAAGGTAAAGGTAAAGGTTCCCCCGCACATGCGTGCTAGTCGTTTCCGACTCTAGGGGCCGGTGCTCATCTCCGTTTCAAAGCCGAAGAGCCGGCGCTTGTCCGAGGACGTCTCCGTGGTCATGTGGCCGGCGTGACTAGACGCCAAAGGCGCACGGAACGCTGTTACCTTCCCACCGGAGCGGTCCCTATTTTTCTACTTGCATTTTTACGTGCTTTCGAACTGCTAGGTTGGCAGAAGCTGGGACGAGTAACAGGCGCTCACTCAGCTACGCGGCACTCGGGATTCGACCCGCCAAACTGCCAACCTTCTGATCGACAGGCTCAGCGTCTTAACCCACTGAGCCACCGCGTCCCTTTGGAGCTACTTAGGATGCTGCATTTCAAATCCTGGGCTGATTTCTAACATTATTAGGAAACTGCGTAGGCAGCATCACCTGTCATCTCATCTTGCAAATTCCAACTTTGCCCATCTCGAATGTTTCTTGCAGATGGAGTGTGGTTGGCTGTATTCCCTTGAACAAGAAATAATTAAAGCTGGCATTCAAATCAGCTGGCAACACAAAACCATAATTTGTTTTAATCGCCGTTGTTGAAGAAACCAGTTTGCCTCATTCAGACTGGTTAACAAACAATGATTTTCACACCACAGTGTTTGGGAATTGCACAACACTAGGCCAGCAGCAAAGGGAAATACTGTACTGGTAGTCCTCGACTTAAAACGGTTCATTTAGTGACTGTTCAAGGTTACAGCGGCACTGAAAAAAGCGACGACCATTTTTCACAGTTGCGACCTTTGCAGCATCCCCAGGGTCATGTGATCAGAATTTGGATGCTTGGCAACTGACTCACATTTATGACGGTCGGTGTGTCCCAGGATCATGTGGTCCCCTTTAGCCACATTCACTTTACGAGCTGCAGTGATTCACTTAACAACTGTGACAAGAAAGGTTGTAAAACGGGGCAAAACTCACTTTTAACAAATGTCTCATTTAACGATTGAAACGTTGGGCTCCTTTGTGGCCGTAAGTTGGTGACTACCGGTAATAGAACAATATGATGTGAACCAGCTTCTAAAGACATCAAGGCAATGATACAGGCACATTTTATATGTTAAAAAAAGCAGCTTGTTACAGCGATTGGGATGGCTGCAATTTAAGGAATAAAGTCCAGTAACAATCCCCAGCTGTACATGGCCGTTTGCATCCTCTCCACAAAAATGTATTTAAAAAAATAAAAATAAATACTTAGGTCGCCAAATCTAGTGAGCAGACCTAATTTACAGCTCCGCTCTAAATTCCAAAGTTTTAAACAAACATATGGTAAAGGCAGAAGAAAACACGCCCTCCATTCTGCCTTGCCTCCTACACTGTGCCTCTTTTAAAAAGGGAATTATGCAGCACACCACTGAGACGGAGAAATGAGCTTTGTGTGTTGCATAGCTTCCCAAAGAACGAAAAAGGCCCTTGCCTTCCCATCTGAGAACTTAATTGAAGAAGGCATGCTGGGCGAAGACTGAGTCACGTGCCAGCAAGTACAGTACATTTTTTGCCCTGAAGTCTGACCTCTTTTATTTCCTTCCCAACAAACCTAATAATTTCTTCGGTCCCCGCAGTGTCTCCAAAAGACTTCAGAAATTTATTTCATGCTTAGGAGAGGGGAGGAAAAAAAGACGGAATTGCTCCATTTACCAAAAAAAAAAAAAAAAAAAATCATTTGCCTGCAAAGTAGAAGTGCTATGTATAAATATCTGTATTTCTGCGTTTATAAAAATGATGAGAAATATTGGGCCTCTCCTTCCACGTTCTTGGATCTGCAAGATCTAGGCTTGTGTTGAGGCGATGGAGGGGAAACGCATCAAATTTGCAGACGACACCAAGCTGCACACAAATTTGCACACAACACTCCAGAAGCTACAGGCTTAAGATACAGGAGGATCTTGACGAACATTGGGTGCTATCTAACAAAATGAAATTCAGTGGTGAAAAAAGTAAGGTTCTACACTTAGGCAAGAAAACCCAAATGCACAGGTATAGTATAGGTGGTACCTTGCTCAATAGTAGCGACTGTGAGAGGGATTTCGGAGTCCTAGTGGACAATCACTTAAAGATGAGCCAGCCGTGTACTGCAGCTGCCAAAAAAGCCCAACACAGTTCTAGGCTGCATTAACAGAGAGACAGAATCAAGATCACGTGAAGTGTTAATACCACTTTACAATGCCTTCGTAAGGTCACACTTGGGATACCGCATCCTGTTTTGGTCAGCATGTTATAAAAAAAAGAAGTTGAGACTCTGGAAAGTGCGGAGAAGAGCAACAAAGATGATCAGGAGAGCGGAGGCTAAAACATATGTAGAACGGTTGCAGGAATAGGGTATGTGTAGTTTAATGAAGAGAAGGACGAGGGGGGGACATGATAGCAGTCTTAAAATATCTCAGGGGCTGCCCCAAAGAAGAGGCAGTCAAGCTATTCTCCAAAGCCCCTGAAGGCAGGACAGGAAGCAAAGGACAGAAACTCATCAAGGAGAGAAGCAACCTGGAACTAAGGAGAAATTTCCTGACAGTTTAGAACAATTAATCCGTGGGACGACTTGCCTCCAGCAGTTGTGAGTGCTCCAAGACTGGAAGTTTTTAAGGAGATTGTCTGCAATAGTATAGTAGTTTTTCCTGCCTGAGCAGGTAGTTGGGCTAGAAGACCTTTAAGATCCCTTCAAATTCTGGTATTCTGTACAGATGCCAGGTTATTAAAGCACAAGGATCTTTGTTTGATCCTCCAGCACATCTAGGTTTCTTCCTGTTCCATATTCAAAGTCTGAGCAATAGGTGCTGATAACTCTGCCTTAGAAATGGAAGCCTGTGAATTGCTGCTAGCATAGAAAGATTTACTATTTCTCACTGTCTCCCATGGTAATCAGGAAGAACATTTCAAGCTGTGCCGAGAACCAGTACAGCACGTACGTGTTTCCTTGATTCCTTCTGTAAATTTTTTTTTTTTTAATCTGATGTTCCGCCAGAAGGAATCTCTGTTTGGGTCAAGAGCCCCCATCATGGCTTCTGTTTCAACACCCTCTCTTAGCTTTCCCCAGCCAAGCTTCAGTCGGCCCTTCTTCGCCCAAAGATGGCCGACACGCTGCAGACAATCTCCCGGATGCCCACAGTCTTCTTAGTGGATTTCTTTGAGTCCTGAACCATGTTAAGAAGTTCACTGAAGACCACCAGGGACCCATGGTAGGTCTCGGCTGTCGAAATTTCAAAAAAGCTGGAGTTGGTGGACAGGGCCAAAAGCCGACCTTCCTCGCTGGAGACGGCCCGCTGGTGCTGCAAGTCCCGTTTGTTGCCCACCAGAACGATGGGCGCCCTCCGCGTCCCATTCCTCCTCTTGGAACGTCGGAGCCAGTGGAGCTGATGACGGGCAAAAGCGAAACTGGCCCGGTCGCAAATGCTGTAGACTATAATGAAGCCATCGGCCCAGTGCAGCTGCTTCTCGTTCAGGCAGCTCTGGAGGTTGGCCACCTACAGAGAGTCAAAGAGGAACTGATGAGAAGAGGGGAGAGACAAGCAGAGCAGCAGCCCTTCCTCAGCCGTGATGGCACAGTGGTTAGAAGGCAGCACAGCAGGCGGCTTCTGCTGACTGCCGGCTGCCAGCAGTTTGGCAGTTCGATTCTCACCGGCTCGAGGTTGACTCGTCCTTCCGAGGTCAGTAAAATGAGGACCCGGATTGTTTGGGGGGGGGGGGGGGAAGAAGCTGACTCTGTAAACTGCTTAGGAAGGGCGGTAAAGCACTGTGAAGCGGTGTATAAGTCTAAGTGCTGTTGTTGCTGCTATTATTGCTATATTCCATTCTGTTCTGTTCCGTTCCGTTCCATATTTCTTCTATTCTATTCTGTTCTGTTCTGTTCTATTTTATTCTATTCCATTCTATTCCAATTCTATTCCATTCTAATTCTATTCTATTCTAATCACCATCTATTCTATTCTATTCTATTCTAATCACCATCTATTCTATTCTATTCTATTATATTCCCATCACCTTCTATTCTATTCTATTCTATTCCCATCACCATCTATTCTATTCTATTCTATTCTATTTTAATCACCATCTATTCTATTCTATTCTATTCTATTCCCATCACCTTCTATTCTATTCTATTCTATTCTATTCCCATCACCATCTATTCTATTCTATTCTATTCTATTCTATTCCCATCACCATCTATTCTATTCTATTCTATTCTATTCTATTCTAATCACCATCTATTCTATTCTATTCTATTCTATTCCCATCACCTTCTATTCTATTCTATTCTATTCTATTCTATTCTATTCTATTCTATTCTATTCCCATCACCATCTATTCTATTCTATTCTATTCTATTCCCATCACCATCTATTCCATTCTATTCTATTCTGTTCCGTTCCATATTTCTTCTATTCTATTCTATTCCTTTTTTCTATTCTATTCTGTTCTATTGTATTCCCATTCTCTATTCTGTTCGATATTCTATATTCCATATTCTATCGCCATGGTGGTGAAAAACATTACAGGTTAAACTCTGCCCACTGCCAGGAGTTCAATCCTGATCAGCTCAAGGTTGACTCAGCCTTCCATCCTTCCGAGGTCAATAAAATGAGGAGCCGGATTGTTTGGGGTGGGGGTGGGGGCAATATGCTGACTCTGTAAACTACTTAGAGAGCTTAATATAAATTTTGGGCTCCGTTGTGGTGGTAAGTCAAGGACTAACTGTAGGGGCTTTCGAGAATACAGGTAGTCCTCAACGTACAACCACAATTGAGCCCAAAATGCATGTTGCTAAGTGAGACATTTGTTGAGTGAGTTTTGCTCCCATTTTACGACCTTTCTTGCCACAGTTGTTAAGTGAATCATTGCAATTGTTGAGTTAGTAACACAGATCTTAGGTGAGCCTCGGTTCCCCACTGACTTTGCTTGTTAGAAGGTCACAAATGTGATCACATGACACCCCACCCCCACCCCATAAATATGAGTCAGTTTCCGAGCATCTGAATTTCAGTCATGTGACCGGGATGATGGTGGTCAGTGTCATTTTTTTTCCAGTGATGTCGCAACTCTGAACAGTCACTAAATGAACTGACCTACGTCGAGGACTACCTGTATAGGAACTGAAGGTACAATTTGTTCAGAGTGAACAGAAGCAAAGCAAGGAGACAAATTGCACCAGAGGTTAAAATATTGCCCGTGAATGGACTTGGCTGTGGCACAGAGACCATTACAACTACGTGATATTAGCTATGCATGTATCTGCTGAGAAATAAACTCTGCCAAACGGTCTCTCCACAAAATTCCTGGCTTGTCTGGCTGACAGAGGTTCTCCGGCTATCTGCCATGCTTTGATCGGGATTCCTCTAAAGCAGGGGTGTCAAACTCAATTTCATTGAGGGCCGCATCAGCATTGCGGTTGCCCTCAGGGGGACGGGTGGGTATGGCCAGGGTGGGCGTGGCCTACTGGGTAGGCGTGGCTAGAGTGCGTATGGCTTACTGGGTGGGCGTGGCTAGAGTGCGTATGGCCTACTGGGTGGGCGTGGCCAGCTCTACATCGTTGGCATCAAGGGTGCCTATGGGGGCCTGGGCAGGAGTGGGACAGATCTGGGGGTCTCTGGCAGAAGGAAGGTCTCTGGGCCAGGGCCAAGGCAATGGGGGCCGTTCCCTCACTCTTTCCAGGATAGCTTCGCAGGCCGCATGGAACCACTTCGTGGGCCGGATCTGCCCCCCGGGTTTGACATGTCTGCTCTAAAGACTGAAGCGGTGGGACTCACAAATGCCCCATCCCAACTATGAGCGTTCAGGATCTAATGTAACCGAGAATGGGGCTGCCCTGTGGATTGTGCGCAGGATTGCCAGACGTGTTTGTGTTTTGTGTGTCTGCGCGTGTGTTTGTGTACATCATCTGCAAATGGGGAAATGACGCTTACCTGTGGGCAGGCCGAGTCCCAGATACTAAATGAAGCTCTCTGCCCGGCCACCTTCGTGTTATGATTATAAATGGATTCTGGAGGTAAGAAACAAAAATAGGGTGTGACGAAGGGAGGAAGGGCAGCAGAGGAAGAAGAGAAGAAAATGAGAAAGAATGGAGAGGTGCCACAGGAAAGAAGAGACACACTTACCGATATTCCCATATTCACCAATGAACCTCCGGGTCAGAAACCGGACAGTTAAAGCTGGAACGAAAGAGAAAGCTGATGTCATGGCTGCATTTCTCCTAGACAAGCTTCATGAGTGACAGCCTGACATTAGCAACGGGGAGGCAGGGGGGATGGAAGCCCAGCTGAGCCTTCTGATATGACTCGTGGACTTCAGCTCCCAGAATTCCTGAGCCAGCCACGCTGAGGGGAAAGGGAGAGGTTTCCAAGCTGAGCCATGCTGGCTCAGGAATTCTGGGAGTTGAAGTCCACAATTCATGAAGGGGCCATAGTTCCCTCATGCTGGCTGAGGAATTCTGGGAGTTGAAGTCCGCAAGTCATGAAGGGGCCAAAGTTTTCCCCATGCTGGCTCAGGAAATCTGGGAGTTGAAGTCCGCAAGTCATGAAGAGGCCATAGTTCCCCCACGCAGGCTGAGTAATTCTGGGAGTTGAAGTCCACAAGTCTTAAAGCGGCTAGGTAGGCAACCTTGGCTCTTTTTATGATTCGTGGACTCATGGACTTCAACTCCCAGAATTCCTGAGCCAGCATGGCTCAGCTTGGAAACCTCTCCCTTTCCCCTCAGTGTGGCTGGCTCAGGAATTCTGGGAGTTAAAGTCCACGAGTCATAAAAGAGCTGAGGTTGCCTAGCCCTGAGTCCTAGGCAAGGACCTTTCCTTTGTGTTGTTTGCATGGGGAAAACCTCAGATTCAGCTTCCGCTACTGCTGCAACCATCTAACTTTCCGCAAAGTACATGTAGTCCTCGACTTACAACCACAAGGGAGCCCCAAATTTCTGTGGTTACGTGAGACATCTGTTAAGTACATTTTGCCCCATTTTACGACGTTTCTTGGCAGAGTTGTTAAGTGAATCACTGCAGTTGTTCGGTTAGTAACACAGTCGTTAAGTGAATCTGGCTTCCCCATTGTTTGTGAAAAGGGGATCACATGACTGCAACTTTCATAATAATTATAAACATGCGAGCTGTCTGAATTTTGATCACCTGACCCTGGGGATGCTGCAAAGATTGCAACTGTGAAAAAGGGTCATAAAGTCACTTTTTTTCAGTGCCATTGTAACTTTGATCAGTCACTCGCTGTATTAATCCATAAAATCCCTTGACACACCCCTCCAGCATTCCAACTTAGAACAGAGCTGGAAGGGACCCTGGAGGTCTTCTAGTCCAGCCCCCTGCTCAAGCAGGAAAACCTATACCATTTCAGACAAGTGACTATCTAGCCTCTTCATAAACAACTCCAGTGTTCTCCTTAATTCCAGGTTGCTTCTCTCCTTGATCAGTTTCCATCCGTTGCTTCTTGTCCTGCCTTTCAGGTGCTTTGGAGAATAGCTTGACTCCCTCTTCTTTGGGGCAGCCCCTGAGATACTGTAACGCTGCTATCATGTCACCCCTATTTCTTCTTTTCTTCAAACTAGCCAAACCCAAGTCCTGCAGCCGTTCTTGGTATGTTTTAGTCTCGAGGCCTTGGATCATCTTAAATGTTGAAACGTGTTGGAATATAAAACCCTTTACCTCAAAGGCTTTGATTGGTGCCTGTATCTGACCCAGGTACTGCTCACCAAATTTTTTAAGAGCCTATGAAAAAAATAGTAAAGGTAAAGGTTCCCCCGCACATGCGTGCTAGTTGTTTCCGACTCTAGGGGCCGGTGCTCATCTCCGTTTCAAAGCCGAAGAGCCAGCGCTTGTCCGAGGACGTCTCCGTGGTCAGGTGGCCGGCATGACTAGACGCCAAAGGCGCACGGAACGCTGTTACCTTCCCACCGGAGTGGTCCCTATTTTTCTACTTGCATTTTTACGTGCTTTCGAACTGCTAGGTTGGCAGAAGCTGGGACCAGTAACAGGCGCTCACTCTGCTACGCGGCACTCGGGATTCGACCCGCCAAACTGCCGATCTTCTGATTGACAAGCTCAGCGTTGTAACCCACTGAGCCACCGCGTCCCTTATGAAAAAAATAGGGCTTATCTTTTTTTTTTCTTAGTGCAGTGAGGCATCCATTCATGGACGCCCCAGCAGAATGACTCATAACCAGCATTTTAATCAGCATGGGGTTCAAAAGGCTTTCATAGCCTAATTTAGTTTGATTCCCCGCAGGTCTCTTACAAGGCAAACTGTACCTCTTACCCTTAGGGAACTTTGCCTAAAACAAATCACCCAGGTAACCCTTGAATAGGTGAGAGACCAGAACTGAGAAATCTAGTATGTAGCTCAAGTCTCTCGCCTGGCGGCCAATTTTGACATGGAACCAATTTTCCAGGGAACTGGTGCTTTCCTGAAAAACCAAAAACCTCCCTGTCTCCAGGTACTTGCACAAATGACCACAGTAGTGGAAAAAAGCAGCTTTTTTTAAAAAAAACTGACCATTCATGGAATACAGTTAAGTTTTTGACTTACAGCTATAACTGAGCCCCAAATTCCTGTGGTTCAGTGAGACATTTGTTAAGTGAATTTTGCCCCATTCTATGACCTTGCTTGCCACAGTTGTTAAGCGAATCACTGCGGTTGTTAATATGATTGTTAAGTCAATCCGGCTTCCCCATTGACTTTGCTCGTCAGAAGGTCCCAAAAGGTGATCATATGGCCCCCATCGTAAATATGAGTCGGTAGCCAAGCGTCTGAATTTTGATCGGGTGACGTAAGTGAAAATGGTCGTAACTCACTTTTTCTGCAACGCTGTTGTAACTTTGAACGGTTACTAAATGAACTGTTGTAAGTCAAGGACTTATTCTAACGGGCAAAAATCTTGCTCGTTTCTCCCCTCTCAGCTTTATTCCAAGGGACTCGAATGAGGCATCTGGGACAGCCTTTACTCTCGTTTTGCCCCCACATACCACAACCCTGCAAGGTAGGCAGGAAAGCAAGACAAAAGCTGACTCAGAGTTAGCCATCTGGGTGGGAGGGCTGGTTGGTCAAGCGCTGCCCCCCAAGTCAGGGTTTATAGAACCAATCCTTGGTTGTATAAACAAAAGCATAGAATCAAAATCAGGTGAAGTGTTAAGTTGTTGTTGTTGTTAGCTGCGAAGTCGTGTCTGACCCATCGCGACCCTATGGACAATGTTCCTCCAGGCCTTCCTGTCCTCTACCATCTTCTGGAGTCCATTCAAGCTCACGCCTCCTGCTTCAGTGACTCCATCCAGCCATCTCATTCTCTGTCGTCCCCTTCTTCTCTTGCCCTCAATCTTTCCCAGCATTAGGCTCTTCTCCAGTGAGTCCTTCCTTCTCATTAGGTGGCCAAAGGATTTGAGTTTTAGCTACAGGATCTGGCCTTCCAAAGAGCAGTCAGGGTGGATCTCCTCTAGGACTGACCGGTTTGATTGCCTTGTAGTCCAAGGGACTCGCAGGAGTCTTCTCCAGCACCGTAGTTCAAAGGCCTCAATTCCACCCTGTTGGTGTTAGTTGCGAAGTCGTGTCCGACCCCACGGGACCCCATGGACAACGTTCCTCCAGGCCTTCCTGTCCTCTACCATCTTGTGGAGTCCCTTTAAGCTCACGCCTCCCGCTTCAGTGACTCCATCCAGCCACCTCCTTCTCTGTCGTCCGTCCCCTTCTTCTATTGCCCGAAGTGTTAAGTACCGCTTTATAAAGCCTTAGTAAGGCCACACCTGGAATCCTGCACCCAGTTTTGGTCACATTACAAAAAAGATGTTGAGGCTTTGAAAAAAAGAAAAGTGCAGAGAAGAGCAACTAGGATGATTAATGGCCCGGAGACAAAGACATATATGAGGGTGAAGGCTTGTTCTCCGAGCTTGTGGGCTGGTTTCTGAACATTTCGTTCCCAGGCTGGGTAACATCTCCAGCAGTTTAGAGGGTGTCTGATCTGCTGTTCTGTTTACATCCTCATCCTACACCCGAGCTACAGATAGTCCTTGCAAACTATATATGAAGAACGGTTGCAAGAATTAGGTATGGCCAGTCTAGGAAGAAAAAAAAAAAAGGACCAGTAGGTGACATGATAGCAACTCTTCCAGTATTTGAGGGGCTGCCACAAAGAAGAAAGGGGGGGTCAAGCTATTCTCCAAAGCACCAGAAGGCAGGAGAAGAAGCAACAGATGGAAACTCATCCAGGAGAGAAGCAACCTGGAAATGAAGGAGAATCTTCCTAACAGTGAGGACAATTAACCAGTGGAACAGCTTGCCACCAGAAGTTTATTTAATTCAATTCAAGAAGTTGCAAGTCCCCGTCCCATTTTAAGAAAGGACTTGTCCGAAATGGTCTCTAGGATGCTCTCTCTCCTGCTTGAGCGGGGGTGGACTAGAAGACCTCCAAGGTCCCTTGCCAGCTCTACTCTGACTGAAGGGTCGGGACGGCCATCCCCGGCCAATGCAAGAAATGCGGTCCAGTCGCATTTCCACGCCGGCTGGGGATGATAGGGGTTGTAGGTCTCGAAGCGCCCGGCGGAAAGCAGCTGCCCCTGAACGCGGCGGGGGCAGCTCCGGCGCCCTTCGCGGCCGACACTTACCCGATTTCCCCACTTTCTCCGCCCCGGTGACCAGGACGTTGGCTTCCAGTTTGGGCAAGAGCCCCTCGCGCATCTTCCCGGCTTGTCGGAAAGCCGTCTTGAGGTGCACCAGCATCGCCGAAATCAGACGGAGCGGCCGGCGGGCGAGCGGAGCGGAGGAGAAACACACCTGGAAGCGCCACCTGCCGCCCGGCGCATCTGGCTGCCGGCGCGCAGCCGGCCGGCTTTTTTATACCGGGGGGAGGAGCCTCCGGCCAGCGAGGGCGGAGCCGGCCCCGCCCCGCGTGGCTCGAGAGCCCAGGTGCAGCCGCCTCGGGGCGCGTGAGCCAAGCAGGGCGGGAGGGGAGGGGGGGAAAAGCTGAGGTGGGCGTGGCCGGGGGGAGGGGGGAGAAGATGGGGGACCTTTTGCCCGAAAAGGCTGGTTGGGGCCGTGCAGAGAAGAGCAATTCAGATGATCCAAGGCCTGGAGACTAAAACATAGGAAGGACGGCTGCAGGACTTGGCTTTGGCTAGTGACCCAGGGCTAGGCCACCTTGGCTCTTTTAGGACTCGTGGGCTTCAACTCCCAGAATTCCTGGGACAGCCATGCTGAGGGCAAAGAGAGAGCTGAGCCAGGCTGGCTAAGGAACTCTGGGAGTTGAAGTCCAGGAGTCATGAAGGGGGCCAAATTTCCCTCAGGCTGGCTCAGGAATTCTGGGAGTTGAAGTCCACGAGTCATGAAGGGGCCAAATTTCCCTCAGGCTGGCTCAGGAATTCTGGGAGTTGAAGTCCACGAGTCATGAAGGGGCCAAATTTCCCTCACGCTGGCTCAGGAATTCTGGGAGTTGAAGTCCACGAGTCATGAAGGGGCCAAATTTCCCTCACGCTGGCTGAGGAATTCTGGAAGTTGAAGTCCACGAGTCATCAAAGAGCCAAGGTGGCCTACCCCTGGTCTATATTCTAAACCAGGGGTCTTCAAACTTGGCCCTTTTATGACTTGTGGACGTCAACTCCCACAGTTCCTGAGCCAGCATGGGGGACCTATGGCTCCATTATGACTTGTGGACTTCAACTCCCGGAATTCCTGAGCTAACCATGCTGAGGGGAAAGGGAGAGGTTTCCAAGCTGAACCACGCCGGCTCAGGAATTCTGGGAGTTGAAGTCCACGAGTCATGAAGGGCCAAGTTTGAGGACCCCAGGAAGAGCAGCTGGGGCTTTGGGGGAAGTGTTTGCTCAGTAGCTGACACCGGAAGCCCTGGAGCTTCAGTCCAAGCAAGGGAAGAGTCCATTTTAGAGAAAAGAAGGACTAAGATTGACACGATCACAGTATTCCAGTATTTGGGGGGCTGCCACAAAGAAGGGGGGGGTGTCAACCTATTCTCCAAAGCACCAGAAGGCAGGACAAGAAACAATATATGGAAACTATTCAAGGAGAGAAGCATCCTGGAATTAAGGAGAAACGTCCTAACAGTGAGGACAGTTAACCAGTGGAACTACCTGCCTCCAGAAGTTGTGGGTGCTCCATCACTGGAGGCTTTGAAGAAGAGACTGGACAGCCACTTGTCTGAAATGGTCTCTTGCTTGAGCCGGGGGTTGGACTAGAAGACCCCCGAGGTCCCTTTCAACTCTGCTATTCTGTACCGTAGCAAACGGCAATGTTCTGTGAGAGACTTGAGGAGGCCGTTATCATTTTGTGCTCACCGAGAGGAACCTTGGACAAGGGGCAAAATGGCGGGATCGGCCTGGGGGCTTGCAAGGAAAGACCCAGTTGGGAAACTTGTCTTTGCCATCTACAGAGAGGGACAATGGGGATGTTGGAGTAAGGAAAGAACGGGTGTTGTAACCCTACTGAAGGATGATGGATGCTTAGGTTTTGGGGGGGTGGCCTGACATGATAGCTGAGTTCCAATATTTGAGGGGTTGCCACAAAGAAGAAGGGGTCAGCTTATTCCTCAAAGCACCTGAAGGCAGATGGAAACTAATCAAGGAAAGAAAGCCTGTTGTTCTACGCTTGCAGGAATTGGGGATGGCCAGTCTAGAGAAAAGAAGGACCAGAGCGGACACGAGAGCAGCATTCCAATCTTTGGAGGGCTGCCACAGTGAAGAAGTTGCAAAAGGGGGATCGCGGGACCCTGGGAGACGCCGCGGCCGTCATAAATAAGAACCAGTTGCCAAGCTTCTGAATTTTGACCAGGTGGCCCTGGGGAGGCTGCAAAGGTTGTAATGAAAAAGGGTCGTCGGTCACATTTTTTCAGGGCAGTTGTAACTTCGGACAGTCACTAAACGAACTGCTGTAAATTGAGGACTCTGTTCCCTGCTGAAGCTCAGCAGCTTTTTAACAGCGGTCCAAGAAGGAGGAAAGGACAAGAGCGCTCTCTGGTGGTCAGAACAGAGAAATGACCCAAAGGTGCTTTTTCCACCAGGCAACTGGTCTGCCTTTGTTTTCCCTTCTCCTCCAAGAAGCTTCTTCAGCTCTGACTGGATGGTGGGAGGGAATGCAAAGATTTATACTCCTTGCAGACATTTGCCTTCCTTTGCAGAGCCTTAAAAGGTTGTAATTCTGAAAAATGGTCCTAAGCTGTTTTTTTTCCAGTGCCGTTGTAACTGAACGGTCACCAAATGAACTGTCGTAAGTTGAGGACTACCTGCATAGGAGGCTTTAGGTTCAGCTCTCAATATCTTCAGGTAAGACTTCCCAAATACCATGTTTGAAACCCATTTTGTAAGCCGCCCCAGAGTTGCTTTATCAGTGAGATAGATGGCAAATAAATTTAATTAATCAAGACTGCAGTTAAGTCTGACAGTAGAAGCATGGATTGTGTAGCCATGGTTTATTTAACCATGGCTTCCTGAAAGATGTTATAATTGACTCGGTTTGCATATTATTGCTGTTTCGTATTTAAACCATGTCACAATTTACAAGCTAGCGCAGGGGTGTCAAACTCAATTTCATTGAGGGCCGCATCAGCATTGCGGTTGCCCTCAGGGAGCCGGGTGGGTATGGCCAGGGTGGGCATGGCCTACTGGATGGGCTAGAGTGTGTATGGTCTACTGGGTGGGCGTGGCCAGCTCTACATCGTTCGGCATCAAGGGTGCCTATGGGGGCCTGGGCAGGAGTGGGACAGATCTGGGGGTCTCTGGCAGAAGGAGGGTCTCTGGGCCAGGGCCAAGGCAGTGGGGGCCGTTCTCTCACTGTTTCCAGGATGGCTTTGCGGGCCGCATGAAACCACTTCGCGGGCCGGATCCGGCCCCCGGGCCTTGTGTTTGACATGTCTGAGCTAGCGTGACTGCTTCAACCAGCACATTAATCCAAAATCAAACAAGGACATAATAGCTTAGTGCATTGTTTAAACCCCCAGTGCATTGGCTGTCATTCCTGAGCAAACTTTCATGGTTTTAAACCAGGGATCTTCAAACTTGGCCCTTTGATGACTTGTGGACTTCAACTCCCAGAATTCCTAAGCCAGGCACGCTGGTTTAAACTGACACAATGCCCCATTCTTCCCTAACCTGCTACTCTCTGGATTCAATTACCATCATCCTCAGCCAGTAACTGGGGCTGGTAATAATATAGCCAAAACATTATGTACGAGACCATAATTAAAGGAAGTCTATTTTTTAAATGAGAACGCTGAGCTCCTTTTCTTAAAAACAGAAAAGAATGATCTGTATGAATACAGGTAGTCCTCAACTTAGCAGCCCAGCTGAGCCCAAAATTGATGTTGCTAAGTGAGAGTTAAGTGAGTTTTGCCCCATTTTATGACCTTTCTCGCCACCGTTGTTCAGTGAATCATTGCCGTGGTTAAAATTAATAACATGGTTGTTTAGTGAAACTTCCCCATTGACTTTGCTTGTCCAAAGGTCACAAAAGGGGATCATGTGATCCCAGGACACTGCGACTGTCATAAATGTGAGTCGGTTGCCAAGTGTCTGAATTTTGATCGCGTGACCCCGGGGAGGCCGCAACGGTCGTGAGAAACAGTCACTTTGTAACCTCGAATAGTCACTAAATGAACTTTTACAAGTCAGAAATTACCCGTAAAGGGTTAGTGTTCAGCTGGGGTGCCTTGTTTTGCAGCCAACCATCTTCCTGATGATCTTTTAATCAAAGTCTCTTTGAAAACATTTATTCAGATCCTCACAGCTTGGCGTGACTTCAGCTTGGCTTTAAAGACGGACGGGCTTGGAGCTGTTGGGCTTGTGGAATTCCAAGGATTCCGGAGCAAAGCTGATTCTGCCTTTTTCAGGCCTGGCTGTTCTCCGAGAAGACCAGTTCTTCCACTCTACTGGCAGGCCTTTGCATCCACCGATCGGCAGGTTGGCGGCAGGTAAGTCAGCTGTGGGGGGAGGGGAGTGAGGCCCTGCCTGCACAGTGGCGGTCTGCATGAAATGCCGTTCATGGCTGGGGAAAGGGCATCGCTTGGAGATCCCTGCAAGGGATCTAGGTCCACAGGGGTAGGCAACCTTGCCTCCTTTATGACTCGTGGACTTCAACTCCCAGAATTCCTGACCCAGCCATGCTGAGGGGAAAGGGAGAGGTTTCCAAGCTGAGCCTTAGTGGCTCAAGAATTCTGGGAGTTGAAGTCCACAGTCATAAAAGAGCTGAGGTTGCCTACCCCTGTTCTAGGAGGAAACCTCACCCTGGGCCAGGGGTAGGCAACCTTGGCTCTTTTATGGCTGGTGGACTTCAACTCCCAGAATTCCTGAGCCGGCATGGGGGAACTATGGCTCCTTTATGATTTGTGGACTTCATCCCCCAGTATTTATTTATTTATTTATTTATTTTTATTTTTATTACATTTATATCCCGCCCTTCTCCGAAGACTCAGGGCAGCTTACAAGCTTAGCAGTAGCCTCAGTATTCCTGAGCCAGCCATGCTGAGGGGAAAGGGAGAGGTTTCCAAACTGAGCTGTGCTGGCTCAGGAATTCTGGGAGTTGAAGTCCACGAGTCATAAAAAGAGCCAAGGTTGCCTAGGACAACTTGCCACGGCCAACTCACCACAATTAGCCACGGCCAACTCACTGTGGCCAGCTTGTGGCCAATTTGCCACTGATTGCATCTTGGAAAGGTACAGATAGTCCTCCACTTACAGCAGCTCATTTAGTGACTGTTCAAAGTTACAAGGGCACTGAAAAAAAAAAGGCTTATGGCCGTTTTTAAGTTGCAACCTTTGCAGCATCCCAGGGTCACATGATCAAAATTCAGATGCTTGGCAACTGAGTCATATTTATGACTATCGCAGCATCCCGGGGTCACATGATTCCCCTTTTGTGACCTTCGGACAAGCAAAATCAGAGGGCAAGCCAGATTCATTTAACAGCCGGGTTGCTAAACTTATCAGCCGCAGTGATCCACTTAACAACAGAGTCAAGAAAGGTCGTAAAATGGGGCAAAACCCACTTAAGAAAGGAATTTTGGGCCGCAGTTGTGATTGTAAGTCGAGGGCCGCCTGTATTACATTTTGAAAAAGATAAATGGAGGAAGAAACGTTGTGGGGGAGAAGCCGTGGACGATGGTTTCCAAAAGCAAAGTGCAGATCGGTTCAAAGGGGCAAGAGGTCACAGAGACAGAGGACCACCTTATGACTTTGAGGATAAAAAATTGCAGTTCTTCTAGAAAATTCCTAATTTGTCTTGCTGAAACTTTCTCTTTCCAAAAGTAGAAGACAGTACAAGGGGTCAACTTGATCTTGGCTCCGGGAGAGGAAGCGCTGAGCATTGGAGAAAGTGATTGTGCAATGGTGGAATTGTTGATTTAAAGGGGAAATAAAGCTGAGCCTAAAAGTTGCGCATAATAGATTTTAAAAATGGATTTCTGTGAAACTCTGCGGACGCTTCTATGGTGGGCAAAACCAACAGAATAGAATAGAATAGAATAGAATAGAATAGAATAGAATAGAAGGGAATAGAATAGAATAGAATAGAATAGAATAGAATAGAATAGAATAGAATAGAATAAGAGAGAATGGAATGGAATAGAAATAGAATAGGGCTGGAAGGGACCTTGGAGGTCTTCTAGTCCTGCCCCCTGCTCAAGCAGGAGAACCTATACCATCTCAGACAGGTGACTGTCTAGTCTCTTCTTAAAAATCTCCAGTGATAGAGAGCCCACGATTTCTGGTGGCAAGCTGTTCCACTGGTTGATTGTCCTCACTGTTAGGAAGTTTCTCCTCAATTCCAGGCTCCTTCTCTCTTTGATCAGCTTCCAAGACCTTCAGGACCTTGGGATGGGGCTCTGCAATTCTAGAATTATGGAACTCGGAGGGACCTCTGATCACCAAGTCCAGCTTTTTGTTCCGTGCAAGAATCTAGATTCAAGCATCCCCGAGAGATGGCTGTTTCCAAAAAGCTCTCTCACGCCAGCTGAAAATTGGCAGGGAATCCTTGCTGTAACTCTGCTGTCACTTGTTAGCACAGAAGAAGCTTAGAAGATCGTGGCTACAAAGAGAATACTATCAAACAGGCGGCCTGGGCGTGTGGCCTTCTCAATCACCAGAAATTGTGAGAGGGGCCTTGGAGCCCTAGTGGACAATCACTTAAACATGAGCCAGCATTGTGCGGCAGCAGCCCAAAAGGCCAACGCGATCCTAGGCTGCATTATTAGAGGGGTAGGCGCCAGGCCAGAATTCTCGTGATTCCTTGGGAAAAATCTGAGCAGTCAAACTGGTTTGGAAACTGGTTTGCTTTGGCACGTTCAGGAGGCTGGGCAGTTTCAGAAGCGAGGCTTCAACAGATTCCTCCGTAGGGTTGTGATATACGCACACCTCCCCAGCCTGGAATGAAGAGACCGTAGTAGGCTCTTGACGAACAGGATTCTGAGGATCACAGAATCACAAAGGTTGAGAGGCCCAACTTGAGCTAATTAATCAATTAGCTTGATTAGTTAACTAATCAAGGAGAAAAGCCACCTAATTGTAGTCATAATAGTAAAGTTAGAAGGGACCTTGGAGGTCATCTAGTCCAACCCCCTGCTCAGGCAGCAAACACTATACCATTGCAGACAAATGGCTGTCCAGTCTCTTCACCTAGAACTAAAGAGAAGAAGGGGTCAGCTTATTTCTCAAAGCCCCTGAAGGCGGGACAAAAAACAACGGATGGAAACTAATCAAAGAGAGAAGCAACCTAGAACTGAGGAGAAATTTCCTGAGAGTTAGAACAATTAAATCAGTGGAACAGCTTGCCACCAGAAGTTGTGGTTGCTCCATCACTGGAGGTTTTTAAGAAGAGTCTTGCCAGTCACCTGTCTGAAATGTTATAGGGCAGGGATCTTCAAACCTGGCCCTTTTATGACTCATGGACTTCAGCTCCCAGAATTCCTTAGCCAGCACAACTGGCTAAGGAATTCTGGGAATTAAAGTCCACAAGTCATAAAAGGGCCATGTTTGAAGACCCCTGGTATAGGGTCTCCTGCTTGAACAGGGGGCTGGACTAGATAGAATGTCTCCTGCTTGAGCAAGGGGTTGGACTAGAAGACCTCCAAAGTCCCTTCCAGACCTATGTTTCTATCAAACAGATGAAATACATAAATGGATTAGATAGAGAAAGAGAGACAGAGATGAGAGAGAGAGAGAGAGAAAGATGGATGGATGGATGGATGGATAGAAGATTAGATAGATAGATAGATAGATAGATAGATAGATAGATAGATAG
>JAKJMR010000336.1:81072-102697 GCA_024449315.1 Daboia siamensis
GAATAGAATAGAATAGAATAGAATAGAATAGAATAGAATAGAATAGAATAGAATAGAATAGGGGTGAGAATGGAATAGAATAGAATAGAATATTTATTTTATTTATTTTTATTACATTTATATCCCGCCCTTCTCCGAAGACTCAGGGCGGCTTACAAGCTTAGCAGTAGCCTTCATTCTATGTATATGCCTGCTTGTTAGGGCTTACACAGACACACACCCAAGCGGCATTATTACAAAGTCAGCTTATTGCCCCCCAACAATCTGGGTCCTCATTTTACCTACCTCGGAAGGATGGAAGGCTGAGTCAACCTTGAGCCTGGTGGGACTCGAACCTGCACTAATTGCAGGCAGCTGGTGTTACTTAAGGAGGCATCAGCCCTCTGCTCCACCAAGGCTCTAGAATAGAATAGGGGTGAGAATGGAATGGAATGGAATGGAATGGAATGGAATAGAATAGAATAGAATAGAATAGAATAGAATAGAATAGAATAGAATAGAATAACAGAGTTGGAAAGGACCTTGGAGGTCTTCTAGTCCAACCCCCTGCCTTTGCAAGATCTTAACACAAAATGCAGGATGGCGTGCTCCCTCTTGAAGTGGCTGGCCCAGGAACCTAATTTAATGGAATAGGAATAGGAATAAGGATGGAATGGAATGGAATGGAATGGAATAGAATAGAATAGAATAGAATAGAATAGGCTGGCTGAGGAATTCTGGGAATGGAAGTCCACAAGTCTTAAAGCCGCCAAGTTTGAAGACCCCTCTATTAACCCAACCGCAGAGTTATAACTACTAGCGGCCTACGTGTGTGCTCATATTTATTCATAGCATGTTTAAGTATATACACAGGCGCGCGCGCACACACACAGAGTAACAGCAAGGTTCACTAAACCAAATCTTTGTTAAGTTTTGATCTGGATCCCTTGCAAATTGACCATCCTGATTTAAAACCTGCAAACATTCCAAAGCAAAGTCCAGGTCTCTGCTGCCATTTGAAGGATGTCCAGAGGTTTGCAGCCCAGAATGCACTCAAAGGCGTTTTTATTTACTCTGAGAGCTGTGAGACAGATGCCAGCAAAATACGTCCTATGAGTCTTAAATCTGCCACTGCTTCGTTCTTTTAGGAGAGAGAAAGAATGGCAGGTATTGAACAGCCTCGCCCTTTCAAGAATGAGGACCTGTTCTGAGTTTCCTGGAACAGGCCATGCGGGCGCCAACATCCAGGACAGAGAGAGAAGAACAATCAAACTGGCCTGGCCTGCTATCTTGCACCTCAATCATCTTCAAAAAAGCCTCCGTGCTTTTATTGCAGGTACATCGTGCACAATCTTTGGAGCCGCGTTCACACATTTATGAGACTCATAACCAAAGGAGGGGGGGAGAGGAGGGGGAAGAAATAAGACCCCTGCCCAGAGTGGCCATTTTCCTGATGCTTTGGAGATGCACTCTGAACATGGCTAGAGAGAGAATTGCAACTGAAACAACCCTTTTATTTTATTTTTAACCTGGTTTGCCACATCTAAATTTCCATATACGGGTAGTCCTCCGACATATGACTGCAATGGGGCCCGATATGTCTGTCCTTGAGTGAGACCTTTGTTAAATGGGGTTTGCCCCGTTACATGACCTTTTTTGTCACCGTTGCTAAGCGAATCACTGCAGTTGATAAGTTAGTAACACGGTTATTAAGCGAATCTGGCTTCCCCTCTTGACTTTGCTTGTCAGAAGGTCGCAAAAGGGGATCGCCTCACACACACACACACACACACACACACAGGGACGCTGCGACCATCATAAATACAAGTCAGTTGCCAAGCATCTGAATTTTGATTGCGTGACCTTGGGGATGCTGCAGAGGTCGTAACTGTGAGAAACGGTCATAAATCACTTTTTTCAGTGCTGTTGCAACTGGTCACTAAATGAACACTTGTACGTCAAGGAATCCCTGCACTGTTTTTATGTTTTTAATATTTTATTTGCATACTACCCAGAGTCCTGTGAGGGAGCTGGATGGTTCCTAAATATGATAAATGAATACAGGTACTCCTGGACGTACAAGAGTTCATTTAGTGACCGTTCAAAGTTATAACGGCATTGAAAAAAGTGACCTGTGACCGTTTTTCACACTTATGACCGTTGCAGCATCCCCAGGGTCACGTGATCAAAATTCACAGGCTTGCCAACTGGTTCATACTTATGACGGTTCCAGTGTTCCGGGGTCAGGTGATCCCCTTTTGCGACCTTCTGACAAGCAAAGTCAATGGGGGAAGCCAGATTCACTTAACAACTGTGTCACTAACTTAACAACTGCAGTGATTCACTCAGCAACTGTGGCAAGAGAAGTTATGAAACGATGCAAAACTCACTTAACAAACCTCTCGCTTAACGACAGAAATTCTCAGGCTCTATTGAGGCCGCAAGTCGAGCACTTACCCGTGAACCAATTTCAGCCACAGGACAGATTTTGGGAAGGTGAGTCCGGGGCTACAGACTGTCTCTAAGCCCTGATTTATTTTCTCCATATTTTCTACTGGATGGGCAGGGAATAATTTTTAAAGAGTTGCTGGAACTGGGCCGATGTGTCTACTGAAGATGTAATTAAAAATAAATAAAAAGCCAAGCTGGGAATTGAAACAGACGTTTGATTGCCCCACCCTTGTTAATGTTGCCAGCCTGGCTGAGATCAGCACTGGGAAGATGCAGACGGTGTTTTGATGTGAAACTCACCTGTTCCTAGAAAGGGCCAAGTGGTTGAAAAATTGCTCTTTCGCTTTGCCTAAACTGAAGAAAGGTGAATTTCTGCCTTTTTCTTCCGAGCGAGACTGAGTTCTCCCCACTGAGTGGGGCAAGATGTTGAAATGACTTTTTCCTGCCAAGGCAGTTCCTTCGCCCTTTTCGGCCAGCAGGTGGGCAGGCAGTCACCTGACAGATGCAGCATCAGGAGGTATTAGCCTACTTTAATAATGCAAGAGAGATGCGGTGGCTCAGTGGGTTAGGACGCTGAGCTTGTCGATCAGAAGGTTGGCAGTTTGGCGGGTCGAATCCCAAGTGCTGCGTAGCAGAGTGAGTGCCTGTTACTCATCCCAGCTTCTGCCAACCTAGCAGTTTGAAAGCACGTAAAAAGGCAAGTAGAAAAATAGGGACCACTCAGGTGGGAAGGTAACAGCGTTCCGTGCGCCTTTGGCGTCTAGTCATGCCGGCCACATGACCACGGAGACGTCCTCGGACAAGCGCTGGCTCTTTGGCTTTGAAATGGAGATGAGCACCGACCCCTAGAGTCGGAAACGACTAGCACGCATGTGCGGGGGAACCTTTACCTTTACCTTTAATAATGCAAGGGAGCTTACTCACCAGAGTAAGGCCAGACAAGGAATGACGGATGGCAACTGATCAAGGAGAGAGGTCAGCCTGGAAATAAGGGGAAACTTTTCTGACCGTGAGAACAATCCACCAAGGGAGCAGAAGTTGCCTTCAGAAGTTGTGGGAGGCTTTCAAGAAGAGACTGGACTGCCATCTGTCTGAGTTAGGATCGGATCTCCTGCTTCGGCAGCGGGGTCAGACTAGATGACCTCCAAGGTCCCTTCGGACTCTTGTTATTCTGTTAGGGACTCTTGTTATTCTGTTAGGGAGGTTAAACCATACCAGGAAGGATTAAGGGAACTAGGGGTGGTTAGTTTAACAAAGAGAAGGATTGGCTGTTTCCCAATATTTGAGGGGCTGCCACAAAGAAGAGGGGGGGGGGGGGGGTGTGAAGCACCAGAAGGCAGGAAACAAGAAGCAAAGGATGGAAAATAATCAAAGAGAGAAGCAACCTGGAACTAAGGCGAAACTTCCTAACAGTGAGAATAATCAACCAGTGGAACAGCTTGCCACCAGAGGTTGTGGGTGCTCCATCAGCGGATGTTTTAAAGAAGAGATTGGATATCCATTTATCCGAAATGGTATAGGGTCTCCTGCTTGAGCGGGAGGGGGGGGGGGGCTGGACTAGAAGACCTCCAAGGTCCCTTCCAGCTCTATTCTGACTGATTGACCGACCAGCTTCCTTAATGTGCCGCTTTCCAACGTCCGCAAGAGCGCCCCGGCTCAAGAAGTCAATAGGAGCAGAGGAGGAGTAAAAGGGGAGCTGGCCCTTTAAGAGGGAGCCGCGCCCTTCGGAGTTAACGGGGGGGGGGGGCGATGTGCTTTTATGTCCTGGCAGCTCCTCTGTGGGAGGGGGAGGGGGCGGGGCATCCCTCGTGAAGCCCCTAGCGTAGCGGACAGACGCCTCTCTGGCGCCGCCTCTGGTCGGGAATAGTCGGTGCTGCTGGCTGCGTTTCCAGCTGATCCCGCCCAGAAAAGCGATCCTGGAGCGCTCGTCCCGACGACACGCATCGATTCGACCCCGAGGGGTTTGACTGCCGTTGCAGGCGGTGTTTCTGCGGGCACCTGAGCCCCGTTCACGCGTCATGCTGAACAAGGTCAGTGGCAGCGGCTGCATCCACACCTTTGGGCTATTGGGAATCCTTGGTTATATTTAGTGGCACTAAAGATTAATTAATTAATTAAATTAGGGCGATCCATTTGCTTACTCCGCCACTAAGAAGTGTTTGCAATAGGAGGGAATATCTGAGTTAAGTGTGCTGGGGAAGCCGGCCCCAACTTGGGTTTGCACCGACTTGTTAAGCCGTGGTTTGTTTACCCCCTTTTTTTTTTTGCCCAAATCACAGTTTTCACCGGGAAGTCTTTTGCAAACTTCAGTGGATAGTTTTGTGAACGCGGCTAAGTATATTATGTCTTCATGCAGGAAGTGGTGCGTGTGTGTTTGTAAATGTTACATGGGAATGTAGATGCAGGTAATCCCTGACTTATTGAACTGAAAAGTTCTGTTGCTAAGTGAGACAGTTAAATGAGTTCTGCCCTGTTTTATGACATTTCTTGCCACAGTTGTTAAGTGAATCACTGCAGTTGTTAGATCAGTAACCCGGTTGTTAAGTGGATCTGGCTTCCCCCTTGACTTTGCTGGTCCGATGTCGCAAAAGGGGATCATGTGACGCCGGGACACTGCGACCGTCAAAAATATGAGTCAGTTGCCAAACATCTGAAACCTTTGTGAGTTTCTTAGCTTCTAGACATCGGTGAGTATCTGGGTTGCATAGGAGATCATGGAGCGAATGGATTACTAAAGCCTTTAAACTGTTTACATTGCAGTAAGGACTTAACCTGATCATTAATTTTACCTTTATTGTGTTTTACCAACTTTTTGCTTGGCCTTCTTAATTTATTATAACAGAATAGCAGAGTTGGAAGGGACCTTGGAGGTCTTCTAGTCCAACCCCCTGCTTAGGCAGGAAGCCCTACTTCATTTCGGACAAGTGGCTGTCCAATCTCTTCTTAAAAACTTGCAGTGTTGGAGCACCCACAACTTCTGGTGGCAAGCCGTTCCACTGGTTAATTGTCCTCACTGTCAGGAAGTTTCTCCTTAATTCCAGGTTGCTTCTGTCTATGGTCAGTTTCCAACCATTGTTTCTTGTCCTGCCTTCAGGTGCTTTGGAGAATAATTTGACACCCCCCCTTCCTCTTTGTGGCAGCCCCTCAAATACTGGAAGACTGTATCATGTCTCCCCTATTTCTTCTTTTCTTTAGACCCAAGTCCCGCAGCCGTTCTTGGTACGTTTTAATCTCCAGGCCTTGGATCACCTTAGTTGCTCTTCTCTGCACTTTTTCCAAGGTCTCAACCTCTTTTCTGTAGTATGCTGACCAAAATTGGTTGCAGTAGAACTCTTGTACACTTCTCCGGCCTGTGCCTTGTGCATTGCCCGATACCCTTTTATACCCCTACCATTGTGCCCCTGACCCACATACTCACAACTCCGGGAAGCTGTTGTATTGATTAATTGTTCTCCCTGTCATGAAATTCCTCCTTAATCCCAGGTTGCTTCTCTCCTTGACTAGTTTCCATCCATTGCTTCTTGTCCTGCCCTCTGGTGCTTTGGAGAATAAGTTGACCCCCTCCTTTTCTTTGGGGCAGCCCCTCAAATATTGGAATCCTGCTATCATGTCCCCCCCTCGTCCTTCTCTTCATTACACTACTAGACCTACCCAATTCCAGCAACCGTTCCTTATATGTTTTAGCCTCCAGTCCCCTGATCATCTTTGTTGCTCTTCTCTGCACTCTTTCTAGACTCCCGACATTTTTTTTACATCGTGGGGACCAAAACATGATGATGTTCACTGTAGGGAGGAAGTAACTTAACAGCCACTGTAGTTTTTGCCCGCCTGGCTGATTTGTTTGAAATCTCTCATTCTTAGCTTTCTATTTTATGTCAGAGACACTCGCATAATACACCCTTTCTTACAGCAGCCCTGTGAGGTAGCGTAATCTGCCAGCCCAGCATCGGATGGTGGCTTTCCGTGGCTTGTCTGACAGCTCTGTGCTGGCTTCCAAAGAACAATGACCTGCTAGCATTACTGGCAAGGGTCCACACAACATGCCAAAATGAGGCGTAAAGTGGCTGAGTTGCTTGTGATTGAGCAGGTTGTTCAACTCAATCCTTGTCTCCGTGTGTTGTGTGAACGAGACCATCGTGCGATGTGGCTTCATATGAATATACTACAGTTCGTTGAGTCAGGTTTGAAGTTTAGCATGTTGTGAAACTCTGCAGAGAGTCCTCAACTTACAATCACAAATTGAGATCAAAAATCTCGGGTTAAGTGAGACATTTGTTAAGTGAGTTTTGCCTCATTTTATGACCTTTCTTGGAAGAGTCGCTAAGCGAATCGTTGCAGTGGATAAGTTACTAACCCGGCTGTTATGTGAATCCGGCTTTCCTATTGACTTTGCTTGTTAGAAGGTCGCCAAAAGGGATTGCTTGACCATTGGACACAACAGCCATCATAACTATGAGTCAGTTGCAAGCATCCGAATTTTGATCACGTGACCAGGGGGATGCTGCAACGGTCGTAAGTGTGAAAAACGGTCGTAAGTTGCTTTTTTTCAATGTTGGATGGTCACTAAATGAACTGTTGTAAGTCGGGGACTACCTGTATTATGATTTTTCAAAAAAATTAATGCAAGATAGTTCACAGACCTCAGACGTGCTTTATTTCCCCTTGAAGAGTTTTGGTTTTCTCCTGCCGGGCAGTCTCGAAACGTTGAATTAATTGAGTGAACTAGGATGAGCTCACATGGGTAAATAATGCTGTGTGAATGCAGACTCTTCACCCTCATGGTGTAGGCTTTTTTCCTTTATTCAGGCTGGGGAAACCTAGCCCCATGTACCTTTTTTTTTTTTTTTTTTTTTTGGGGGGGGGGGGGGGGGGCTGTTCTGCCTAAAAGACTAGATTCCATAAGTGAAGGGTGCAGCCTGGATGATCCTTTGCAGGTGCACTGGAAGTCCAGGAAAGCAAATTTTGGCAAGCAGTGGCATTTTTTTGTTTGTTCCTGATTGTTGAAGCAAAGAATGTTGGAGGAGGAAACTCGGTGGTTTGATGGCCATGATAAAATTCAATATATTCTTGATCGCTCATTCGTGATGAGCCTCTGCCTTAACCTTTCGTTTTGAATGTTGCATTGAAGAGGCTAGTAAAATTGGAGGGAGGAATTTGGGGGAAAACTGGGCCTCCTTTGCAGGTGGGATTTGATCGCTGAACTTTTCCCAAGGTCTCAATTTTTTTTTTTAATAATGTGACAAAAACTGGATGAAGTTCTTCCAGGTGTGGTCTCACTATAGGCTTTTATAAAGCGGGACATACTTCATGTCATAAATTCTCCTGCTTGAGCAGGGGGCTGGACTGGAAGACCTCCAAGGTCCCTTCCACCTCTTGTTCTATTCTATTCTATTCTATTCTATTCTATTCTATTCTATTCTATTCTATTCTATTCCATTCCATCCCATTCCATTCTTCTGTTCTGTTCTTCTGCTCTATTCTGTTCTTCTATTCTGTTTTATTCCATTCTGTTGTTACTCTATTCTGTTCTGTTCTGTTATTCTATTCTGTTCTATTATTCCATTTTATTCTATTTATTCCATTCCATTCCATTCCTCATCCATATTCTATTCTATTCTATTCTATTCCATTCCATTCCATTCCATTCCATTCTTCTACTCTATTCTATTCTATTCTACTCTAGTCTAGTCTAGTCTAGTCTAGTCTAAAACAAGACTTCAGGGATTTCATTACCAAGGACCTGTGGTGCCTTAGGTGTTTTCCTGGATCTGTCAGACCTACTCCCCCAGCTGGGTCTCTAGGAAAGAGAGACTCTGGACTCCATTTGGTTAAAGCGCTAGGTTCTTTTTACTAAGGGTTAGTGCTTGCAAACAAAAAGCAAAACTAGGATTAAAGTTCCCGCACAAATGTTTACAAACTTTTCCCCTTCACTCTGACCCTCCCCCTTGACCAGTTCACCTGTGCTGTCTAGGTGTTTTGGGAACGGCTGGGATGTTCGTTGCAATTCGCATTCCATTCCCAAGATTCACAGCCTCAAAGACTGGCACGGGCTGCTTTCTCAGCCTGTCATTCCACACACACCCCTTGTTTCTCATCTCTATCCCAATACATGCTTAGTCCCCATGAGGAGCTGTGGTGGCGCAGTGGTTAGAATGCAGCTTTGCAGGCTAATTCTGCCCACTGCCAGCAGTTCGATCCTGATCACTCAGCCTTCCATCCTTCCGAAGTTGGTAAAATGAGGACCCAGATTGTTGGGAGGGCAAAAGGCTGACTCTGTAAAACTGCTTAGAGAGGGCTGTCAAGCGCTGTGAAGCAGGATATAAGCCTAATTTCTATTTCTGTTCCTCATTCTAATTCTGCCCACTGCCAGCAGTTCGATTCTCGCCGGCTGGAGGCTAACCCCGCCTTCCATCCTTCTGAAGTTGGTAAAACGAGGACCCATTTTGGGGTTGGGGGCAACAGGCTGGCTCCATAAACCGCTTAGAGAGGGCTGTCAAGCGCTGCGAAGCAGCATATAAGTCTAAGTGCTATTGCTAGGTGCTATTTCCTCTCCTTCCTCCCCCTAGTAGCTAAGGGCAGGATGCCAGCAAGGCGCCAAGCCAAAGATGGCAGGTCTGACAGGATCTCTCACCATTGGTTTTGGAGTTCCTGGAACTGGAGTGGGCAGGCGGTGGTGGTGGTGGGGGGGAGAGAGAGGCTCAATTATCTCCCATTGTTCATTGCCTGGAAGATTGCGCAGGACCTGGGAGCAAGTTTTGCCCCGCCTGGTGTAAACATGATCTCGGCTTTTGTCAGTCACTGCAAGCAAGCAGGTGTAAACTTTGCCAGGGCAAAGCAGCTGCTGCGGGCATCAACCCCCTCGTGAGGAAATTGCCTTTTTTCAGCCGGCGGCTGCCATAGCAGCCAAACCCAGGGCCCTTTTCTGGCTCATAAGCAGGCTGGCTCGGCGTTTAGAAAGATTACGTCCCTCCTTGTAGCCCCAAATGGGAGAAGGATGGCCACCGCAGGTCTCCAGCCTCCCTCTTACAGCCCCAGGTGAGTGCCAAGCTGCCTCTTCTTGCGTTTTGTTTTGTATCTCGGATTGTTGAGAGCAAAGCGGCCTCCTCAAGCTTGGCAGGGCTTAATGGACCCACCTCCCCCTTTTAATGTCCCTCCAGCCCCAGATTCTGGTCTCCCGATGACCCGGATCAGAAGTTCTGAACTGTTCTGTGCAAAGCATCTGCCACCCTACCGCTCCTTAAAAACCGGCGTTATCCTTCACATAAGGTCTGTCAGAAATGGCATAGTAGGGTCTCTTGCTCAGGCGGGGGGGGAGGGGGTTGGACTAGATGACCTACAAGGTCCCTTCCAACTCTGTTACTCTAATTCCAATTCTTTTACCTCCACTGAATGTAGTAAGGATTGTGACAGAAAGATAGAGGGGAAGTATTATTATTATTTTTCCCCCTCCTCCCTGGGGCAAAATCCACATTGACTGCCCTCCATTTTGTTTTTCTTCCCCGCCTAGGACGGAAGAATTGGAAAATGTGAAGAAGTGGCATGGGACCTTCCCCACTGGCGGACCTCTTCCTGGTTCTGTGCTTGGTATTCCTGGGCTGGCCCCAGCGTGCCGTGCCATCTCCTTGCCAGATTGTCTCCAACACCATCGCTCCTTGCCGAGGCCAAAAGCTGCTCCAAGTCCCTCAGGACCTTCCCAGCACTCTGGAGAAATTGGACCTTTCCTACAATAAGATAGAACAGATTGGCTCTGCGGACTTCTCCTCGTTGACCCAGCTGAAAGAGCTGGACCTGGGTTACAACCACATCTTCTCTATTGCCAATGACTCCTTCGCCTCCAATATCCTTCTGCAGAAGCTGAGTCTCTTCAACAACTCCTTGGGAGAGATCCCTTCTCTGGCCTTGACGCCTTTGAAGAAACTCACCGCCTTGTCCATCTCCAACAACCTTTATCCTCTCTCAAGGCTGGATGGGGTCTTCAGCTCGCTGAAGAACCTCGAAGAGTTCTCCCTGGGCGGCCCCGTTATTTACAAGGTGGGCAGTGAAGACTTCACTCCCCTGAAGGACCTTCCCTTAAAGAAGTTCTTCCTGAAAACCGCTTCCAGTTTGACCGAGTATCAAGAAGGGGCCTTCTCTAAGCTCAACACCACCGAACTTTGGTGCGACATCGCCCTGGATAGAAACCCGGAGGCTTTGCCCGTTATGTTCCGTGACTTGAAGGGGAAGCGGCTCCAGTACCTCCGTTTCCGTAACCTCTTTGAGTTCACCTACTACACCAACTCCACAGACCTCTTTGCCAGCTTGCCGGAGGTCGACGTGGAAAAGCTGGTCTTCTACCGGGGGAAGTTCAATGAGAACCTGCTGCGTTTGGTCCTCCTAAACGTCCAGAGGTCTCGTGTGCGAGACCTCTCCTTCATTGCCATCGATTTCGCCCGCTCTCCCAAGTGGAAGCCGCCTGAAGCCGGCATCGCCAACCTGACCCTTCGCCATTTGTTGTTGAAGGACATCAGCAACCCTGACATTTTGCGCTTTGACTGGACTTTTACTTGGTTTTCTGGTGTGACATACCTGTCTATCCTCAATGTTAACTTTAATTTCGTGCCCTGCGATGCCTGGGGGGAAATGAGGAATGTGGTGGCCCTGGATGTTTCTAGTAACCGCTTGTTAGATGACTACATCTACAACGAAGGCTGTCTGTATCAAGGAATCATGCCCAGGCTGGAGCAGTTCAATCTTAGCAACAATGGATTAACGTACTTGGGCATAGTTTCCAAGCTAACGTCCAGCTGGCCCCGGCTATCTAAGCTAGATCTGAGCCACAATCGAATCGGGAGCTGTAAGGATTTGCCGTGTGTTTGGAGCCCCACTCTCGTCTGGTTGGATCTGGCTTACAACGTTGTCACAGTGGAGATCTTCAAGTGCCTTCCCACCAGGTTGCAGTTCCTGGATTTGTCCTACTCTCAGCTGGAACGCCTGGAGATGAGCTACTTTGAGGTTGCGGTGGACCTCCAAGAGCTGCGGCTGAGCGGGAACAAGATCAAGTTTATCCCGACGGAATGGAGATGTCCAAATCTCAGGGTTTTGGCGGTGGATAGTAACTCCTTTGGTGTCATCAGCCAAGGTTCCTTCAGGAACATGCCGCAGCTCACACAGCTGAAAGCGGGGAACAATCCTTACCATTGTGTCTGTGACCTCTACAGCTTCCTTCAGGAGACCCTGAAGAACGGCAAGTTGCAGATTGTGGACTGGCCCAACGGGTGGACCTGCTATCACCCCGAGCCCCTCCTTGATACGGCTGTGGTGGCTTATGCGCCCAGGCTGACCCAGTGTAGCGTCATGGTGGTGGTGGCCATTGCTGTCTCCATCACAGCCGTTGTGGTGACTGTCGTCCTGGTCTTGTGTTGGTGGTTCCATGTCCCCTGGTACCTCAAAGCCACCGTCCAAGTTGTGCGCTCCAAGTATCGGGCCCGCCACTCCCCACCGACGCGAGACTTTGCCTACCACGCCTTCATCTCGTACAGCTGCTCCGACGCAGACTGGGTCAGGCAGGAACTGCTCCGTAGGCTGGAGGCCTCCACCCCGCCGTACCGGATCTGCATTCACGAGCGGGATTTCACGCCCGGCCGCTGGATCATCGACAACATCATTGAGAACATTGAAAACAGTCGCAAAATCATTTTCGTTCTCTCGCGCAGCTTTGTCGACAGTGACTGGTGCAATTATGAGCTCTACTTTGCCCACCAGCGGGCAGTGGGGCTGAGCTTCGAGGACGTGGTCTTGGTGGTGAAGGAAGCCATCGACCCCCAAGCTCTGCCGAAGAAATTTTGCAGGCTGAGGAAGATGCTCAGCAAACGGACTTACTTGGAGTGGCCTTCAGAGCCCAGTCGCCAGGCCTTCTTCTGGGTTCAGCTGGTGTCTGTCCTGGGGAAGGCCGAGGCAATCAGGAAAGACCCCAAGGGCGATCTGGGGAACGTCACTTGGGGAACAGACGGCACGGCTGACGATAAGCTCGAAATGGATAATGTGGCTAGCGCAGACACCGTGCCAGCTTGTTAAAGAGGACTTAGTTTAAGCCTAGAGCAGGGGTAGGCAAACCTTGGCTCTTTTATGACTCGTGGACTTCAACTCCCAGAATTCCCAAGCCAGCCACACTGAGGGGAAAGGGAGAGGTTTCCATGCTGGCTCAGGAATTCTGGGAGTTGAAGTCCACGAGTCATAAAAGAGCCAAGGTTGCCTATCCCTGACCTAGAGGAACATTAGAATTTTAACAGCTGAGTTCACATCTAGTGATTTTTTTAAAAATCATGGTGTCATGATTCCGACAGATGAAACTCTTCAAAAGAACTTCGAGGCATTGTTTACCTTAAAGCAGGGGTCTTCAAACTTGGCCCTTTTATGACTTGTGGACTTCAGCTCCCAGAATTCCTCAGCCAGGCACGCTGGCTGAGGAACTCTGGGAGTTGAAGTCCACAAGTCATAAAAGGGCCATGTTTGAAGACCCCTGCCTTAAAGGTTCTTTTATTCGAGTAGCATAATATCGGCACTTACACAATTGAAGTCAAAAACTGAATTTCCCTCCCCTGGGCACCTAGTATCAAAGCACAATTCCCTCCTCCAATTTACAGTCATAAATCATATTCCCCAAATAGCTTGAAGCACAGGCTTCTTCTTCAGCTCTCCAGCCGGCCAGTTCTTTATCAGCTCTGGGCTCAGTAACCTTGATTCTCACACTAAGTTTAGTGTTGTTATGTCTAGCTGGACTCTCATTCACATCCCCCTCCCTCCCAGCATCATCTAACTCTACAAGCGAAAGCGAAAAAAATGGGTACATTTCCATCTGTTGTCAATGAAAAAAACATCCAATGTTAGCAGCGTTAAACATAGGACTTAGTTTAAGCCTAGAGGGACATTAGAATTTAACAGCTGAGTTCACATCTAGGGATTTTTTTAAATCATGGTTTATTAAAGAAGCTGCAGTGGCTGGATTTATAGATAATGTTCAAGCCGTAGACCATGGTTTATGAATTGCTATGACTGAGTTCACGCAGCATGCTAAGCCAAAACTGACATGCTCACAGGATGGGCTTGTTTTTCTATCTGATTGGCATAGCTTAAGGTTCCGTATGTTGTATACAATCCCCAAATTTATTTAATTTAGACCCAGGCTAAGCATGTTACGTAGAACCAGACTCTCAATATCGTTCTGTACCAGGGGAATTCCATTCAACTTACTCTTCCTTGGTTTTCCGTTCCCACGACCTCGGGGTGAACCGAATTGCAGAAGAACAGAATTGGAAGGTACCTTGGAGGCCATCTGGTCCACAGAAGCCTCGCCAATGTTGCACATTTGTTTCTCAGAATAGAGTACTGAGAAACTGTGAATCGTGGTTTACAGACTGCAGGGATGGTTCTGCTTTACATGGCAAACCTGCGGTCCTGGGACAGGCGCTGTGTTGACTCGGCCATTCGGGTGTCCCTCAGTGTCATCCAGTGTTTCAGTGGGGAAGCCAGATCTACTTAACAACCACGTTGCGAATTTAACAGGGATTCACTTAACAACAGTGGCAAGAAAAGTCATAAAATGGGGCAAAGCTCACTTAACAATTTCTCACTTGGCAGCATAGATTTTGGGCTCAATTGAGGCCGTAAGTAGAGGACTATCTGTATAAATACCGCTCTATACAGCAACGTGTGACGCTGTTCCTGGGTCACAGTCATTTTTTTGAGCTGTTCCGAGTGGTGATGCTGATCTCTGATGCCCCAAGGCAGGATCATTTAGGGCTTTTGATTGATGGGTGGGAGCTGTCATTGTCAGCCCAATAGTCAATTTGCACAGCAGTGTTACTGCTGTCCTTTGTCTGCTTTTATAATCAAAGCTTTTTAAATGGTCATTTTGTATCTTACCAGTTTTCTCTGAAATGTTCAGCATTTTGCAATGGTTTTAATTTAGGAGCCGTGGTGGCGCAGTGGTTGGAATGCAACATTGCAGGCTAATTCTGCCCACTGCCAAGAGTTTGATACTGACCGGCTCAAGTTTGACTCAGCTTTCCATCCTTCCAAGGTACGTAAAATGAGGACTCGGATTGGGGGCAGAGGGGTGCAATATACTGACTGTAAACCGCTTAGAGAGGGCTGTAAAGCATCACGAAGCGGTATATAAGTCTTAAGTGCCATTGCTAATTGCTGTGACGTGCCTGTGGCAGGATCCCATTGACCTTGGCAGCAATCAAACAGTTGAAGTGGGAAAAAAATCCTTCCGTTCTGGATGGGAGCCCTGGAAATCTCAGGGCTGCCAGGAAGTGGGAAAACCTTTTCAAAGAAGATTGACAACTCTTGCTGACAAATCAACAGCAGTCTCCTGAGCAGAGAGAGAGACACAGCATCTCTTTCTGAAAAAGGGCATAAAATATGCTGCTAACTGTCCAGCAGAGGGCAGTGGTGGATAAAATAATTGGGATTTTTCAGGAATAATCCCAGGAGGAAGAGGATTTTTTTTGTTTTCTAAAATTGCCTTTTTTTGTCTGTATTTTTTTTATTTTGTTTCATTTATGTATTAATTTGGGGGCATCCCCTCTAATCATTTCTAGCTGCTCTGAATAGTGTGTGGAAACATGAGAAGGAAAGGATAATAGAAAAAATTACACGTCAACGAAAGAGAGACGGTTTGCAAAAGAAACAGCTGCCCCTGAAATGCAGGCACGGTACAAGTAGTCCTCGATTTGCAACAGCTCATTTAGTGACCGTTCAAAGGGACTTAGGATCGTTTTTCAGACATACGACCCTCACAGCATTCCACCTGGTCACGTGATCAAAATTCAGACGCTTGGCAACTGACTCGTACTTATGACAGTCGCCGTGTCCCGGGGTCCTGTGGTCCCCCTTTTGACAAGCAAAGTCAATGGGGGAAGCCAGATTCACTTAACAACCGTGTTGCTAACTTAACGAGTGCAGTGATTCGCTTAACAGCCGTGGCGAAAAAAGTCGTAAAACGGGGCAAAATTCACTTAACTGTCTCGGACATTTTGGGCTCAACAGTGGTCGTAAGTCGAGGACTGTCTCTACAATGTATATGTACTGGGGCTAGGCAGCTCTTAAATTCAAATAAAGTGCCTCTTATCAGAAAGCTTACATCACAGGCGTGCAGTTTTTCTTCCAAAATACAACCTGGAGAGAATTATTAGCCTGGAATAAGGAAGCGTGTGGGAACCCAGAGGGCTCTTTATGTCTGAGAGTCTCTTAAGAAACTTCTAGGTTGAAAGACAAACTATTTGTACAGTGGCTGGCGTCTCTGGAGGCAGCAAATAATTTTCCAGATTTGTAACGTGGGATCTGTCTAGTTGCATATAAAAAACTCTCTAAATTAAGCAGGACCTCCTGGTGGCGAGGAGTTAATTATGCATTTCTTTTCTGTACTGTATATATCACGGTACGGGGAGTCCTCGATGTAAAGCAGTGCATTTAATTGACTGTTCAAAGTTACAACGGTATGGAAAAGAGTGACTTACAACTGTTTTTCATACGTATAGCTGTTGCAGCATCCCCATGGCTACTTGATCAAAATTTTATGGCCTTTGCTGTGTCCCGGTGTGTGTGTGTGTGTGTGTGTGTGTGTGTGTGTGTGTGTGTGTGTGTGGTGATCCCCGTTTGCGACCTTCTGACAAGCAAAGTCAGTGGGCAAGACAAGTTGGCTTAACAACCGGGTTACTAAGTTAACAAGTACAGTGATTTGCTTCACCAACGTGGCAAGGAAAGTTGTAAAGTGGGGCAAAACTCTCTTAGCAAATATCTCACTTAGCAACATAAATGTTGGGCTCAGTTGTGGTCGTAATTCGAGGACTATATAAAAAGGTTTAAAAATGAAAACTTTATTATACCAGATAAGCCACATACTAACAAGGTTAGCTCCCCCCGCCCCCCCCCCCCCCCCATTTCTAAAGGAGAAAAGAGAGACCCCATTTCAAGGAGTTTTTTGGAGGTGGGGGGCAAAATCAAATCTCTTCCAAGTTCTCTAAATCTTAAAGTGAGGCGTTTGGAACCGAACACAGGCTTTGACAGCCCTGGAGGGTGTTTGAAACTCTTTCCCAAGATCAGTACCCTTTATTCTGCTCCAGACTCAAACCAAGGAAGCTTTTGAAGACCCTCAAACTGACCTAAAATGAGGTGGGGGGACTCCGGTATGGTCCTGCCAAATAGATGGGTGAAGCAGGCATAGCAAAACTTATTTCTCCCAAATACCCCTGATACGGCTTATAAAAGAGAGGAGGGGGGGGGATTGGATTGGGCTGGATTTAAATTTGGAAGAAAAATAAATTGATTCAAGAACTGGTCTCCTGCTCAGATCTGAGCTTTGTGGCAAATTCCTAATTCAGGGTTCCAGTTGCACAAAGCTTCTACTTGTATTCCACAAAAATCTGCAAAACATTTTTCCTCCTGCACAGGAATTTGCAATTCAAGGAGAAATACCAAGGCTTTTCAGCAAAAAAGAGAAAAGAGAGAGAGAGAGAGAGAGAAGCACAAGTGTTTGAAAAACCAGAAGCTTTGCTTTCTTTTCGTAAGCAAAAGTTGTTCCCAACAGGCTTTCTGCAAACTTTGGAGCAGCACAGGGTGGTTTTACCCATTGAAGAGTCCTGCGTTACTTAAAAGCTTGCAGACGTCAAACTCAGTTCAATATGCAGGCGAAACTCCTTGGAAAGGTGGTGGGGTTTTTTTTGTTGTTGTTTCTTTTAAATCAGCAAAACCTTGTAGCACTTTAAAATCTGTTCTTTGTGGCTCTGCCATTCTCTCCGAGCTGCAAATACTTCACGAATGTGAAAAAGTGCAAATACAGGCCGTCCTCGGCTTACGTCCACAATTGAACCCCACATTTCTGTTGCTAAGTGAGACATTTCCCAAGTGAATTTTGCCCCGTTTGACGACCTTTCTCGCCACCGTTGTTAAGTGAGTCGCTGCAGTTGTTAAATTAGTCACAAGGTTGCTCGCAAAAGGGGATCACGTGACCCCGGGGACGCTGCAACCGTCGTAAGTACATGTCAGTTGCCAAGCCTCCAAATTTTGATCACGTGACCCTGGGGAGGCTGCAACAGTTCTAAGTGTGAGAAACGGTCATAAGTCACTTTTTCCAGTGCCGTTGTAATTTCAAACGGTCACTAAACGAACTGTGGTAAATGAAGGAAATTTGAACGACAGAGTCAGAAAACAAAACCTCTATGCTCCCATATGACGCCTGTGTCTTGGGGAGACAAAAACCATATTTTGCATTTTTAATTGGGGGGGGGGAATTAAGCGATGCCTGCTTTGAGAAATTGAGAAATTGCCCATCTCTGCTTTAGAGGCCAAGAGCTGGAATTTGGGAGGAAACGGCATTTTGTTTTAAGTCCAAAGTTCTGATCCTGACAGATGTCCACCCCACCATTCCCAAATTCCAGAGCTAAATTTTATGTGCAAATTAAATCCAAAAGGTAAGCATTTAAATCAATATATTATTGATAAACTTAGTGTTACAATTGATTATTTGCTTTCTTGTTACGAATAACAGAGGTGGAAGGGACCTTGGAGGTCTTCTAGTCCAACCCCCTGCTCAAGCAGGAGACCTTATACCATTCCAGACAAATTGGCTTCCAGTCTCTTCTTAAAAGCCTCCAGTGATGATTCCAGGTTGCTTCGATCTCATCCTCGTTGTTGTTGTTGTTGTTAATAATAATAATAGAGTTGGAAGGGACCTTGGAGGTCATCTAGTCTAACCCCCTGCTCAGGCAGGATTAGTTTCCATCCGTTGCTTCTTGTCCTGCCTTCAGGCCCTTCAGAGAACAAGTTTATTATGAGCAATTAACTCATTGTTGATGGCCAATATTCCCGCCACTTGCGCATTTGTGTGGCGAAGGGTGAAATTGGAGACCGCCACGAGCTGCGTCTTCCGCCTGGCAGTTTATAAATATGAAAAATGGTAGAGATCATTCATCGGACACGTTTGCTTGCTCTAGGATCAGAACTAAAAGTTTTTGCTTGAGTCGAAGTTTTAAAATAGCAACCATGGGAATTTTTTTTTTTTAGTTTTAGTTTTCATCTCCACAGTTCGGAGCAACTTCGCTGGCCTTTGCCAGCTTTGTAATTTGAACGTCCACCTTTGTTATTTCGGCATCTGCAAAATACAGGGTTTTTTTTTTCCCCTTTCTCTCTCTCTCTCTCTCTCTTTCTCTCTTTTAAGCAAGTTGCATCCCAGTGACGGCGGGGTGGGAAAGCTTGAGCTTCTGGCTTATTTTTAGTGGCCAATCAAAATATTTTCCAAGATGAAGGAGGGAGAAACACACACAGAGACTTTGGGTGGCGTGTGAGAAAAAGCAGCTGGAGACAGTGCAACCTTTGAGGTGCCTCGGCGAGCAGCAACGGACGGCCGCCCGGCCTCGGCCATGCCCAGATAGCCATGCCCGCCTGGACCTTTTGGATGCCGCCTTGGAGAGAGATGGGACCCTCGGGCTGCCTGGCTGGGCTCCTGCTTCTCCTTCTCCCAGGTAAGCTAAAGTTGGGGAGTGCCTTTCTCAAAAGTGGAGGCCCCCCCTCCCCAGTTGGAGGAGGCTCAGTGTGTGTGTGTTTGTGTGTCTGTGTTTGTCTGTGTGTGTGGCTCAGGGTGGGGAAGGTCTGCCGACCTTCACCACTGAAGGGTACATAAGAAAAAACCAAAAATCTTCCTTTTTTTTTTTTTTTGGCAAATGAATCAGATTCAAGCCGGAGAATGTATTTTCCTTCAAGCTGCCTCAGTAAACTGGTGTGTCTTTTTTAATTTGTTCTTTTGCTCAGGGTGCGGTGATTTCCAGAATCCAGCATAGGTATATAGCCCTCCTTTTAACAACAGTTCACTTCGTGAACGTTCAAAGTTACAACGGCACTTAGGACCATTTTGCACACTTACGACCTTTGCAGCATCCCTCGGGATCACGTGATCAAAATGTGGACGCTCGGCAACTGACTCGCATTTATGATGGTTGGAGGGTCCCGGGATCACATGATCCCCTTTTGGGACCTTCTGGCGAGCAAAGTCAAAGGGGGGCGAAGCCGGATCCGCTTAACAATCGGGCGCCTAACATCAACTGCAATGTTTCACTTAACAACGGTGGCCAAAAAGGGTCATAAAATGGGTGAGGGGTTTATTATTTTATTGCTATTTGGGGTTTTTTTAATCACTTTTATTGTTTTTTTCCTACATGCTGTTTTATTTTCTGTAAGGCGCCTAGAATTGCTGTGAGAGAATAGGCAGCTATATAAATTTTTTCCCAGTTAAATAAATGAATCAATAAATAAAGAGGGGCAAAACTCACTTAACAAACGCCTCGCTTAACAACAGAGGTTTTGGGCTCAATTTTGAGGACTACCTGCGGCTGCTTCTTTTCTGCTCTGGAACAAACTTGATTAGGATGAATAGATTGGCCTATTGGACTGAGTTATTCTAAGGATTACAAAACAATGGCAGGGAAATGCTTTCTTGCTGGAAAAAGGATTTTACAAATCCTTGATGATTCTCTGGCCTTTGGGGTTTATAGCTGCTCTGGATGCTGATTTTGTTTCATGCATTTTTATGTAAGATTGTCTGTATAAGGAATTTGGTTAAAGCATTGCTGAATCTGTCTGCTTCTTCCAGCAATACAAGTTCTTTCTTTTGTTTTAAATATTACACACATCGCTTCGTGTTAATTTTAAATATATAGCTTAGTGTTCATAAACACACACACACACACAACAATGTGCTGTTTTTTCTTGTGCTCAGAACCTAAACAGAGTTTAGATTAGGATAGGATACCACAAGGAAATCCTGGGGCTGAGAATTCTCAGAGAGAAACCTAATCTGATATATATATATATGGCTGGAGCCAACAGGGTTAGGTCAGACTTGCTGTCTTGAACTACAAACCCCCCTGATTTTGGGGATAGTACAAGTGGTCCTCGACTTAAAACAGTTCATTTAGTGACTGTTCAAGGTTACAACAGCACTGAAAAAGGGACTTATGACCATTTTTCAGACTTATGACTGTTGCGGCATCCCTTTGGTTGCAAGAAAGGTCATAAAATGGGGCAAAACACACGTAACAAATGTCTCACTTAGCGACATGAATTTTGGGCTCAATAGGACTATCTGTATGCATCTGCACACGGCCTGGTTCATGGGTTTAATATTCCAAAGTCCACAGTAAATAATCACCAATTTAACCCAAAGTTCACTCATCCAAATAAAATTTAGTGGAGCAAGGTTAGCTATGGAAATTTAAGGGAATTACTTATTTTATAAACGTAGCAACTGCATGGTGACTATCACTCCACCCCAAATATAATGCTCAACCAAAGGAAAGCTGGAGGGGGTTTTTTGTTTCAAAAAAAAAAAGAGAAAATAAATAAATGGGCTCCAACTGGGGGCTTCTTTTGAAATCAAAACAGAACAGAGTACCTGAGCCTGGGCTGGTGAAATAGAAGCAAAACCTGTTTTCTTTTAATATAAAATATCGTGGAAAGTAAGCAGGTCATATATCGGCCCCAAACATCTGGATAACCACCAGTTGTAAAGCAAAGACGATCCAAAATCTGCAGCTCCTGGCTGTCAACAAACGGCTGTCCTGATTTTTTGTAGCTAAGATACATTATTTTTTTTTACATCTATTAGAATTTCCTCCTGCTATACCAGAAGTGGGCAATGTTTTTGTAGGCTGGGCCCCAAGAATCGCACTACTAAAATAGGGTGGTAAATACCTGAGTGACTTTGGTGAGGTGCTCTGGAGTTTTAAGATAAGTGCGTGCTTGAAATTTCCAATAATGCATCTTCAAAAAAAAATTTTTTTTAAATGAACCCCTAAAAGCTTTGTGTGTGTGTGGGGGGGGTAGAGTCACAGCTGGAGTCCAAGGCAGCAAATCAAAGAAAATGTCCAAGAAAAAGGTAATGGCTGATTAATAAACTAAATGGGTGCATCATGTAGTTGCCTAGCCAATTGGCAATAACCACAGTGGGTAAGGGAGAGGGGGAGGAGGAGGAGGAGGAGGAGGAGGAGGAGGAGGAGAGGAAGGAGGAAGTGGAGGAAGAGAAGGAGAGAAAGAAGAGGAGAAGGAGGAAGAGGAGAGGAAGGAGGAAGTGGAGGAAGAGAAGGAGAGAAAGAAGAAAGAAGAGAAGGAGGAGGAGAGGAAGCAGTGGAGGAAGAGAAGGAGAGAAAGAAGAAAGAAG
>JAKJMR010000336.1:104431-116971 GCA_024449315.1 Daboia siamensis
ATAGAATAGAATAGAATAGAATAGAATAGAATAGAATAGAATAGAATAGAATAGAATAGAATAGAATAGAATTACTGCATAGAATAGAATAGAATAGAATAGAATAGAGCTGGAAGGGACCTTAGAGGTCTTCTAGTCCAGCCCTCTGCTCAAGCAGGAAAATCTATACCATCTCAGACTTAATTCAATATTAATTTTATTGCTTTATAAAAAGGTTGACTCAGCCTTCCATCCTTCCGAGGTGGGTAAAATGAGGACCCAGATTATTGGGGGCAAAAGGCTGACTCTGTAAACCGCTTAGAGAGGGCTGTAAAGCGCTGTGAAGCGGGATATAATTCTAAGTGCTATTGCTATTGCTTTATAAAAAGCATTAAATTATATGGGTTTGAAGACCATGACAGTGCGTAGGCACACATGCACAGAAGCAAATTGGGGAAAAGTAGTTTTCTTCAAAATAAAAGCAATGCAGTTGCACTGCATGCATGGTGTACCTTTAATTATTTTTGATTTCTAAATGACCTCACGTGGGCCGCATAGAGGCAGTCAAAGAAAGTTCATAAAATGGAGCAAAGCTCACTTAACAAAGGTCTCACTTAACAAGAGAAATGTTGGGCTCAATTTTCCTCATCAATTGAGAACAACCTGTACCCCTTTGAGGCACTTTCCAAAAGGCAGAATGGAGCAAGTCGCCATGGCCAGGGCAATTTAAGAACTCAGTTTAATTATCTATCCTTAACCTCTATTATAGATAGATAGATAGATAGATAGATAGATAGATAGATAGATAGATAGATAGATAGATAGATAGATAGATAGATAGGTAGGTAGGTAGGTAAGCAGGCAGGCAGGCAGGCAGGCAGGCAGGCAGGCAGGCAGGCAGGCAGACAGACGTTAAGGATAGATAGATAGATAGATAGATAGATAGATAGATAGATAGATAGATAGATAGATAGATAGACAGACAGACAGAGACGTTAAGGATAGATAGATTGATAGATGGATGGATAGATAGATAGGCAGGCAGGCAGACAGGCAGGCACAGACACAGGTTAAGGATAGATAGATAGATAGATAGATAGATAGATAGATAGATAGATAGATAGATAGATAGACAGACAGACAGACAGACAGACAGACAGACAGACAGACAGCAAAAGTTTAGATGTTGCTCTCTCAGGGTTGGCCAAGTGAAGATCATGTTCAGGAAAAGTCCTCAGGGTGTCCCTCTGAGGGAAATGGGCGGTCCCAAACAGTGGTAAATAAATGAACAAATGAACGAATGAATGAATGAGCAAAGAAAGAAATAGCAAATCTTTCGGTTGCTTTTTTGCACTCCTCCCCTCTAGCTCATTTCCCTTGTTTTTCTCTGGAGTTTGCAGGCTGTGGTGCTGTGGACAGAGGTGGCATTGTGTGGAGGGGTGGACTACACCCTTCCCTCACACATCCTTTCGCAGGAGCCTTAAACGGTGTGCTCTTTTCCACACACTGAGCTGTTGTTGAGGAAGCGAGGTGTGGATGAGCTTAGCCGGAGATGATCGGGGAGAGAGACACACAGAGAGAGATGTTTCAAGCCAATGCATTTACCTTGCTTTCTTTTACAAAGACACAACGAAATGCACTAGTTTTCATTAGCAAAGCATTTTATATGCCTTTGTATGAGATGCTTTCTCTAGTCCTGTTGTCACCTCAGAGAAACTTTCTTAAGAAAAGACCAGACAGCCATTTGTCCAGAATTATATAGAGGTCTCTCCTGCATGAGCAGAAGGGGTTGGACTAGAAGACCTCCAAGGTCCCTTTCAACTCTATTATTCTGAGGAGGAGGAGGAGGAGGAGAATGGAAGAGGGGAAGGGTCTCCTGCATGAACAGGGAGTTGGACTAGAAGACCTCCAAGGTCCTTTATTATTCTGTAAGTGTTTCTCAACCGAAGCAGCTTGAAAATGTGTGTACTTTAACTCCCAGCCATGCTGAATAACTCAAACCAATCAGATAAGCAACCCTCAGGCTGATGTTTTAATTCAATCCTCCCCAATATGAACTCCTGTAGACGTGTTGCATGATAACACCCACCACTCCCGTCTAGCATGTTTGCTGATGGAAGGCTAGCTAGGAGTTGTGGGGTTCACAATCTAACATATTTGAAAGGCTGACTTAAAGAGGGACCAATTTTTGTTATGAAGGTTGTAGAGTACTGCCAGAGTAGAAGTTCCCAAGGATTCTTAACCATCTGGTTGAGTGTCTAGACCAGGGGTACAACCTCGACTCTTTTATGAGTCATGGACTTCAACTCCCAGAATTTCTGAGCCAGCATAGCTGGCTGAGGAATTCTGGGAGTTGAAGTCCACGAGTCATAAAAGAGCCGAGGTTGCCTACCCCTGGTCTAGACCAAGGGTAGCCAATCTCGGCTCTTTTATGAGTCATGGACTTCAACTCCCAGAATTCCTCAGCCAGCCACACTGAGGGGAAAGGGAGAGGTTTCCAAGCTGAGTCAGGCTGGCTGAGGAATTCTGGGAGTTGAAGTCCACAAGTCATAAAAAGAGCCAAGGTTGGCCTAGACCAGGGGTAGGCAACCTTGGTTCTTTGATAACTTGTGGACTTCAACTCCCAGAATTCCTCAGCCAGTCATGCTGGTTTCCAAACTGAGTCATGCTGGCTCAGGAATTCTGGGAGTTGAAGTCCACGAGTCATAAAAAGAGCCAAGGTTGCCTACCTAGCCGCTTTGTGACTTGTGGACTTCAACTCCCAGAATTCCCCAACCAGCAGAGTCTTTTTCCTTCTCTCCAGGCCGGGTCACCCCTTTTAACATCGATGTGAAAAGACCTCAGATCTTTCGTGGGCCTCAGGATGCCCAGTTCGGCTATAAAGTCCTGCAGTTCACAGCTCAGGAGCAACAATGGTGAGTTTGTGTAGCTGTTTTGAGGCTGCTTTTTATTATTATTTTTACTCCTTCTCTGCCCCCCACCCACCCAAAAATCAACAATAAATAAGCTTACTATTTCAAAGACGCAAAATGTACTACTACAGCAAGTAAACTCTCATGGACTATATCAGACGCAGGGGATAAGTACAGGCAGTTCCTTGACTTACAACAGTTCATTTGGTGACCGTTCAAAGTTACAACACCGCTGGGAAAAAAGAGACTCAGGACCATGTTTCACACTTACAACCGTTGCGGCATTCCTGCCTGGGTCACGTGATCCAAAGTCGGACGCTTGGCAACTGATTCATATTTATGACGGTCGGAGTGTCCTGGGAGTGGGGGGGGTTCAGGTGATTCCCCCCTTTTGCGGCCTTCTGACCAAGCAAAGTTAAGGGGGGGGGGGCAGGTTCACTTAAACAGTTGTGTTACTAAGTTAACAACTGCAGTGATTCACTTAGCAACGGTGGGACGAAAGGTGGTAAAATGGGATGAAATTCACTTATTCTGCTTGAATAAGGGGTTGGGCAAGAAGACCTCCAAGGTCCCTTTCCAGCTCTCTTCTGATTGATTGGAAGGACCTCTTTAGCACAACGTCTGAAAATGCACTTTGATTTTTCTGCCGTTCAGTTTTGGGACACCGACCCTGTTGCCAACGGCCAGCCTCCAGAGTTCTGCTTTTTCAATCATTAAGGACAACTCTGAGTTGTCTTGTGGACTTCCCCAGTCAAACATCAGCCTGTTTTGTGAAACATTTATTAAAGCACAAAAGAACAATTGGCTGCCTTTCCTCTGGACATAGTTTAGGGATGAATGCAGGTGGGAGAATACAGCAACTGGGTCCAAAGATCGACTCAGAACAGGAAATAAAACTTGAGAGTGACTAGCCGTTTGGACAGCTGCCCCACTGTGGCAAAAGAGCCACAAGGTTTGAGGTGGAGCTGTGAATGGGTCCCGCAGATGGGGCAGGAAATGGGATGAGCCACATAGCAGGAAATCATAGGAACAAGTTGGCAGAGGATGAAAATGGCCATTTAGTGACCGGCTGATGAGAGAAAAAAAAAAACCCACAAAGTATCCTAATGGTTGATGATTGTTTGCAGTCGGAAACTCTTGCCCACCTTATTTTATTTTCCTCAACTGAGCCGAATGTTTCTGTTGTCGAGCGAAACATTTGGTGGAGCAGTGGGCTAATGCCTCCTTAAGTAACACCAGCTGCCTGCAATTAGTGCAGGTTCGAGTCCCACCAGGCTCAAGGTTGACTTAGCCTCCCATCCTTCCGAGGGAGGTAAAATGAGGACCCAGATTGTTGGGGGCAATAAGCTGACTTTGTAATAATGCCGCTTGGGGTGTGTGTGAAAGCCCTAACAAGCAGGCATATACATAGAATGAAGGCTACTGCTAAGCTTGTAAGCCGCCCTGAGTCTTCGGAGAAGGGCGGGATATAAATGTAATAAAAATAAAAATAAAATAAATAAATAAATAAGTGAATTTTGCCCCCCATTTTATGCCCTCTCCCACCACAGCTGGTAAGCAAATCGGTGCAATTGCAAAGTTAGCAACTTGGCTCCCCCGTTGACCTTGCTTGGCAGGAGGTTGTGAAAGATGACCACGTGACCCTGGGACACGCTAACCGTCATAAATACGAGTTAGTTGCCAAGCTTCTGAATTTTGATCACACGACCCTGGGGAAGGCTGCGACAGTCGTTAAGTGTGAAAAATGGTCATAAGTCACTTTTTTCAGTTTCATTGTAGGATCCCCAACTCTTTGTTCCTTTGTTTGGTTAGTTGTTTGGTGCCCTCAGTCAGGCCCAATTTCGGATGAATAGATGGACACAACCAATGTCCGCATTTAGAGACAATTCTTACATCTTTAGGAAATGCTCCGGAGGATTCATTGATCCATTAGCCTTCTGTTTCTCTAATTCCCTCACCCGCTCCACAAAACCATTTTTATTCCCTTTAAGGTAAAGGTAAAGGTTCCCCCGCACATGTGTGCTAATCGTTTCCGACTCTAGGGGCCGGTGCTCATCTCCGTTTCAAAGCCGAAGAGCCAGCGCTTGTCCGAGGACGTCTCCGTGGTCAAGTGGCTGGCATGACTAGACGCCAAAGGCGCACGGAACGCTGTTACCTTCCCACCGTAGCGGTCCCTATTTTTCTACTTGCATTTTTTACGTGCTTTCGAACTGCTAGGTTGGCAGAAGCTGGGACGAGTAACAGGCGCTCACTCTGCTACGCGGCACTCGGGATTCGACCCGCCAAACTGCCGACCTTCTGATCGACAAGCTCAGCGTCCTAACCCACTGAGCCACCGCGTTTTTACTTACTTACTTACTTATTACTTACTTATTCCCTTTACATGCCCCAAATTTGTGAGCTTCTGCAGTTAACCTTTATTTGATCCAAGACTGACTGGTTCTTCTTGTAAGCCACTGTCTGTTAGTAACACTCCCCAAATCCATAGTTAGAAAGCGCTGCTCTTCTTTGGCCTACTCTTTCTTCCTCTCTGACTTTCGTTGTTAATGAAATTTCCTCATTTTTCATATTCTTCTGTTATTGTCTTCCTTCCCAATGTTTGTCTTCCCAGTACTTTCTCGTCCACTGTTTCTCTCTTCTTGAGTCCAAGGAAACAACCACTTTTACTCCATCACTCTGTAATTTAGCCAGATTCTGCAGGACTGAAGCAGAATTGTGAATTTGCGCTTTCCAGCAGCCTGAACCAACTTGTTCAGTGGGGGGAAAAAGGCTGAATTTGTAGTTCTCCAACTCTGTCTGCAGCCTGTTGGGAACCGGGCCATGCAAGCAGTGGGTGAACGAGCAAAGATTCATTTGCGCATATGCAGGATCTGGTTTGCATGCACGAAACCATCCCCCTCCCCATCCATGGAAGACAAGTTTTCTTCCGAAACCGACCTTTGGCATCAGAAAGTTTGGGATTGCTGACCTAGAGGGTCTGACAGGAATTGCCACCACCCCAGAAGACAAGCTCCGGATCCAAAAATATCTTGATAGACTTGAACAATGGGCCCTATCCAACAAGATAAAATTTAATGTGAGAAAAGCAAGGTTTTATACCTAGGCAGGGAAAAAAAACAAAGGTACAAGTAAAGATTAGGCGAGACTTGGCTCAAAAACAGTAACTGTGATCCTAGTGGACGATCACTTAAACACCAGCCAGCCGTGTGCAGCAGCCGCCAAAAAAGCAAATAACAATCCTTGGTTGTCTAAACAGGGGCACAGAATCCCCTGTGAAGTATTAGTACCGCTGTATAAAGCTTTAGTAAGGCCACACCTGGAATCCTGCATCCAGTTTTGGTCACCACATTACAGAAAAGATGTTGAGACTTTGGAAAAAGTGCAGAGAAGAGCAACTCAGATGTTTAAAGGCCTGGAGACGAAAACATATGAAGAACAGTTGCAGGATTTTGGGTTTGGCTAGTCTAAAAAAAAGAAGGACTAGGCCAGGGGGAACATAATAGCAATATTCCAATATTTGAGGGGCTGCCACAAAGAGGAAGGGGTCAACTTATTCTCCAAAGCACCAGAAGGCAAGACAAGAAGCAACGGATGGAAACTAATCAAGGAGAGAAGCAACCTGGATTTAAGAAGAAACTTCATAACAGTGAGAACAACCACTGGAGGCTTTTATGAAAGGACTGGACAACCATTTGTCTAAAATTATCTATATGGTCTCCGAGTTGAGCAAGAGGTTGGACTAGGAGATCTTCAGGGTCCCTTCCAGCTCTGTTCTGATCGATCGATTGATTGAAATGTCTCTCTGGATTTTCATGATTCCAACCCTAAAAGAAGTGTTTGTAAAGGCCAGTACCTTCCTCACTTTCAAAGTTAGGTTGTTGCTTTCAAAATAGGCAAAAAAAAAATCACTTTGACATTGAGGTGCTCAGGACAATAGGATGGTTTCAGTTGGGGAATTTCTAACATTTATTTGTAGAAACCAAAATTAAATCACCTCAGGGCTACACTGGTAAAAAATACAAAAATGGAGCCAGCTGCTCAAAATTCGTATCTGAATCCTCCTTTTTTTTCCCTTTAGAAATTATTGGGGTGTGGGTGTGTTAAAGGGATTTCTGCCTCTTTTCTCACCCCAGAAAGCAAGGAAACGTTGCAGTTGTAACCAAAGAGAAACCACTCAGAAAATAAACGACAACAAAACCTCACGGTTTTCATCCAGACATACTTTTTTATCCCCTAAGATAAATGCATCACGTTACTCAAAGCCAGGAGGAATATGTGGGTTACATTTTGGCAGCCATGAAAAAATCAGGAGAATTGCAAATGAAAAGACAATATGTTTGAACTGTGAATTGTAGGAGGTTGTCTGGATTATATTTTTATGCACAGATGAAAAACAGATCAGGCTGTTCAAAGACTTCACTCTTTTCTATTCTTCTTTTTTATTCTTATTTCTCAACATAAAACACACCTACATGCAGTGCTTTTTTTGTAAAAGAAAAAGGTGCCGGAACTCACACGTGTCATACAACCTGCCTTGCCTACCTTACAAGGTTCCATCCCAAAAAAGGTGCCGGAACTCCGTTCTGAGCGTTCTATGAGGAAAAAAGCCCTGCCTACATGATTGACCAAAGCTCATTTCAGAACAGGCCCCCTCCACCTGCCCACTCTGGGAAATGTGGTGTCCCCAGATAGAGTTTTCCTGGCACAATTGCAATTTTATGGAGGACTCTCTCCCGTTTTTTTAACCCTCCCATGTTTGCCTCACAGTGATTTTATTTCTAGTTTTGGATGAGGTTTCATTTTATCAAGTCTTTCTAACACCGATGCTTCTCTCGTTAGGATGCTGGTGGGTGCACCTTGGGATGGAACTGAAGGTGACCGGAAAGGTGATGTTTACAAGTGCATTGTGGGAGAGAGGAAAAACTCAACATGCACTAAAGTCAATATAGGTATACACTTTGAAGCATCCGTACCATACTCAGAAATGTATGGACATACTGGTGGGACAATATTGGAAGAAGGATAGTTTGCCTACTATAGAAGAATGGGTGTTTAAAGTTTCGAATCTTGCAGAAATGTCTAAGATTTCTGCTTACTTGAAAGATCATTCACAGGAAAAATATATTTCAGTTTGGAGGAGATGGATAGATTATATTCAGAACAAATATGGGACCAAAAAGTTCCATTTAGCTTATGAGTAGATTTTAGTGGGGTATTGTTATTGGTACTCTGTATGTAGTTATGTTAAAGGGGAGTTAAAGCACATTATGAATTTGGTTAATTGTATATTATGCATAATTTTTATTTAGAATGTGATTATTATAACTATACTCCTGTATTTAGCTCTGGGAAGTGGGGGGGGGGAAGTGAGGGGGTTTGGGGTGGGGGGGATTTGGGGATATATTGTAGAATTTTGTTTTTGTAGAACTCTTTAATAATAAAAAAAAAGAAATGTATGGACATATGAATCTCCGAGAGTTAGTTTGGACTAGTGGTGAAGGCACTGGTTTAGAAACCAGGAGACTGTGAGTTCTAGTCCCACGTTAGGTACAAAAGCTGTCTGGGTGACTTTAGGCCATTTAGCAGGAGTTGGTGAGTTCTAATTCTGCCTTAGGCATGAAAGCTGGCTGGGTGACTTTGAGCCAATCACCAGGTGAGTTCTAGTCTCACCTTAGGCATGAAAGCCGGCTGGGTGACTTAGGACCAATCACTCATTCCCAGCCCAACCCACCTCACAGGGTCATTGCAAAGCAAAAAAGAGGAAGAAGGAGAAGAATGAGATATGTTCCCCACCTTGGGTTATTTACAAAAATAAGATGGGATAAAAATAAATAAGCAGAACTAGTGGAGAGGCATCAGGGCAGTCTGGGTGGGATTCTGAGTGGAGTCATTGTTTTCTGGGTGAAAAATCTTGGAGGTCACCAGATCAGCCACCCAATCCATACATAACGCAAATATCAATATTTATATTTGGGAACCACAGTACCAAAAACATGTTGAGACTCCGGAAAGAATGCAGAGATGAGCGACAAGGATGATTAGGGGGCTGGAAGCTAAAACATACGAAGAACGGTTGCTGGAATTGGGTGTGTCTAGTTTAATGAAGAGAAGGACAAAGGGGGACAGGATAGCCGTGTTCCAGTATCTCAGGGGCTGCCCCAAAGAAGAGGGAGTCAAGCTATTCTCCAAAGCGCCCAAAAGCAGGACAAGAAGCAACGGATGGAAACTAACCAAAGAAAGAAGCAACCTGAGAAACTTCCTGACAGTGAGGACAATTAACCAGTGGAACAACCTGCCTCCAGAAGTGGTGAATGCTCCAACACTGGAGGTTTTTAAGAAGAGACTGGACAGCCATTTGTCTGAAACGGTATAGGTTTTCCTGGCTGAGCAAGGGGTTGGACTAGATGACCTCCAAGGTCCCTTTCATCTGTGTAATTCTGTTATTCAGTGCCAATCTTTGTTTGACAGAGCAATCTTTTGGAGCGCTCCCTAATGGTTTGAAAAAGGAACAGGCCGTGCTGGTGGTGGGAGCGGGTCTTTTGACTTTCCGGAGGGGCTTCACAAGCCACTGAGTGGTTATTTTTCTGCCCCCCTTTTTTGGGGGGGAAAATGGGACCCCCTTCTGGGAGGCAAAACACTTGTATCTTCACTCAGATTTGCCCAAAGAGCCAATTTATACCATAGAAATTCTTCCATTTTTTTCACAGCCAAATTTTAGCAGCTGATTCAGATGAGCAGAAGGTCCAGGCCTAATAGGAGATGTCTATAAATTGCAACCGAGGGTGGGGTGGGGGGCTTCCTAACTCCAAAAGGGGAGAGGTTTGAACCCTTGGATTTCAAGAGGCTTATGTGGCCCGCCAATGCCACCCCAAGCATCCCCCAAATTATTTATCTAATCAGTTAAATAAGGGGAGATTCCCTTCACATAAGCCAGAGGTGTGCTGACAAAACTGCTGCCAGGAAGTTTTTTCCAAACACGTTTTCGGCATTTGTGACTTTGTGCAGCTTCTTCTTTAAAATTGTGGTGCACTGAAGTGGAGGAGGGGTTTGACCAAGGCAGAAAACCGTGGAATTATTTCTTGCCCCGAATTGGAAACGATACTAAAAATGTGTTTGCTTTTTTTAGCCTCTGCCTCATCCTATTGACTCATAGCAGTGATCAACAGTTATCAGGTCCTTTGCACATAGATTGCAATAATCCCCACCCGTCCCTGTCCACCACCCCTGCCAGGGCTTTGTGCCTTGAAACCTATTTCCTTTTTTTTTTTTTTCAACTATTGAATACAGAACAACAGAGTTGGAAGGGATCTTGGAGGTCATCTAGTCCAACCCCCTGCTCAAGCAGGAGACCCTATACCAGTGATGGCGAACCTTTTAGACACTGAGTGCCCAAACTGCAATCCAAAACCCACTTATGTATCATCGGGTGCCGGGTGGGCGTGGTCCATTGGGTAGGCACAGCTGCGGTGGTAACGGCAGACTGGGTGGGACTAAAAAGTTCAATCCATCAATTCCAACTTTGCGAGATCTTTCTTTTTCCCGCGAGGTTGAAATTGATTGAACCTTTTTTTTTTTTGCACCTGGCAGCGGAGGCCTAAAGCAAAAAGGTTTTATAAAACCCAGCTGAAGACCTAGGACTGGGGCGACGGCACGCGTGCCCAACGAGAGGGCTCTGCGTGCCACCTGTGGCATGCATGCCATAGGTTTGCCGCCACGGCCCTGTACCATTTCTGACAAATGGCTGTCCAGTTTCTTCTTGAAAGCCTCCAGTGATGGAGCACCCAGAGCTTCTGGAGGCAAGCTGGTAGATTGTTCTCACTGTCAGAAAATTTCTCCTCATTTCTAGGTTGAATCTCTCCTTGATCAGTTCCCATCCGTTATTCCTTCGGGTGCTTTGGAAAATAGGTTGATCCACCCTCTCTTCTTTGTGGCAGCCCCTCAGATATTGGAAGGCTGCTATCATGTCAGCCTTGGTCCTTCTTTTCACTAGAGTAAGGTAAAGGTTCCCCCGTACATGCGTGCTAGTCGTTTCCAACTCTAGGGGCCGGTGCTCATCTCCGTTTCATAGCCGAAGAGCCAGCGCTTGTCCGAGGACGTCTCCGTGGTCATGTGGCCGGCATGACTGGATGCCAAAGGTGCACGGAACGCTGTTTCCTTCCCACCGGAGTGGTCCCTGTTTTTCTACTTGCATTTTTATGTGCTTTCGAACTGCTAGGTTAGCAGAAGCTGGGACGAGTAACAGGCGCTCACTCTGCTACGCGGCACTCGGGATTCGACCCGCCAAACTGCCGACCTTCTGATCGACAAGCTTAGCGTCTTAACCCACTGAGCCACCGCGTCCCTTAGAGTAGACCTACCCAATTCCTGCAACTGTTCTTTGTATGTTTTAGCCTCCAATCCCCTAATTATCTTTGTTGCTTTTCTCTGCCCTCTTCCCAGAGTTTCAACGTCTTTTTTATAAGTGTGCTGACCAAAACTGAAAAGAATCAAACTCATGGAGTGAAGCAGTTGGCTGAGGGGACTGGAGAACAGACAGGTTGAAGCATGTCAGTAATTATATAGGAAAACATGATAGAGATGCACTTTTTAGCATTATCCAAAGATTGCATTTTCCATTTTGATCTTTTTTTTCCCCCCCTCTCGTCTCCTTCCTTCCTTCCTTCCTCCCTCCCCTCTCTACTTCTGAATCACAACTAGGTGACATGAGTCTCCGGAATATTTCCAGGCAAATAAAAAACATGCATTTTGGGATGACGCTGATGGCCAACAAAGATGATGGGTTTGTGGTAAGTATGCTTTCCTTTTTTTAAAATAAAGCACATCCCTAACCACATATTTAAAAAGAAAAGAAAGAACAAGAGCTATAAAAAGCTAACTCTGCTGCAGTAATTTCAGTTGCAAACCCATGGAAGGGTGAGGCTTGTTGACCAGGTCGCTGGAAGAACAGCCTAGAGCAGAACAGGGTTCGCTGGGCACATTTACCGTTCACACAACACCCTTAACTTTTTGCTGCCGGAGTGGCCTATTTGCACCATATATCGAACCACAGAGTAATCAATAAGCTCCAATGTCTAACAATGACAAAGGAAATAACAATGGTAATATCCCAAAGATGCGTTTCAAAAGGTAACTGGACTTTTGTTTTATTTTTCCTTGAAGACATTTCACTCCTCATCCAAGAAGCTTCTTCAGTTCTGACTGAATGGCGGGGAATGGAAAGGATTTCTATTCCTTGCAGTTATCTGATTGTTGTTAGCCTTCTTGCAGACCATATGACTGCGAGGAATAGAAATCCTGAAGGTCAGAGTGCTGAATGACCAGACGACTGCCAAGAATGTAGAACTGAAGAAGCTTCTTGGATGAGAAGTAAAACGTCTTCAAAGAAAAAAAAAACAAAGTCCAGTTGTCTTTTGAAAAAAAAACAACCACCTTTGAGACCTGGATGACTGAGAATCTCCACAGACAACGGTGTGAATAATGAGAAGCTGTAAATTTTTATATTTACATTCTTTTCCAATTTGTTTTTTAATAATAATAATAATAACAACAACAACAAAACAACAACAACAATATAATAACAATAACAATAATAACAATAACAAAATAATAATAATAATAATAATAATAATAATAATAATAATAATAATAA
>JAKJMR010000336.1:130761-145451 GCA_024449315.1 Daboia siamensis
GACTTCAACTCCCAGAATCAGCTGACTCAGGAATTCTGGGAGTTGAAGTCCATGAGTCATAAAAGAGCCGAGGTTGCCTACCCCTGGGCTAGCTAGAAGACCCCTGTTTGTGTGTGTGTGTGTGTGTGTGTGTGTGACCATCCGTCTGTGTTGCTGCATTAAGGGCATGTGAGAATGTTGGGCATGTGTTTGATCTTTCCGGCTGCTGATACACCGAGGCTGGAATATTATCCTTCTGAGGTTTCTGCTCATTTGATATCGATTCGACAGAAGAAGCAGTCGTTTCCTGACACCCAATTCTCACCATCGCCTTAATTTCGTCGTCCCACTCCTGTGGTCGGATTCAGAATCTTGTTTTTAAGAGGACAGAAGCCAAAGGGGCAGCTGGGACTTTCTTGTTATACTTTGAAGACATTTCGCTTCTCGTCCAAGAAGCTTCTTCGGAGCTTCAGGGCTCAAGAAACTCCTTGGAGGAGAAGCGAAACGTCTTCAAAGAATAATGGGAAAATCCAGTCGCCTCTTGAAAAAAAGGCAGCTTTGGGACAACCGGGACCTGGAAAACGGAGAATCTCCATCGTCAAGAGTACAGAACAATTCCCAGCATCCTTAATGCTTCCCTTCTCTTACCAGTGTCCTTCAAATAAAGGGGATTATACCATAATTTGAAAATATGTTGTACGTGGTGGTGCATAGAAATTCAGACTGTGGGGAGGAGGGACGGAAAAACTATCCTAAAAGCAGCCAGGAAGTTTCCCGCCAGAAGCATCGGTTGAAGCGACTTGTCACCTATACTACAAACAGGTGTGGGGAACGTTGTTTGGGATTCCCAGGAGAGAGAGGCTGCATTCCAGAGGAAAAAGAGATGGTAAAGTTAAGACTAGAAGGGACCTTGGAGGACATCTAGTCCAACCCCCTGCTCAGGCAGGAAACCCTAGACCATTTCGGACAAATGGCTGGCCAGTCTCTTCTTAAAAACTTCCACCAGTGTTGGAGCCTTCACCGCTTCTGGAGGCAGGTTGTTCCACTGGTTAATTGTTCTGTCAGGAAGTTTCTCCTTAGTTATAATAGTAATAAGTTGGAAGGGACCTTGGAGGTCATCTAGTCTAACCCCCTGCTCGGGCAGGAAACCCTAGACCATTTCGGACAAATGGCTGTCCAGCCTCTTCTTAAAAACTTCCAGTGTTGGAGCCTTCACGGCTTCTGGAGGCAAGGAGTTCCACTGGTGAATTGTTCTCACTGTCGGGAAATTCCTCCTTAGTTCCAGGTTGCTTCTCTCCTTGATGAGTTTCCATCCGTTGCTTCTTGTCCTGCCTTCGGATGCTTTGGAGAAGAGCTTGACTCCCTCTTCTTTGGGGCCGCCCCTGAGATATTGGAAGATTCCTATCGTGTCCCCCCTCGTCCTTCTCTTCATTAAACTAAGACAGACCCAATTCCAGCAACTGTTCTTCATACGTTTTAGCCTCCCGTCCCCTAATCCTCTTTGTTCGGGAGAACTTCACCAGGTCTTTCTTAGTTTTGGGAGCCTGACACAGGAGAGAGCGTGACGTGCCCAGGTAGATCTCCCTTCACAGACGTTGATGTCGCCTTCATTGTCTCGTGCAGATTGGATCCTACTTTGGCAGTGAGGTTTGCCCAGTGGATGTCAACGGGGACGGTGTGACAGATGTCCTACTTGTGGCTGCCCCCATGTACCTGGGACCACAGAACAAAGAGATTGGCTGCGTTTACCTGTACAGGGTTGGACAGGTGAGTGTCGTTGAGGGGCAGGGGTTTAATCGGAGTTTAAATTGGGGGTCTTATTTCTGTAAGACAGCCGGGGTCACCGGGAGTGTGTTGGCTAGCCATATAATTTTTAGAAATTAAATAATAAATGAAATGTACGGAGAAACTACACGTAGTCCTCAACCTGCGACCACAATTGAGCCCAACATTTCTGTGGTTAATTTTGAGACGTCAGTTAAGTGAGTTTTGTCCCATTTTACGACCTTCCTCGCCACAGTTACTAAGTGAATCACCTCAGGCGTTAAAGTTAGGGACATGGTTGCGAAGTGGACCTGGCTTCCCCCATTGACTTTGCTTGTCAGGAGGTCACAAAAGGCGATCACATGACCCCTTGGGAAAGAGCGACGGTCATCAGCGTGAAGCAGTGGCCAAGCATCTAAATTTGGGTCACATGACCGCGGGGAGGCTGCAATGGTCGTAAGTGTGAAAAAGGGTCCAAAGCCACGTTTTTCGGTGCCGTTGTAACTGCGAATGTTCGCTAAATGAGCTGTTGTAAGTCAAGGACTACCTGTCCAAAGGGAGATTTTTTCTTCTTTTTCACTTTGTGGTTGTGCACCCAGAACCAATCTTAACATCTGCCTGGCAATGTGCAAGAAAAAGTTCATTTCCTGATGTGAGTTGGATGCCGAGGTGAGAAAGGAATGTCATTGCTTTTAATAAGCGCTTCTCTCTTTCTTCCTCTTTTTGAAGTCACTCCTGACGTTCAACGGGACCCTCCTTCCTGACCCCAAACCTCAGGATGCTCGCTTTGGCTACGCCTTGCTGGCTGTGCCCGATCTTAATCACGACAGCTTTAACGATGTAATTGTGGGTGCTCCCTTGGAAGACAACCACCAGGGGGCGGTCTACTTGTACCACGGCTATCGTACAACTGTATTACCACGTTTCAAACAGGTGAGTGAGCTCTAGCATTATCCACTTTCAATTTCTACTTTCCCTTTCCCATGAGATAACAACAACAACAACAACAATAATAATATAATAAGTTGGAGGTCTTCTAGTACAAGCACCTGCAACATAACACCCCGGACTTAACAATTGTCGATAAGAAAGACAAAAAAGTCTGGATAGTGGACGTGGCAGTGCCTGGAGACAGCAGAATAGACGAGAAAGAACTGGAGAAGATCACAAAATACAAAGACCCACAAATAGAAAGACTGTGGCAAAGGCAAGCAAGGGTAGTAGTACCAATAGTAATAAGCGCCTTGGGTGCAATCCCAAGACAACTGGAGCTCCACTTGAACACCATTGGCATTGACAAATTTGCCATTAGTCAATTGCAAAAGGTGGCCTTACTAGGAACTGCTTCCATCCTGCAACGATATCTACAATACCATCAAACGTCCACATCTGCCTATCCCAGGTCCTTGGCAAGGACTCGATAGGTAGACAAAAATTCTAAATCCAGTCTGAACAACTGGCTGACTGTGTGATGATTAATAATAATAATAATAATAATAATAATAATAATAATAATAAAGGGACGCGGTGGCTCAGTGGGTTAAGACGCTGAGCTTGTCGATCAGAAGGTCGGCAGTTTGGCGGGTCGAATCCTGAGTGCCGCATAGCAGAGTGAGCGCCTGTTACTTCTGCCAACCTAGCAGTTCGAAAGCACGTAAAAATGCAAGTAGAAAAACAGGGACCACTCCGGTGGGAAGGTAACAGCGTTCCATGCGCCTTTGGCGTCTAGTCATGCCGGCCACATGACCACGGAGACGTCCTCGGACAAGCGCTGGCTCTTTGGCTTTGAAACGGAGATGAGCACCGGCCCCTAGAGTCGGAAACGACTAGCACGCATGTGCGGTGGAACCTTTACCTTTACCTAATAATAATAATAATAATAATAATAATAATAATAATACTGATACCCATTGTCATCAGGGCACTGGGAACTATGTCCAAAAACTTTGCAAAGTACATCAAGAAATTGCAGCTTCCTGCAATAACTCCAGCAAAGCTACAAAAAACTGCGCTACTCAGAACATCTTAAAATGTAAGGAGATACCTGGTTGATACCTAGGATGCTGGTAGCAACCCATGTCAACCATTAGTGCCAGTCCATTTAAGTGTTCAGTTGACTGTGTTTCATGTTTAATGAATGATGATAATAATAATAATAATAAATAATGTTGTTATTACATCTTACATTTTAAGAAGATACCTGGTTGATACCTAGGATGCTGGCAGCAATCCGTGTCAACCATTAGTGCCAGTCAGTTTGAGTGTTCAGTTGAATGAGGTTCATGTTTAATGAATAAAAATTACATAATAATAATAATAATAATAATAAAGTTGGAAGGGACCTTGGAGATCATCTAGTCCAACCTCCTGCTCAGGCAGGAAACCTTATACCATTTCAGTCAAATGGCTTTCCAGTCTCTTCTTAAAAACTTCCACTGTTGGGAGTATATTCACCACTTCTAGAGGCAGGTTGTTCCACTGGTTAATTGTTCTAACTGTCAGGAAGTTTCTCCTTAGTTCTCAGGTTGCTTCTCTCTTTGGTCAGTTTCCATCCGTTGCTTCTTGTCCTGCCTTTGGGCGCTTTGGAGAATTATGTCTCAGGAGTTTCTTTTGATGCATCTGCTAACGGGACGGTTGACATATGTTTCCAAGCATCCAGGCAGGGTCCCCAGAGTCCTCAGCTTTGGGAACGCAGGCCAAAAAAAGGCCAGTTCTCCCCTCCCAAAAAACGGTCGCTTTCTTCCCTGGCAGCGCATCGAGTCAGCCGGGCTTCGCTGGGGCCTTCGCTATTTTGGCCGCAGCTTGGACGGGCAGATCGACATGGACGGGGACGGCCTGGTGGATCTGGCTGTGGGGGCCCAGGATGCTGCAGTGGTCTTAAGGTGAGGGGCTGGAAGGAGGACCATGGAAGACGAATCCCATTCGGGGTGGATTGCGGGAGGCTGGTGAGTACCAGGAAAGCTGGTGCCTTACAGAATCTTCGCTCGGGGGAAAGGCAAGGCGTGGGAAGACTTTTCAGCAGAGTCTCAGAAATTGCCTGGCACTCTGAAGAAGCTTCTTATCCACGAAAGCAGAGGTCAGCCCCACTTCTGGCCTTGAGGCCGGACCTCCAAATCTCTTGGAATGGGTCTATGACCTATAACTCGCCAGGGGACAAGAGTTACACTAATATCGAAGACATAGTGGCATAAAATCATTAAAAAAAAAGAATGTCAAAGCAGGGACAAAATGAAATGTGAATGACAAAAATTAAAATACAGGGAGTCCCCGACTTACAAGGGTTCACTTAGTGACCAAAGTTACAACGGCACTGAATAAAAGTAACTTACGACCAATTTTCACAGGTATCACCAGGGTCACGTGATTTACTTTTGGATGCTTGACAGTTGACTCACATTTAATGACCGTTGTAGTGTCCCGGGGGGGGGGGTTGTGTGTGTCACCTTTTGTGACCTCCAAGCCAAAACAATGGGGAAGCCAGATTCACTTAACAACTGTGTTACAGATTTAAGAACTTCAGTGATTCGCTTAACCAGTGTGGCCAGAAAATGGTGCTCGCAAATTGAGGACCACCTGTCATTTTTTTTACATTATTTTAAATAATTAAATTGACTTGTTGGGTTGTCCCACAAGCTGGCCCTGGTGACTTGTCCCATTCAACTTGAAAATCCTTACAAGCATTTTGTAAGCACATCAGAATCTTGCAAGAGCGTCAAAACTTTGGCAGATACGTCCATCCCGCTGAACATTTCCAGTCCCTTTATTCGTTAAATTTATATGCCACCAATCTCAATGTTAAGGGTGCCTCTTATTTATTAAAGTACTAGCAACCCGCCTTATAGTTCAAAGATAGATGAAGGGCTGAGGAATTCTGGGAGTTAAAGTCCACACAACTTTAAGTTGCCAAGACTGAGGAACATGGCTATATAGAGAGGGCATATGGCAGTAATATAGATTGTACCCAATTACAGTGCTTAGATTGTGAAGGGCGGTAAGTCTTTGGTGGTTACAATGATATTTGTTGGCAACAAACCAGATCCAGGAGGATTGTGCAGATCAATGCATCCATCTCCGTCAACCCTCCCACCATCAACGTGATCCAGAAAAACTGCCAGAGAAACGGGAAGGAATCTGTCTGTGTGACGGCTAACTTCTGTTTCCGCGTGACCTCGCGCTCTCTGGGTCCCCGCGACAGCCATATGAGTAAGTGCCTCACAAGCCAGAGCTTCAAATGTTTCTGCTACTGTCCAGCTTGGTTACGTGACATCATCATCAACATCATCAAGTTGGAAGGGACCTTGGAGGTCATCTGGTCCAACCCCCTGCTCAGGCAGGAAACCCTATACCAGTTCAGACAAATAGCTGTCCAGTCTCTTCCTAAAAACTTCCAGTGTTGGAGCATTCACCACTTCTGGAGGCAGGTTAATTGTTTTAACTGTCAGGAAGTTTCTCCTTAGTTCTAGGTTGCTTCTCTCCTTGATTAGTTTCCACCCGTTGCTTCTTGTCCTGCCTTCTAGTGCTTTGGAGAATAGCTTGATTCCCTCTTCTTTGTGGCAGCCCCTGAGAGATTGCAACATTGCTATCATGTCACCCCTCATCCTTCTCTTCATTAGCCTAGCCATACCCAATTCCTACAACCATTCCTTGTATGTTTTGGCCTCCAGTCCCCTAATCATCTTTGTTGCTCTTCTCCGCACTCTTTCCAGAGTCTCAACATCTTTTTTACATCGTGGTGATCAAAACTGGATGCCGTATTCCAAGTGTGGACTTACCAAGGCATTGTAAAGTGGTATTAACACTTCACCTCATCTTGATTCTGTCCCTCTGTTAATGCAGCCCAGCACTGTGTTGGCTTTTTTGGCAGCTGCAGCACATGGCTGGCTCATCTTTAAGTGATTGTCCACTAGGACTCCTTGAACCAAGGATGGGCAGCCTTGGGGCAACAGGCCAAGGGAGTGATGAGGGCAGCCTTGGGGCAACAGGCCAAGGGAGGAAGAATGGCAGAAAAATCTGTGTGTTGTTGTTTTTTTTAGCAATGTTTCAATTATGCAATTTCTGGACAGGCTTCCAGGGGACTTAAATAGCTTCGTCTGGCCCATCAGGGCCCATTGAACCTAAGTAAATTCTCCGTATCGCTTGATCCTAGGTATAAAATACAACATCTCCCTGGACGACAGGAAGTTTAGCACCAGAGCCGTCTTTGACAGCAGCTCTCAAAAGCTGCTGCAGAAGAGGACCCGGGCCACCGTGGGCAGGACGGCATGCTCAACGGCTCGCTTCCACGTCATTGTGAGTGTGGCATGGGTTTACCTCTGGCCCGTGGGACGCAGCTGGTCCAAACGCCCGGTTGGTTGGCTAAAGAGGGGCTGTGCAAAGCCAGCGTACCAAGTGCCTGCTGTGGCCCTCTGTCTTCAGAATGTTCCTTTCAAAGGAAAGGAGTCCTTCCTTGGCTGAAGAGTCCAAATCGTGAAATCGGAAAGAACTTATAGGTCATGAGGGGTGTGTGTGTGTGTGTCTTTCTCTCAGAAATCCTCAGCTGGCCAGCCAGCCCGCACCTCTGAACGCTGAATTCTAGGAGCTGAAAGCCCACACATCTTAAAGCTGCTGGCACACCGGTCCAGAATAATAAAATGAGCTTTTCCATCTTGTTTGGAAAACACTTTCCGGGGGAAAAACTGGACTATATTTCCACAGCCTGCGAGGATGGTCCATTTTGAAGGGGAAGGAAACACCTTAGGAATTTCAGGGCCGATGTTATTTCTCCAAAAGTTCTCAGCTCTATTTCTCCCCTACAGGACACCTCAGATTATCTCCGGCCGGTTGGCATCACCATGAAGTTTGCACTGAGTGAAAGTGAGCAGCCTGGGCCTGTACTGGATGAGAAGCTGCCCACCACTGTTAAGAAGCTAGTAAGTGAAAATAGCCACGGGATATTCACACCCATGGAGGTGTGGCATAAACTGCACGTTCCGGAAGTGGTAGGAAAGAAAGGGCAAATTTTAGTTACTGATGAGAAAAAACAAAACAGCAACCCATGACAGTCTTACACTAAGGAGTAGCGCTTTGACGCCTATCCACAGAATGTGGATTTTAAAGTTACTAACGTTGAGAAGCACTAAGTGAAAGACCTCAACTGCTCACAGTTCAGAGTATTTTTGCAACACCTGAGCTGTTAGAATAAATCTAAAGCAGGGGTCTTCAAACTCGGCCCTTTTATGACTCATGGACTTCAACTCCCAGATTTCCTCAGCCAGCATGCCTGGCTGAGGAATTCTGGGAGTTGAAGTCCACAAGTCATAAAAGGGCCGAGTTTGAAGATCTCTGATCTAAAGTCTCGTGAGCAGGTCTAGCAGGAAACCTTGGTGTTTGAAAACAGGAAAAAATATAGTCTTTAAATCCGATACGCAGGGCATAGTGAATGTGAAAGCTTCAAAGCCAGAAAGTAAACTGGACTTTCTCTTCTTCTTAGATATTTCAAGATGACATATCTGGACATATTTTTCTCTATAGCTACTAAAGAGAGATGGGTTGCATAGTCTTCCTAGTTCAGCACATAAGCAATAATTTCAAAATACTTTGGATAGCATCTGTAAGCAATTATTCATGCTCACCTAGGCTAGATGGCTCAGTGGGTTAGGACACTGAGCTTGTTGACCAGATGGTCAGCAGTTTGGCGGGTCGAATCCCGAGTGCCATGTAACAGAGTGAGCACCTGTTACTCGTCTCAGCTTCTGCCAACCTAGCAGTTCGAAAGCACGTAAAAAATGCAAGTAGAAAAATAGGGACCACTCTGGTGGGAAGGTAACAGCGTTCCGTGCGCCTTTGGCATCTAGTCATGCCGGCCACATGACCACGGAGACGTCCTCGGACAAGCGCTGGCTCTTCGGCTTTGAAACGGAGATGAGCACCGGCCCCTAGAGTTGGAAACGACTAGCACGCGTGTGCAGGGGAACCTTTACCTTTACTATTGTCATTTTTTACTGTGGGCACAACGGCACATGTTAAAAATGAAATTGAGTTGCTTGCTCTCGAAGTGTACACGTACACGACACACATTTAAACATTCTATATACAACATATATAGCCCTAAATGGCATGGGCCCGGATTATCTTAGGGAGCACCTGCTGCCAGCATCAACTTCCCATCGTCCTGTGCACTCCCATAGGGAGGGCCTCCTTAGGGTGCCGCCGGTCAGGGAGTGCCGGCGGGTGATCCCCAGAGGGAGGGCGTTCTCTGTGGGCGCGCCTGTCCTATGGAATGATCTGCCTGTGGAACTCCAGACCGCCCCCGACCTTCGTTCATTTCGCCGGGACCTGAAAACCTGGTTGTTTGATCTATCTGGCCTGGACTGAGGGGTTTTAAGTTTTTAAACTTTGTTTTAATTTGTTGGGCTATTAATTAATTTAATTCATTTTAATTCTATTTCTATTTCAACTTTTATATTGTCTTTTAAATTTTGCCCTGTAAACCGCCCTGAGTCCTTTGGGAATGGGGAGGTATATAAAACTAATTAAATAAATAAATAAATAAATATGTTGAGACCTACACCCTTTATAAGTAACATATAAATGTTAATCGCCGTCCATCTTGAAAGTCCAGTTTTGTTAGTCAGAAAGAGGGATGAAGACTAAAGAAAAAGGCAGATGCCTTTGAGATACTCCTAGACAACCAAAATCTTCTTTTTAAGAAGAGGGAGGGAGGGAGGCAAGAACTCTGCAGAATCAATCAAGTTGGCTGTTTTCCAGATCCCCTTTTTCAAGGACTGTGGTGAGGATGATCAGTGTGTAACAGATCTGGTGCTACAGGCTGAGATGGATATCAGTGGATCCAGGTAGGAATCCGATCCAAAATATCTTGCAAATTAGGCAGACATTTAATGGGGATTTTTTTTAAAAAAAAAAACGACAACAACAAAACAAGAGCTCTGGCCTGAGCAGAGATTTAAACTTGGTGGCTTAAGTGGCTCTTTTCAACTCTAGGATTCTATGATTTCCCCCAACCAGGCATAACTTTAAAAACCACTAACTAAAACCAAATTTAGAATATTAATAGCAAGATGTGTTCAATAACCACGTTTTGGAAGAGCATAGAGTTCCACAGAATTTAAGCTATCGATTGGTTGTTTCACCCATATTTAATCTTGAAGACTGAGAAAAGTAGAGATTGGCTAGAGCACAGATCTGCAACCCGCGGCTCCGGAGCCGCATGCGGCTCTTTCAGCCGTCTCCTGCGGCTCCCAGTCCTCTGCCATGTGCAGTCCAAAAAAAAAAAAAAGTGGGACTAAAAAAATTCAACCAATCAATTCAAATATGCAGGGTAGGTGCATATCTCATCTTGGCTCCACTCTTCAGTGAAACCCTGTTCTGTACGCACATGTGCACACATTTTTTTTGCGGCTCCCAGTTTTTCCTTTTCTGAGGGAACCGGTTCCGAGTGGCACTTTCACTGTTTCAGGTTGCTGACCCCTGGGCTAGAGAGAGACTGGCAAATATTTCACCCATCTCTCTTTTGCCCACAAGCCAAAGCTGGGACCGTTGCTCTCCTCTTGCAACTCACAGGGTTACCATCAGTTTTCCTCATTCCAGGCAGAAGCCTCACGTCATCCGTAAAGGGAAGCGGAAGTTGGTGGTTGAGGTCCTTCTGGAGAACAAGAAAGAAAACGCCTACAACACCACCCTCCAGATCTGGTTTTCCAGAAGTCTCCACTTCTCCAGCCTTGGCATGAAGGTATGGTGCTCCTAACCCTAAGCAGGACAATGGGATGACCAGCCAAGGGAGATCCACTCTAAGCTCCAAGATGGACTTTCTAAAGATGCTGGAAGTGTTCCACAAGTTGGGGAAAGTAATGGCTTTGGTTATTTTACATATACAGAGACGTTGCCTCTAATCACCGAAGTCCCGGCAGTTTTATTTTAGTTAGCTCAATAATGAAATTCAATCCCCACCATTTCTTTTAACCATTCCTTGGGCATTGCTCTACTTAGAAGCAAGATTTCAGCTGAATGGTTGGAAAAGGTCCAGCCCTGCGATTGGTAAACTTTGACTTGGAGTCTACATTGCTGCATTGCCCCCGCAAGTTGCATTTCTTTCCTGGTTAAGCAACAGTTTAACTCGCTGTGTGAACCTAGTTACAGACTGTTGGCTTGGGGTTATGTTTTCAGGAACATGAAAACTAGAAATAAATAACAATAGCACTTAGACTTATACCGGTTCATGGTGCTTTATAGCCGTCGCTGGGCGGTTTACAGAGCCAGCATCTTGCCCTCATTTTTACCAACCTCAGGGGGATGGAAGGCTGAGTCAACCGTGAGCTGGTCAGGATCGAACTGCTGGCATTGGGCAGAATTAGCCTGCAATACTGCATTCTAACCACTGCGCCACTATGTATTAACCATCCTGACGTTGGATGTTCCCGCTCTGACAACTGATGAAAATGGCAGCCATTTTCTCTTTTTGCTTTTCACATGCTTTTTCTTCTATTTAGAGATCAGGTGCAGAAGGGGGGTTGGGGGTTGGGATGGATGCTTGAGCTCAGCTAGCCGTAATAATAAAAAAATGTTGCTTTGTGGGAACCCAAGGATGAGCTGATAACGTTTTGGCGGGCTGAGGAGCTGGAGAGAAAGGCTGAGTTTCAGGCTAATTGGAGAATGTGATTTATGACAGCTTATTGGGGGTGGGAATTGCAGTTTGCTACTTCGTATCCGGGGGAAGGGAATCTAGTTTTTGGGTTCAACTACGTAGTGCCGATACTTTGTTTCCTGAATAAAATGTTCTTTGAGGAAGGCTTTTTTGCCTGGAATCTCTTTTGATGGGCTTCATCTATTGGAGTAAGGTAAGGTAAAGGTTCCCTCGCCCGTGCGTGCTAGTTGTTTACGACTCTCGGGGCCGGTGCTCATCTCCGTTTCAAAGCCGAAGAGCTGGCGTTTGTCCGAGGACGTCTCCGTGGTCATGTGGCCGGCATGACTAGACGCCAAAGGCGCACGGAACACTGTTAACTTCCCACCGGAGTGGTTCCTATTTTTCTACTTGCATTTCTACGTGCTTTCGAACGGCTAGGTTGGCAGAAGCTGGAACCACGACCCAAAAACCTCTCCGGAGGCCCAAATTTGTTTATTCTAGCTCTTCTTTCTCCCGCAGGGGGAGAACCCCATGAAAATGGAGTGCTCCGTTTCGTCCCCCCAGGCCCGCGTGTGCAGCGTGGGTTATCCCGTCTTCCGGTCCATGGCGAAGGTGAGCAAACAGAGGCCTGCTAGAGCATCAGTCCCAACCCTGATCTCTAAATGGAAGGGAAAGCACGGAGGCTTAGCAATAAAAGATGTCTCTCATAAAGATAGCAGCGTTCCAGTGTTTGAGGGGCTGCCACAAAGAAGAGGGGGGTCAACTTATTCTCCAAAGCACCTGAAGGCAGGACAAGAAACAACGGATGGAAATTAATCAAGGAGAGAAGCAAGTTGGAATTAAGGAGAAACTTCCTAACAGTGAGGACAATCAACCAGTGGAACAGCTTGCCACCAGAAGTTGTAGGTGCTTCATTACTGGAGGTTTTCAAGAGGAGAATGGACAGCCATTTGTCCAGAATGGTATAGGGTCTCCTACTCGAGCAGGGGGCTGGACTAGAAGACCTCCAAGTTCCCTTCCAACCTTGTTATTCTATGTTTGGAATAACCCTGTTATCCTACGGTTGCAGGAATTGAATATGGCCAGTCTAGAGAAAAGAAGGACTGGGGCGGGTGGGGGGGTCTTGATAGCAGTGTCCCAGTATTTGAGAGTGCCACAAAGAAGAGGACAGGGGTCAACTTATTCTCCAAAGCACCTGAAGGCAGGACAAGAAACAATGGATGGAAACTAATCAAGAAGAGAAGCAACCTGGAATGAAGGAGGAACTTCCTGACAATGAGGACAATTAACCAGCGGAACAACCGGCCTCCAGAAGTTGTTGATGCTCCAACACTGGAGGTTTCTAAGGACAGCCACTTGTCTGAAATGGCATAGGTTCTCCTGCTCAAGCAGGGGGCTGGATTAGAAGATCTCCAAAGGTCCCTTCCAGCTCAGTTACTCTGTTATTCCTTTTCCCTCACTCTCCTTCCCAGGTGGCTTTTGCCCTCGAGTTCGAATTCAGCTGCTCCTCTCTTCTGAACAAAGTGCAGGTGAAGCTTACAGCCAGCAGGTGAGAACTGGGGAATTAAGGAGGCCTATCTGCTATTTGATAGCAAAATGCTGAGAGGTTGCAAATAAAGAATAAAATAAATTACTCCCAAAGGGGAAACATGGGTACAGTGCTCCACCTTCAACAGCTCATTTAGCGACCGTTCAAAGTTACAAAGGGGTCATGTGATCTGCGTTTGCGACCTTCTGACAAGCAAGGCAGAGTCACTTGGCAACCGTGTTCCTAATTTAACAACTGCGGCGATTCACTTAACAGCCGTGGCTGAAAAAGTCGTAAAATGGGGCAGAACTCTCTTCACCAAGGTCTCACTTAGCAACAGCAATTATGAACTCAAGTTGTGGCTCTGAGTCAAGGACTACTTGTATCGATGAGGGTTGCAGCATCCCAGGTGTCACGTGATTGATTCCCCTTTTTGCGACCTTCGGATGACGTCAGTAAGGAAACCAGGTTTACTTTACAGCCGCGCGACTCACCATTGCAGCGACTGATTCGCTTAATGAATGCGACAAGAAAGGTTGCAGAAGGGAGCAAAACTCCCATCACAACCCTCTCGCTTAGCAACAGATATTTTGGGCTCAGCTGCAGTCGTAAGTTGAGGACTAGCTTTCATAAAGATATCTGCTTGGAAGAATCGCAATATGTTTTTCTTGCGTTTTGAGACCCTGACGCTCCTGCTTGGGAATAATTCTGGCTCTGCCACCCATACTTTGGGGGCTGCCTCCCCAACATCCACCCCCTAAAATACCTAGAATTCAACATTTGAGCCTTTTGACTGTGAAAAGCCTCAGTTTCCCCTTGTCTTGAGAAGGGCTGCCTCCCAACCCATTAAAATCACTTTTTTTCCCCTTTCTTTCTCTGCAGTGACAGCAGTGAGTTGAATCAAACGCTGACAGACAACACGGCTCAGCCCACCGCCTTCGTCTCTTATGAGCCTGACCTCTTCCTGACCAGGTGAGTCCGTGTTTGTGTGTGTGTGTGTGTGTGTGTCTGTGTGTGTGTGTGTCCCTGTTAGGGATTTGAAAGACATCCCAGGCAAGTCAGGCCTGCACACAAATGGTTGCTTTATTGATATATTCAACAGCCTGATTCATTATTTGTCGTCTTGTGTCCAGGAGCACACCGCTCTAGTCCTCAACTTACAACAGTCCATTTAGTGGCTGTTCAAAGTTACAACAGCACTGGAAAAAGTGACTTATGACCCTTTTTCACACTTACGAACTTTGTGGCACCCCCCCACGATCACGTGATCAAAATTCAGGTGCTTGGCGACTGATTTGTTCTTACGACCGTTGCTGTGACCCAAGATCACGCAATCCCCTTTTGACAAGCAAAACCAGCGGGGAAGCCCGCTTCCTTTAACAACCAAGTGACTAACTTATCAGCTGCGGGGATTCACTTAACAACTGTGGCAAGGAAGTTTCTAAAACGGGGCAGCACTCCCTTAACAAATGTCTCGCTTTGCCACAGATGTTTTGGGGGCCCGTTGTGGTCGTATGTTGAGGACTAGCTGTAGTAGTTCAGAAGTGGTGTGCTGGGCAGGTGGAAATGTCTTAAGGCTCAAGGGGACTATTCTGAATCTCCAACTCAAAGGATGCCTCCGATTTAGCTTTTTTTCTTTTTTTTGGTTTTAGTGAGTCGACCCTGAACCGTTACGAAGTCCACCCCGTGGGGACGTTCCCGAGTGACATGAGCCCAGAGTTTCGGACAACCATCAAGGTAAAGATGTGGAGAAGAAGGAGCAAGACACGGGGAGGAATTGCCAACTTTGTTTCAGCACTT
>JAKJMR010000336.1:145461-162088 GCA_024449315.1 Daboia siamensis
GGGGGGGGGGGTTTGACTAGATCAGGGGTCCCCAATCCCCGGTCCATGGACCAGCACCACTCCGTAGCATGCCAAAAACCGCTTCACGCATCTGTGGGATGCAGGCAGCATGCAAAACCAGACACGACACCCCACCACCACCATTCTGGTCCCTGGAAAAACCTTTCTCCACGCAACCGGTCCCTGGTGCCCAAAGGGTTGGGGACCACTGGACTAGATCTTAAAAAGACCCCTCAGGTCTGTAGTTGACTCTGCAAAGGCATAAATTATCCTATCGGCCTGCCAGGTAGGACAGCCATTGGAAATTATAAGGAACATGACAGGAGGATTGAAAGCTATTAGAGAGATCAGGATGAATCAATCACACCCATTGCGTTTACTTTAGGTTGAAATTTATTTCTTAACGTTACAGATTACTGTTTTTGTCGAAATTAAAACACGTCATGTCAAATTCGGTTTTTGGCTCAGCCTCTCACCTTGGGAAGCATGGTGCCAGCTATGGCTCCCGGAAGCCCCCTCCCCAAAAAGTTAATTCTGCTGAAATGGCAGTTCCTGCACTGAGGAAGGGGCTGTTGTGAATGCAGGCAGTCCTCGACTTACAACCGTTCATTTAGCGAACATTCAAAATTACAGCGGCACTGAAAATAACGGGGGCACTTACGACTTATATACTGCTTCGCCATGTTTTGCAGCCCTCTCTAAAAGTGTCTTACAGAGTCAGCGTATTGCCTCCCCCTCCTCCAACAGATTCACGGTTGTTAAGTGAATCTGGTTCTGTTGACTTGGCTTCTCGGAAGATCGGAAAAAGGGGAATCACCGAGACGTGGCAACCGTCGTAAACCTGAGTCAACTCCCAAGCGTCTGACCCTGGGGATGCTGCAAGGGGTCGTTAAGTGTGAAAAAACGGTCCTGAGTCACACATGTTAACTTCTGACTGTCGCTAAACAAACTGTTGTTAAGTGGAGGGCTACCTGTATCGATTGTGCCCTTAATTTTTGCCACAGGTCCCTGAAAAAAGAAGCGTCTGAATTTGAGAGAATTGCGGGGAAACGCCTTTCCTCGTTGCTAAGAGTGGGAGCAAGAATGCCTCTTAGCAGAGAATTCACCGACCTTTCTCCCACTTAGCGGCTTGAAAAAGGAAACACAGCTTAGGCTTAGTTGCAGTTGGATTTGGAAGCTTCAGAACTGAAACTTTAAACCTCCAATTCTCTGCAGCGTGTGAATAACCTCTTCGTTTTCTGCTTCCTTCTCTCATCCCAACCTCAGATTGGATTTTTCATGCACAAAAAACCCGGGGAAAATGAGAAAGACGAGTGAAACGAGTCCGGTGGAACAAAGACTCTTTGCCCAAGAAGAAGCATCGTCTGCGGGTTTAAAACCCAGAAGGGGAGCTGGGTTTTTTTCCCCTGTGCCAATCACTTTTAGCACCACAGATGCTCGGATGGTTCCAAAATCTTAAGGTAGTATCTTTCTTTGCATTTTGGGAACAAGCAAACACGACTTTTTCCCCCCTACCCTTCTGTATATTTAGATACACGCTCTCTAAATATCGCCAAGACTGATATTCAGGGGATTATTCAAAAGCCACGTTTGCCTGCAAGATTTGCGGGCGGAAGAAAACAGGCACGAGGATTTTTAAGTGGGTCTCCTTTCACCGTGCAGGAAATCCCCAGATGGAAATCCTTTATTCCAGATGCTTTTTCAACCCCACCCCACCCCGAGGAAAATTTGGGGTTCAGTCTGGCATTGACACTGCACCGGAAGCTGCTGTCGGGACTGCCCGTTGTAAATCTTGTTGGACTTTTACTTCCAAGAGAAAGCCGAAGACAACCGTGGTTCGAGCACTGAACAAGCCACTGGGATTTGGTATCCTTCGGCTTTTTGGGCGTGCCCATTTCCAAAACAAGGCATAGTGTTAAACTGGTCCCTCCCCCCCACCCCCCAAAAGAGGCTGTTCGTGTCTGTTTTTCGCACAAATTGGGGTTCGGCATCCCCTTCCTGCCCACGATCCACCTGAATTTCTGAAAAAAAATATTGTAATGAAAAACGGGGATTTTATAAACTGGGAAAGTTACTCCCATTTTTTTTTTTAAAGCACTGTGTGGAAGAGGGTTAACGCTCCAGCTGCCTGATGTTACCAAAAGGCAAGGTGGCGACAGTAGCATCCCTCCTTTGGGCTAAAAAAGTGGGTGTTCCAAATCCAGAACTAACTCCTAAAAGTTAGCAAACACTTGGGGGGGGGGGGGGGAATCACAATCTTTGGCTGCCTTGGCTGGACTCCCAACTCCCGTCGACCTCAGCCAATGCAGAATAACGGGAATTGCAGCCTCCCAATTTCCAGCCAGGCCCTCTGGTTCTCAAGAGCGGTGAGGCCTGCAGCCGAATGGAAGGAGGACTTGGAAGGGGTAGCGGGCACCCGTCTCTGCCACTTTTTCTTCGTCTTTCTGGACTGGCACAAGGAGGGGCTTGTTCTGGAGAGAGAAGCCTCCGCGGGTGCCAAGACCAGGGAAGAATTCTGGGGCCACGAAGGATCCTGCAACTTTTTCAGGGCCTTACGAGGCCCTTTGGCCACAGCAGCTCCCCGCCCCCCAAGCTGCGAGGCTTCTAACGGTGCTGGGCCTGGGGGTGGCCTGCCTTTCAAGGGCCGAGGCTGCCAGGTGGGCAACGCGGCCGCTCCGATTCTGCCTCAAATGGCCCGACCTGGCCTCCATGAGCCTTGAGCCTGCCAGTGTTAAAAAGGCCAAAAGTGCCCGGCTAAAAATTACCTTCGTTGTCTGGTTTCTTATTAAAACTTTATTCAATAGCAAGCAAAAGGCGATACGTTTAGCATCGACTCCCAGGCACTATTTCCTTGTAGTGTGTGTGGGGGGGCAGGGGGGGGGGAGAAAAAAGGTGGGTTTTTTTTTAAAAAAAAAAACAACAACTTTGTCCTCTTTGCATCCTGACCTGGCTAACTCACTTGCCCACCCACCCCCCACCCCTTTTCCTCTCCACTTGAAGGTGAGACATTGATCTGGCTTTTCAATGAGAGATTCACACACACACACACACACACACACACCCCGGGGCTGGTGGGGTACAAAGGAAGTTCAGACATGATCGAGAGGCTTAAAAGCCGAGGAGAAAAGAATGCCGGCGTATAGAGGAAGAAAAAAAAAGAAAAGAGAGATAGAGAGACGAGCTGTTCTCCCCGATACTTCCAACACTGGTATTTGCGTTTTTCAGTACAGAGGAATACCTGGCAACACAGCCCTTTTCGCTGTGAAAGACAAAGGAGTCCGTTGGGACAGCAAGGAGCCAACCGGGCCTCGTGCGGCAGGCGGGTGGATGTTCCAGTTCAAGCAAAGGAATCCAGCCACAGGAAGGCCTGCCTCGCCCAGGCAAAGCATCACCTGTTTGCTTTCATGGGAACCTGGAGCGGGAAGAGTAGATTGGGGGGGGGGGGGGTTCCTTCTCCCCCGCCCTTCTGAACCCAAGACACCAAATGCAAAGGAAGAGCCACCAGCCCCCTCCAAAGATGCCACGCTTAAGGCGCTGTGGGGAACCACGTCTCCTGCAGGCCTTCCGACGCCTGGCTTCTTCCGAGCTTTTGTCTTCTCAGCCCACGTCCAGATAAGGGTGTTACGTGGACAGCCAGCCAGCGATCAGCACAGCTACCGGAGGAGAAGGTCCACGGGCTTTAAGGGACGCCGCTCCCGCCCTGCGAGCACTGATGTGGCCCCTACAGACCTGAAGGTTCAAGAAACGGTTCCTCGGGGACCGTTTTTCAGAAGGGTGGAGGGCAGGCTTCCATGGGTGCGTGTGGGTGTGTGAATGCTGCCCAGGCCCGCTTCCTCTCTTCTTGCTACTTGCTCGTGTAGTTTTGAGTAATCGTACAATTTACAACTGTAGTCAAAGAGTGCCGCGGGGCTTCCGCTGCCCTTCTCTTTCCCACCGGCCCTGGGGAGGCTTCAGAAAGTCCATCGGTCATGCAAGTGGCCTGGGCCGCCAAAGGAGTTGCTCGTGGAGGCCTCTGTGTTCGGGGCTCGCTGAGCGGAGTCCTCCCCATTCAAACTCTTCCGGCACACGGGACACGTGTCGTGCTGTCAAAGGAGGCGAAAACAAGCATGCGTGTGAGCGACAGGCGCCACCAGGGGAATAGAATAGAATAGAAAATATGGAATGGAATGGAATAGAAAAGAATAACTAGAATAGAATAGAATAGAATAGAATAGAATAGAATAGAATAGAATAGAATAAGAAAGAATGGAGTGGAGTGGAGTGGAGTGGAATGGAATGGAATAGAATAGAATAGAATTATGGGATAGAATAGAATAGGAATAGTGGAATAATAGAATAACAGAATAGAATAAAACAGAACAATAAAAGAATAGCAGAATAGAATAAAATAGGAACAGAATAACAGAATAAAATAATAGATTAAATAGAATAATAGAAAGAATAGAATAAAAAAGAATAACAGAATAGAATAAGAACAGAACAGAATAAAATAATAGAATAATGGGACAGAATAGCAATAGCACTTAGAATTATATCCCGCTTCACAGAGCTTTACAGCCCCCTCTAAGTGGTTTACAGATTCAGCCTTTTGCCCCCAACTATCTGGGTTCTCTTTTTACCGACCTCAGAAGGACGGAAGCTGAGTCAACCTTGAGCCGGTCAGGATCGAACTGCTGGCAGTGGGCACAGTCAGCCTGCAGTGCTGCATTCTTAAGCAGTGTGCCACAAATGCTCCAGGTGCGCCTTGCACAGAGCACAGCCAACTGACTCTTGAGATGGAAGGTGTGACCGACCACACCACTCTGCCATCTGCCCACTCGGAGCGCCAGAGACGCCGAAGCCAAACACCTCCTGGAGGATGTTCTCTTCTTGTTGGCTTCCAGGGGCCCAGCTGCATCTCCTGGGCTGGTGCCTGAGATTTCCTGCCCCAGAGACAGGAGTTGCCCTGTCTCTGTCCCCCCCCCCCACAACAAGCCCAAGCAGAGACTTACCAGTTCCAGCCATGGCACAATGCAGCTGCTATGGAAATAGTGATTGCACGGGAGTTGCCGGACCTGCTCCGCCACAGTGTAGTCTTCCTTGCACACGGGACACTCCAAACCCGTATCTGCGGGAGGGGGAACGTTAGTGACAGCTGTTGCCACACATCCGGAGTCAGCCATGTGGCTGGAGGTAGCTACACCGGGCTCAGGAGGAAAAAAAAAATCAACGGAAGAGGGGAAGATTCCTGGTGCCGGGTCATTTCAGCGGAGGAAAGATGGTGCCAAAGCGATGCCAGCTGCTAAGGAGCCGAAAGCCAGGTTGGTGGGAAGTAGACCATCTCAGACAAGTGACTGTCTAGTCCAGGGGTAGGCAACCTTGGCTCTTTTATGACTCGTGGACTTCAACTCCCAGAATTCCTGAGCCAGTATGTTGGAAACTATGGCCCCTTCATGATTTGTGGATTTCAACTCCCAGAATTCCTGAGCCAGCATGGGGGAACTATGGCCCCCTCATGACTTGTGGACTTCAACTCCCAGAATTCCTGAGCCAGCATGGGGGAACTATGGCCCCCTCATGACTCGTGGACTTCCAGAATTTGTGAGCCAGCATGGGGGAACTATGGCCCCCTCATGACTCGTGGACTTCAACTCCCAGAATTCCTGAGCCAGCATGGGGGAACTATGGCCCCTTCATGACTCCTGGACTTCAACTCCCAGAATTCCTGAGCCAGCATGGCTCAGCTTGGAAACCTCTCCCTTTTCCCCTTAGCGTGGCTGGCTCAGGAATTCTGGGAGTTGAAGTCCACCAGTCATCAAAGAGGCAAGGTTGCCTATCCCTGGCCTAGTCTCTTCTTAAAAACCTCCGGTGATGGGAGTGCCCACGATTTCTTCTCAAAATTCAGTTTTGAGAAGTCGCCACAGGGCAGAACCTTTACAAAAGCAGATGATCTCCTAGGGAAAAGCTCTGCTGGACGATCTGTTTGGGAGGCACTGAGGGGAAAAACAGTGCCGCCATAGGCTGATGAGGTCTCCAGAAAAGCTCTTTCTCCTTACAACTGGCTCCAGACCAGCCAAGAAAAAAAAAATAGGCGACCGAAACAAGAGCTTACCCACTTGTTCCTGAGTGACGGTCACTGTTGGGAGGGAAGAAATTTTCTCCTTCTCAGCTGGGGGAGGCCCTGTATTTTCCAAGTGCCCCATAAGCTGCAAGAGAGGTGAGAGAAGAGGAGGGTGTGTGTGTAACCCACGAGTAGAGGTCTTAAGGCAGAGGTGCTGGCTGTTGCAAAGTTAGGTGGGAAGAATCACGAAGGTGCTTTTTTTTTTTTTTTCCCAGAAGCCAACCAGACTTCCTTGTTTTTTCTTTGAAGACGTTTCCCTCCTCATCCAAGAAGGTTCTTCAGCTCTGACTGGACAGTGGGGGAATGGGAGGATTTATACTCCTTGCAGACAGCTGGTCATTTGCCTTCTTTTTAGAAGGTCATCGAGGCCACTTGGAGGTTTATCTGTGTCTTCAGCGTCATTTGAGTGGTGCCAAAATGGGGTCCTTTCAGCACTTCCAAGAAGGCTCCGCACCCATTTGCACCACTCAGGTGACCCCCTGAGGATGCAGATAAGCCTCCAAGTGGCCTCAACGGCTCTCTAAAAGAAGGCAAATGACCAGCTGTCTGCAAGGAGTATAAATCCTCCCATTCCCCCACTGGATAGTGGGGAAGGGAAGGATCCCGTCAGAGCTGATGAAGCTTCCTGGAGGAGAAGTGAAACGTCTTCAAAGAAAGAACAAGCAAGCCCACTTGCCTCCTGAAAATGCAGCTTTGGGACCACCAGGACCTGGAGGACTGAGAATCTCCGTAGACATTTCGGTGGGAAGAACCCTTACTCTGCACAAGGCGGGCTGTTGGAGCGCCCCTCCCAGCCGAGCTGCACTTGGGAATCAGGCGCTTGCCGAAAGCTTCAAAAAAAAAATGCATGCACCTTCAGACATTCCCAGATCTTTGAATCTCAACAGTCGGTAGGGCTCTAGTGCCGCAGCACATTGCTCAAAATCCTCAGAGGGCCTACACAGCAATTTCAGGTCACGACCCGGATGGAGACTCTCAGCCTGGTTCTGGTTGAACCGTCGTCCCCTTGCCCTTGTTCCCAGCAACGTGAAATCCGAAGGGTTTCCGTTAGCTGAAGAACCAGCGCGGCTTGACCGTCACATCATAACACTAAGGCCAAATAGACGGGTCTGTATATCGTACCGAATTAGAAAGAAAACATTGCCTGCCGGCATCAAGTGCCAACCGGGCCAGCGTTTCAGTATCTGCTATTCGCACAACATACTTATCAAGATCATGACATCGTCCAGCGGCCCATGACCTTTTGGGCTCCAGAGACTGGTTCCGTGGGGAGAGGCTTTTTTCCACGGACCGGAGGGCCTGTGTAGTTTCTTGTGCTGCCTTCATCCCGCGCATGTGCAGACGGGGCTTCGCTTGTTTAGGCAGCCCGCTTTCTGTCATGCTGTGGACCGGGACTGGTCAGCGGACTGGGGACCCCTCAATTGGGGACCCCTCACGCATAGCTTAGTTTCACTTCAACTAGGTGTGTTTTAGCTTGTGTGCGCAGGCGCATGTGTGTGTGGCTTAGCATGTTGTGCGAACCCAGCCTGTCTGGATGATCTGGGGCTCCGTTTGTCCTGCGTGCCTAGCCAGTGTCAGTCTCCTTTCAGGGCTGAGATCCGGGCTCCCTTTTTTGCAAAGGGGGGGGCGGCGGGCCGGGCCAGCTGAGGGGTCGTGGACACAAGCAAAGGGAGACGGTGGAGGAGAAGGCCCAGCACTGCCCCAGGTGTCAGGACAGGTGTGCCACAGGTGTCCTTGCAGGAGGAAAATGGCAGCCTCACCCAGGGCCAGCTGGCCAGTGCCTTTACCTGGGTCAAGACCGCATCGAGCCCGCTCTGGTCCCACGCGTAGTCCCCAAAGCTGGAGTGCAGCCTGCCGTGCATGCCTCCCCTGGAGGAAGGGAAAGAAAAAGGGCGCTCAAAGGTGGGGCCGGGGGGGGGGGGAACAGCTGCTTTCCCTCCCTCAACTTTCAGGTCTAACATGGTGGACAACTTCCAGGCCCCCCCCGCCCCCCCCCAAAAGCCGTAATTTTCTGCAACTCCTAGTCAGAAAAAGAATCCGGGAGGAGCAGCCCCAGGTCTCGGGGTCAGCTGCAACGGCCAGCACAATTCACCAAGGATAACTAGGATGCAGGAGAAGTGAAGCGGGGGGTGGGGGGATTGGTCAGTTCAAAGCCAGGGGTCTAAGACCCCTCCCCGCAGCCAACCCATCCTGGCCAACTGGCCGCAGGACGAGAGTGGCGCTAATCTCGAAGGAATAGTGGGATAGAACCGTGAAAGGAAGGCAGGCAAGGACAAAAATCAAAACTTTTTTTTACACTCTTTTTTAAATAATTAAAATGGAATTCTTGAATGGTCCCGTGGTGTGTTGACCCATTTTGCAAAGCCAGGCCTGGAGCGGAACCCAAGCCCCGGAGACAAAGCGGAAGGGAATCGCTTGCCTGAAATTCAAGCCACCTTCCCTCATGGAGTTTCCAGACCTCCTTTCCTGGGCTGGGAGCTGAGAAGCAGCTTGAAAAGGTTCCCAAACAGTCCGTTCCAGAACAACCTCAACTTCACCTGCTCGGCCCACACCCAAATCCAAGCCCGGGGGGCACCCGGCGGTCGCCAAGAGCGGAGGCCACTCACCAGGAGAAAGACGGAGGAGGCGATCCGGGCACTGCCGAGTTTGCAAAGAAGCCAGCGAAGATCTGCTGTATTATTCTGCTCCGGGGTGGTGATTTGCCGGGTGGGAAAAACAGAGAAAAGGTCACAGTTAAGGAAGGAGCAGCCATATTCGTGGAAGTTGCCACCTGGCCAGGAGGAGGCCCATCTGTTCATGCCACAAAGGCATTTCCTGACAGCCAAACAAGTTCACCTTACGCGATGCAGGAAGCACCGGTTCCTTTGGCAAAGTGCACAACGATGCATATTGATGCACAATGCTGAGCTGGCTGCCAAAAGCCCAGATAGGATCACTATGGAAAACTACAGCTAATCCTCGACTTGCAACAGTTGTTGTTACGATGACCCTGCAAAAAAAGGGACTTGGGGCCCATTTTTCACACTTAGGACCGTTGCAACATCCCCACCGTCACGACGCTTTGGCGACTGACTCGTGTTTATGACGGCTGCTGCGTCCCGGGGCCAAGCAAAGTCCATGGGGAAACCAGATTTACTTAATAACCAGGTTCCTAGCTTAACAGCTGCAGCGATCCACTTAACAACTATGTGGCAAGAGAGGTCGTAACATGGGGCAAATGTTTCGCTTCGTGACAGAAATGTGGTCATTAAGTCGAAGACCGCCTATGCCGGCTCCGAGGCTGTGCTGGTTTTCCCTCCCCTGGGTGAAACCGCCGCCGTTCGGAGCGGCGGAGCAGCGGTTTTGGAGAGCTTGGCTCGTTCCCACGGTTCTTACCCTTCGATGGCCGGAGAGCGATCCGGCCGGGTGCTGAGGCGGGGCCGATACCTCCGGGCCATGGGCAGCCGGGGGGGTCGGCTTGGTCCCCAAAGGTCCGCGTGGGCTTGGTGACCCCTCTCGTTGTCTCTGCCATTGTGGTCCAGAGAGCTGCTGAGGAATGGGAAGACCATGGAGCGGTCCAGCTGGTCCCAGAACTAAGGGAGAGAAAGTCAAGGGGGAAAAAAAGAGAGTCAGAACAGGCTGAAGAGGCACACCAAAAACTCGGCTGGAGGGAAAAGCAGGATCTTCCTTCCTTTATACAGGTACTCCTCAACTTGCAACAGTTTAGTGACCGTTCAAAGTTACGACGGCTCTGAAAAACGGGACTCGTGAGAATTTTTCAGTTACGACTTTTGCAGCATCCCCACAATCGTGGGATCAACATTCCGATACTTGGCAACCAGTTCACGTTGATGACGGCTACGGCGTCCCAGGACCCCCTTTCATGACCTTCTGGCCAGCAAAACCAATGGGGAAGCCAGATTCACTTCACAACTGGGTGACCAGCTGATCGACAGAAGTGATTCACTTAACAACTGGGGCAAGAAACGATCGTAAAATCAGGCAAAACTCCCTCGACAAATGTCTCACTTAACAACAGAAATTTCTGGCTCAATTGTGGTCATAGGTTGAGGACTACCAGCACTTATCCTTTTGGTCCCTCAAATTTGTAAGAGAGGTCTTTGTGTAGCCATGCTGGTCTCGTCTGGAGTCTGTTGTTTTTCTTTCTCTGTGGTATTGTTTTTGTTTGGGCTTTGATTCCCTTGTTTTCCAGAGTATCCCAGGCATCCTGTACTGCTTTTCCCCTCTAAGATTTCCATCCATGGAATTCTTCCTAGACCCTCTCTTAGCTTACTGAAGTCGGCTCCCTTAAAGTCTAAAACACTAGCTATCTTTTTCTGCATTATGGTGAATTCTAGTATATGGTCACTCTTCTCCAAAGTTCCTACAGCCTCCACTCCTTCAACTGTTTCATATTTATTAGTAAGGATTAAGTCCACTAAAGCTGACCCTCTAGTTCTAATTCTAGGAAAAATTAAGTCCACTATAAGAATAGGAATAGGATTCTTTATTGGCCAAGAGTGATTGGACACACAAGGAATTTGTCTCCGGTGCAGAAACTCTCAGTGTACACAGATAAAACAAAGCAATAAGTCGCCGATCATAAATCATAAGACACAATTATTAATCCTAGATACCAAGAGGAGAAGGTAGTAGGAAATAGGAGAAGATGAGAAGGATAATAGCTCACTACATGGGTAAATATCTCAGGCCTCAAAGACTGCCATGGAAATTAGGTGTGAGAGGGACCTTGGAGACCAAGTGGACGATTGCTTAAACATGAGCCAGCCGTGTGGGGCAGCAGTCCAAAAAGCTAATGCAAACCCTGGTTGTATACACAGAGGCATGGAATCAAAATCACATGAACTTTATAAAGCCTTATTAAGGCCACACCTGGAATACCTGCATCCAATTTTGGTCACCACATTATACAAAAAGATGTTGAGACTTTGGAAAAAGTGCAGAGAAGAGCAACTCAGATGATTAAGGGCCTGGAGGCTACAACATAGAAGGAACCGTTGCATGAATTGGGTCTGGCCAGTCTAGATAAAAAAAGGACTAGGGGGGACAAGATAGCAGGATTCCAGGATTTGAGGGGCTGCCACAAAGAGGAGGAGGGGTATCCATTTATTTTCCAAAGGCCCTGAAGTCAGGACAAGAAACAACAGATGGAAACTCATCAAGGAGAGAAGCAACCTGGAATGAAGGAGGAACTTCCTGACAGTGAGGACAATTAACCAGCGGAACAACTGGCCTCCAGAAGTTGTGGGTGCTTCATCACAAGAGGTTTTTAAGAAGAGACTGGACAGCCACTTGTCTGAAATGGTTTACTCTTTCCTGCTTGAGCAGGGGGTTGGACTAGATGACCTCCAAGGTTCCTTCCAGCTCTATTCTGCTTCTGATTTGAACCGAAGTAACTGTGTTAGCTCAGACCCACTAACTAACACGCCAGTAGCATCCTCACAACACACTAAACCCTGCCGAAGGGAGTCAGCTTACTGAGTCAACCCCATTGCCTAGCTTCTCACAACAAGGGGCAGGTCAGTTGGTTTGTGCCACACACGAAGCCCCCCAACCAGCCAGCCACCTGTGTACCCCGTGGGGTCTGCAAACTCAGCCTCCAAATAGAGACACAGCCCAGCCCGTAGACAGGCAGACTCCATCCATGCTGGACCACTGCCTCGTATAGCAGCAGAGGCCAGGGGAGCAAGCTTACCTCCTGTCAAAGCAGGTGTCACACCTGGCTGTTTGGTCGTCCTCCCAGTCTTGGCCACAAACAGGTGGAAGGCCCCAGCAATGGCCTGGCTGAGAGGCAGTGGGAGGCAAATTGGCAGCTGAAACGGTTGGGAAAGCTCTGAATAGTTTCCTTCTTCCAGTGTCTGCCCACTCCTTCGAGGCAAAAGCCTGCCTCATGCGACAGAAACTGCATCTTGGGATAACCAGTCACCCATCTAAATATAAAATGACTTGGATCCAATGCTATACTTGGTCTGATCTGCAATGCATTTGCAAAAACCAAGAGTCAGCCTCTCTCGGCTTGACGGCACTATTAATATACTTGGCTTTTACTAGAAATCAACCGTATTTTTTTTACACCAATTTTTTTTTCTCTTCCGGGTTTACCGCGCTGCTGAAAAGTTGGCAAAGGCTGTTGAATAGGACGCGATCTGTTCTCCACACAAGCCCCAAAACTAGATAAATAAAACCCAATTAAACAAATAAGTCAAAAACGTTATACAGGGAGTCCTCAACTTACAAGCCGTAACTTGTGATGGTCACGAAGTAGATCGCTGCTTACAATTTATTCTGCAACGGTCAGCTCTGAGATCATTAAGCTAACTCACTCTTGGCTACAGCCAGCTTTCTGCTGGGAAACCAGAGATAAACCCTGGTTTCTGGCAAAATCATTGTAAACCGTGGTCATGTGACCGGGGGAGCCTGCAAAAAGCTATAAATGTGGACCAGTTCCCAAGCACCCACACTCGGGCATTGACATTAAAACTTCAAAACAGGATGTAAGTCCCTTTGGTCGGTGGGTGTGTCTATCAACTTTTAACATTCACTAAGCAACAAAAGTGCGTATAGTCAAGGCTATGGTCTTCCCAGTTGCAATGTACGGCTGTGAAAGTTGGACCATAAGAAAGACCGAGCACCAAATAATTGAGGCCTTTGAACTATGATGCTGGAGAAGATTCCTGCGAGTCCCTCGGACTGCAAGGTGATCAAACCGGTCAGTCCTAGAGGAGATCCACCCTGACTGCTCTTTAGAAGGCCAGATCATGAAGCTAAAACTCAAATCCTTTGGCCACCTAATGAGGAGGAAGGACTCACTGGAGAAGAGCCTCATGCTGGGAAAGGTTGAGGGCAAGAGAAGAAGGGGACGACAGAGAACGAGGTGGCTGGATGGAGTCCCTGAAGCGGCAGGCGTGAGCTTAAAGGGGCTCCAGAAGATGGTAGAGGACAGGAAGGCCTGGAGGAATGGGGTCCATGGGGTCGCAAGGGATCAGACATGACTTCGCAACTAACAATAACAAGAAGCAACCAATTTGTCAAGAGTGATTCGCTTTCCACCTAGTTTCCTCTCCGATCTCAACTTGACAACAATTTAGGGGTGTGGGTGTGAATGGCACAGGGTGGGAATGGAATGCCATCTGCAGATCGTGAGACCCTGCTCCACCCTTCAAGGCCATGCTGCACACGTGTTTGAACGGTCCAGACGGTTCCCATAACAAAAAAGAGTGAATGAGAGTGGGGACACTGCAATGGACAGAAAGGGACAGCCAAAGGGGGGAATTCAAGTTTAACTATGTGGACAAATTTGAGTGGGAAAGTCAGCACTGATTTTGCTTTTCTTTCTTACAACGTAGTGCATTCAATAAAACTGTTACTTTTGGGAAGAACTACGGGTAGCCCTTGGGTTACGACCACAATGGAGCCCAGAATTTATGTTGCTAAGTGAAAACATCTGCTAGGGGAGTTTCGCTCCCCCCTTTTTTACGATTCTTCCTGCCACGGTTGTTAAGTGAATTATTGCACTTGTTAAGTTAGCAACCTGGTTGTTAAGCGAATCTGGCTTCCCCCATTGACTTTGCTTGTCGGAAGGTCACCAGAGGGGAATCACAGGACCCTGGGATGTAAATATGAGTCAGTTGCCAAGCATTTTGAATTTTGATCACGTGACCGTGGGGATGCCAGAAGAGTTATTAAGTGTGAAAAACGGTCATAAATCACTTCTGAACAGTCCTGTTGTAACTCTGAACAGTCACTAAATGAACTGTTGAAAGTCGAGGACTACCAGTATGTTCAGGGACTTCCTTATTTGGATTTGCTGGACCAGGACTAGGCAACCTTGGCTCTTTTAGGACTCGTGGACTTCAACTCCCAGAATTCCTCAGCCAGCCATGCTGAGGGGAAAGGGAGAGATTCCCAAGCTGAGCCATGGGAGTTAAAGTCCCCAAGTCATGAAGGAGCCATAGTTCCCCCATGCTGGCTCAGGAATTCTGGGAGTTGAAGTCCACCAGTCAAAAAAGAGCCAAGGTTGCCTACCCCTGGCCTATACTCTAAACCAGGGGTCTTCAAACCTGGCCCTTTAATGACATCCTGGGGCAGGGGTAGGCAACCTTGGCTCTTTTATGACTGGTGGACTTCAACTCCCAGAATTCCTGAGCCAGCTATGCTGAGGGGAAAGGGAGAGGTTTCCATGCTGAGCCATGCTGGCTGAGGAATTCTGGGAGTTGAAGTCCACCAGTCATAAAAGAGCCAAGGTTGCCTACCCCTGCGCTAGATGGACATCTGACACGGTTATAAGCTGAGCATTATCTGTACTTGTTCACTGACATTGAGGAAAGCGATCCAAAGTGTTTATCTCTTCTAAAGCATCACATCAAGGTTTACGCTTCCTCAAACATCCGATGGCTTGTTTGCACAACCCTGTCTTTTCCAAAGTGTGTGGGGGGGTTGTCTCCCCTAAAACTGATCTCGCCCACCAAAGAGCCACATCTCAAACTGGAGTGAAGTCGTTCAGGGGTGGGAATGGACAAGGAAGGACCCCTTCCCAACACAGCTGTAGTAAGCTGAAAAACAAAACAGGGAAACTCACCTCTGCAAATGGAGTGGAAGGACTTTCATCGGGGCCACTGCTGTTGCCTTCTAAAAAACTAAGGAGAGAAAAAAAAAACAGGTTGTGGGAAAATGCCAGGGCTTCTAGAACAAGGTTTTCCCAACCTTGGCAACTTTTGAGATAGGCGGACTTCAATTCCCAGAAATCCCCACCTAGTTCTGGTCACTAATATACAGCACCTCGCCACGGACTGGCCGCGCGGGACAAGAATCACACGAATAGCAAAGGAATAGTAGAATGGAATCATTAAAAGAAAGGATTGCAAAGGAGGGACAAAACGAAACATGAAGGGCAACAACTGAAATAATTTTTTAACTAGTTTAAATCATTAAACTGAATTGTTGAATCGTCCCTCAGCGAATGTCGGTGGAGATTCTTAGTCCTCCTGGTCAGGTTTGTCCCAAAGGTGCTTTTTTTTTCGGAAGCCAACTGGGACTTTCATGTTTTCCTTTGAAGACGTTTCGCTTCTCATCCAAGAAGCTTCTTCAGCTCTGACTGGATGGTGGGGAATGGGAGGATTTATACTCCTTGCAGGCAGTTGGTCATTTGCCTTTTTAGAGAGTCATTGAGGCCACTTGGAGGTTTATCTGTGTCTTCAGGGTCATTTGAGTGGTGCCAAAATGGGGTTCTTTCAGCACTTCCAAGAAGGCTCCCCGTCCATTTGTACCACTCAGCTGACCCTGAGGACACCGATAACCTCCAAGTGGCCTCAACAGCTCTCTAAAAGAAGGCAAATGACCAGTTTTTTTTTGAAGATGTTTCACTTCTCTTCCAAGAAGCTTCTTCAGCTCCAAATGGATGGTGGGGAATGGAAGGATTTATACTCCTTGCAGACCGCTGGTCATTTGCTTTCTTTTAGAGAGCCGTCGAGGCCACTTGGAGGTTTATCACTGGACACACAGAACGGGATTCCAAAGCAGCGTTTCTCCAGCTCGACAACTTCCAAGATACAGATATATCCTCGATTTACAACAGTTCATTTAGGGACCGGTCGAACTTACAAACATTCCTGGAAAAAAAAGGACTTATAGCCATTTTTCACACTTACGAAGAGCTGAAGCATCCCCAGGGTCATGTGGTTTAGATTTGGATGCTTGGCCACTGGTTCATAGTTATGACGGTTGCAGTGTCAGGGGCTCACGTGATCCCCCTTTGCGACCTTCTGACAAGCAGTCAATGGGGGAAGCCAGATTCTTTTAACAACCGGGTTAGTAACTTAACGGCAAGGATTAACGACAGTGGCACGAAAAGTTGCAAACAGGGCAGAATTCACTTCACAAGTGTTTCGCTTGGCAACCAAAATTGCTGGGCTCAACTGTGGCCGTACGTCGAGGACTCACTGTGTCTGGATTTCAACTGCCAGAATGCCACGTATTTGAAAGCTGCCGGAGGCTGAGAAACACTCTTCGGAAGAAGAGGAAATATGAAGAGACAGCTTGCTGTTGCATGTCAGGAAACAAAACATACCTGGAGTCGTCTGTTACTTCTTCAATAAAGCCAGATTCACATCGGGGACACGTGTATTCCTGCCAAAGGGGGGGGGGGGAGAAAACAAAATGGAGCCTTAAGATTGCAGCCAATAATAAACCCGTGCCATCCATCCATCCCACTTAGTTTTAATTAGCAGAGAGAGACTCCTGGTTCATCGTTTTCCCCAAGACTATACTTTATTGAGAACAAAGCAGTTACAGATTAGAGCAGGGGTAGGCAGCCTCGGCTCTTTTATGACTCGGGGACTTCAACTCCCAGAATTCCTGAGCCAGCACAGGGGAATTTTGGCCCCTTCATTACTGGTGGACTTCAACTCCCAGAATTCCTGAGCCAGCATGGGGGAACTATGGCCTCTTCATGACTCGTGGACTTCAACTCCCAGAATTCCTCAGCCAGCATGGGGGACCTATGGCCCCCTCATGACTCGTGGACTTCAA
>JAKJMR010000336.1:165125-186453 GCA_024449315.1 Daboia siamensis
CCCCCCGGGCCTCTCCCTCCTCGGGCGGGGCCCGCCGAGCTCACCGGCAGCTTGGGGCTGACCTCGCCCTTGCAGCTGTGGCAGAAGAAGCGGTGCTGGGAGACGGCGGCCGTCGCGGCTGCCGGAGAGGCCTCCGCCATCCTCCGCCCCGCCGAGCCTCCGAGCCGGCCTCGGAAAGCGAAACGGCGCCGCTGGGCCCAGGCTGGCCACAGAGCGCGGCGAGCCTAGAGCGGCAAAGCCGGGTGCGCGCTCTGGCCCCGCCCACTTCCGCGCCGCTCGCTTCCGGTCCGTTCCCTCCTCCCGGGAGGGATGAGCCGAGGCCGGCGATAGGCTCTCCAGTCAGGCGCTTCCGGCCGGGCTCCGTTGCCATGGTAGCCGAGCGGGCAGGCTTGAGGCCTAGCTGGAGAAAGCCTGCGAGGAATGAAGGAGAAGCGCGGCGGTGGGTTTCTTTCCCCTGCCCGTTGAGGGTCTCCGGCCAAGAAGAGGAAGAACCGAGCAGAAGGTGGCTAGAGGTAGTTCTCGACTTGCAGCACTCCGTTTGGGGACCGAATTGACAACAGTACTGGAAAATGGGGTTTAGGATCGTTGTTCACACTTACGACCGTTGCGGCGTTTCCCCTCCCCCATGGTCACGTGATCAAAATTCGGCCGCTTGGCAACTGACTCCTACTTACGACGGTCTCGGTGACCCTGGGGGTCACGTGATTTCCCCTTTTTCGACCACCTGGCAAGCAAAGTCAGTGGGGGAAGCCGGATTCGTTTAACAACCGTGCGACTAACTTAACAATTGCAGTAGCTGCGCTTAACGGTGGCAAGAAAGGTCGTGAGCTGGGGCCAAATTCACAAATTTAACCATCATCTCGTTTAGCAACAGAAATTTCGGGCTTGGTGGTGGACATAAGTCGAGGACTGGCTGTAAAGGGTTAGGAAGGCGCTGTAGGGCTGGTGGAAGGCGGGGGTCTCCCTGGGTGGCATTTCTGACAAAAAAGGAGGGAGGAGAAAACATTCTTTTCGTTATTACTCTTGGTGCTATTTACTTTCATTTATTCACCATCTTGTTAATTGAAAAAAAAATAAATTATTAACATTTCTATTTCTGAAAGCATTCGCACACCTGCCTAACAATTTTGCACGGATAGTCCTTAGCTTCCAGCAGTTCATTTTAGTGACCGTTCAAAATGACAACAGCCCTGAAAAAAAATGACTTATGACCGTTTCTCACACTTATGACCCTTGCAGCATCCCCAGGGTCACATGATCAAAATTCAAGACTCTTGGCAACTGGCTCATATTTATGACGGCTGCAGTGTCCCGGAGTCTGATCCCCTTTTGCAACATTCTGAGAAACAAAGTCAACGGGTTATTAATTGAACAACGGTAGTGATTCACTTAACAGCTGTGGCGAGTAAGGTCGTAAAATGGGGCAAAACTCACTTAACAAATGGCTCACGTAGCAACATAAATTTTGGGCTCAACTGTGGTCGTAACATGAGGACTACATATACAGGTTTTTATGTGGTGGGGTGTACTGAAACAGTAACTTCCTCCTTTATCCCTGAGATCCAGAAAAAAAAAATCAGGGAGAAGTTTTAGCCCTGGATTCTTCTGAATATTTGCACCAATTTGACTCTGAACGCCTTTCTCTTTTCAGATGCAGAGCTGGTGACTTATACTGAATGTTGGAGTCTTAATTCTAGTTTTCGACACTGAAATCCTCAGCGGAGTTGTTTTATTGTTTTGGGGGTAGCTCATACATTTTATTGCAGTCAATTATACATACCGATATCATCGTCCAGCAAGATGACCCAGGCGGAAATCAAGCTTTGTTCTCTTCTGCTCTGTGAACATTTTGGCGAAATTGTGGAAAAGGTTGGAACACAGCTCATCCGCATGGGTGGGCAGACGTTATGGATGATTTCCCAAAACACAAGCATGTCGCTGGACCAGGTAGACTAATTTTTTTTAATGCATAATAGGCTAGCCTAAACTAAAGTTAAGATTTAAGTATCCGTGGTTCCCATTGATGTTCTCACTCACACTCATCAATCCCGGGTGGAATTAAGGATGTCCAAGAGGCTTCAAAAGTTGTTTTAGACTAGAGAACCATGCAATCAATTAATGGATTTCAACAAGCCATTTTTTCCCCTCAGCCATTCAGTGTAAGGTTAGCTATATGTTACTGTAAGGTTTTGGGAATGAATGTACAGTATTTGCAGTTCTGAGGGGAAATTTTGCTGTTATTGACATGGATTTGACCTGCAAATTTGGAGAGGTGTAGGTGTCTGTCTATCCGTCTCTTATCTGTCATATCTATCTATATCTGTTTATATATCTACCTATTTGTTATATATATATATATATATATATATATATATATATATATATATATTTATCTCTATATATCTGTTTATATTTATTTATCTCTTATCTCTATACCTATCTATATACATATCTATCTCTGTACATATCTAATATCTATATATCTTCTGGGAAAGATTGAGGGCAAGAGAAGAAGGGGATGACAGAGAAGGAGGTGGCTGGATGGAGTCACTGAAGCGGGAGGCGTGAGACTAAATGGACTCCAGAAGGTGGCAGAGACAGGAAGGCCTGGAGGAACGTTGTCCATGGGGTCGTGATGGGTCGGACATGACTTTGCAACTAACAACAACAAAAAATATCATATCTATCTATCTATATCTTTGTCTCTGTTTCTATCTATCTACATATCTATCTCTGTACATTTCTCTGCACTATCTCTGTAGATTTGTATATATCTTATATCTATATCTCTCTATATCTCTTTGTCTCTTTCTCTGTCTGTCTGTCTGTCTATCTATCTTATCTATCAATTTTCCTCTGCTCTACTGTTCTGCAGGTCCGGAAAGCTCTCTGTGTCCTCATCCAACACAACTTGGTGACCTTCCAGCAGCAGAAGCGAGGCGTGGTAGAGTATGAAGCCCAGTGCCGCCAAATGCTGCGAATCCTTCGCTATCCTCGGTACATTTACACAGCCAAAACCCTCTATAGCGACACGGGGGAACTGATTGTGGAAGAGTTACTACTCAATGGTAAAATGACCATGAGTGCTGTGGTGAAGAAGGTAGCTGACCGACTGACGGAGACAATGGAAGGCGAGTGTCATTCATCCCACTTAAACTGACTAGCAAAGAAAGACTCCTGGCTCATTTCTTTTTCCAAGTATATACAGGTCATCCTCAACTGACAACAGTGCATTTAGCGACTATTCAAAGTTGCATCGGCACTGAACAAAAATGACTTGGGACCGTTTTTCACACTTAACGGCCCTTGCAGCATCCCCATGGCCACGTGATCAAAATACAGATGCTTGATAACTGACTCATGACGGTGGCAATGTCCTGGGTCATGTGACACCCCTCCCCCCTTTTGTGACCTTCTGACCAGCAAAGTCAACGGGGGAAGACAGATTCCCTTTAATAACCGTGTTACTAACTTAACAACTGCAGTGATTTCCTTAACAACTGTGGCAAGGAAGGTCATAAAACGGGGCAAAGGACACTTAACAAATGTCTCGCTTAACAACAGAAATTTTGAGCTCAATTGTGGTCGTAACTCGAGGACTACCTGTAATTGGCAAAGAAAGAGTCCTGGTTCTTTTTTTTTCCCCCAAGAGTACACTTTACTGGCAATAAAGCGGTTACGGATTAGAGCAGGCAGAATCTGTCGGCTAGGCGCGAAAACGCTGCAATTAATCAGAATGGAGCTGGAAGGGACCATGGAGGTCTTCTAGTCCAGCCCCCTGTTCAAGCAGGAGACCCTGTACCATTTCAGACAAGTGGCTGTCCAATTAACTTTCCTTTTCCCTGTGGCCGCCCTCTCTGTAATCGGTCACTGTCCAGTTGAAAATCCTCGGGTTGTTTTGGAAGCAGATGCTGTGTCCTGTTCGGGCCTTTCCCATCGCCGCATTCCTTTTGTTGGCCTTGTGCTTGATTGGGGTTCCTCACCTCAGGGCTGGCTCTGCTCTGATCCCAATCCCTCCCAAGCCACCCACATTCCAGTCTCTTTCCTCCTCCCGCCGTTGCTGCGTCAGGCTGGCAAAAGGCAAAGCGAAGCCGGAATGGAACAACGTGCCACGGCCAAGTTGCCCCGGGCCATCCCGCTGCTTGACAATTTAATAATTCTATTCAGTTGTTTAAAATAAAGTAAAATAATAATTTTTGCCACTCGCCTTTCGTTCCGTCCCTGCTTTTTTCATCCTTTCTTCAGTGGTTCTATTCCGCCATTTTTTGATGTCAGTGCAACTCCTGTCCTATGGCGAGTGGTGACACAGCAAGTTGGCTGCGGCAAGTTGGGTGTAGCAAGTTGGCCATGGCGAATTGTCGTCGCGAAGCAGCAGCAGAATGGCAGCTGTGAGAGCGAGTGCATCTGCTGGGTTTCTCTGTTGGGAAAAATGTTGCCTGCAAAGGCCACTGTGAAAGTTTTCTGGTGCCTTTGTCCACAGTTGGTAAAACAATGGACTACAGCGAAGTCTCCGCCACCTTTACGTGCCTGGCAGATACACATTTTGTTCAGCGATGCCCTTCGCCAGCCGAAAGTTCTGACTCTACGGAAACGCAGCCTCCTCCCACACCTACGTTGGCCTGTAACGAGAAGGATATGTATTCTGTCCCAAAGGTGAACCTGACAGGTGAGAAGCTTAAGCAGTTTAGCCAACAGGCGACGATAGAATTAAACCAGCAAGATGTAGCTGGCAATTAGGAGCCTCTCGAAAGATTTTCAAAGCAACAGGAGTAGAAAGGAACCAACAGTTTCAACTTCTTTGAGGAGAATAAAATTAGAATGGAATAGGAATAAGGGTGGGATGGGATGGGATGGGATGGGATGGAATGGAATGGAATGGAATGGAATAGAATAGAGAAATATGAAATGGAATAGAATAGAATAAGAATGCAGAATAGAATAGAATAGAAAATAGAATAGCAAATGGAATAGAATAGATGGAGTGGAATGGAATGGAATAGAGGAGAATAGAACAGGAATAGAATAGATTAGTGTGGAATGAAATGGAATAGAACAGAATAGAATAGATGGAATGGAGTGGGTCTTTGGAGATCTTCTAGTCCAACCCCCTGCTCAAGCAGGAGCCCTGTACCAGGCATGTCAAACTGCCGGCCCGCAGGCCGGATGCATCACAACGAAACCGCGCCCTCCCCATTGACGGCAGTGGGGAAAAAGTCGTGATACGTTGTGCAACGTCCCATGATGTCGCGGGTTTGACATACCTGCCCTATACCATTCCAGACAAATGGCTGCCCAGTCTCTTCTTAAAAGCCTCCAGTGATAAAGCACCTACAGTTTCTGAAGGCCAGCTGTTCCACTGGTTTGAGTTCTGTTCCACTACTGAATCGTGACTTTCCTGCCTTATGCAGTGAAATGCATCTACGTTCCCTTAATCTTATACGTACTGTGTCCCTCACACAAAGAACCCTGTAAATATTCTTATAAGATTCGGCTGATAAGAATTGATCCGGTCCTCAGTTGCTGTTTTTTTCTACAGTAAAAGATATAACTTTATTTTAGCGGTCAAAACCATTGGTGGGAATTTCACCGAGAGAAAACGGAGGCAGATCAAGCCTGCTGTATCCCTGGGGGTGGGAAGGAGGACGAGATGTTTGCTGCTGCCAGAAATACATTTTTTTCTCTCTTGGCCAACAGGAAAAGGAAAGCGGAAGCATTCAGACAACACCAAGGAAGACGGTGATAGAGGAGGGAAGCGATCAAAACAAGACACGGAAAGCGAAGAGGTAGCATGGCCACCGCTTCCGGGACAACTTCAGTTGAGAGGAAAAACTCGGCATAGAATGCAGACGCCAGAATAGGAGCTGGGCAGATCAGATCCTAGTGGGAGACGGGAGAGGGTACCATCCTATAAAGCTTAGCAAATGTCTCTCTTAGCAACGTAAATGTTGGGTTCGGTTGTGGTTGTAAGTCGAGGACTGCCCCTATGTGCAAATTGGCAAATTTAGAGTTTGCATCAAAGTGTTTGGACTGGGAGGAATAACGGGAGAGACTTCCTGACAAGTCTTCCTAAGGGGACTCTGCTTGTCAATCCCCGTTTCAGCCTCTTGCCGATAGTGGAATCTACTGGCAAGTCAACATAGATCGTTTCCACCAGCACTTCCGGGATCAAGCAATCGTCAGTGCTGTGGCCAACAGGATGGACCAGGTGAGTGGATTCTTCCTCAAATTATTTCTTACTTTTTTAATAAAGCCACATGGCTATCCAACTCATACATGACTCCTTCCCTCCTGGTCGCTGGTGCTGAAGAGTTGACTGCTTTTCTTGGACATTCCACGCTTGTCTGCCTAACGGCTGGCTTTCCTTACAAGGACAGCTCCAGCTTTTTCCCTGACAAGAGGAAACCAAGGAGAATCGGTCACCCCTGCCTTTGCTTGCACTGCGATGTGGAATAGGCCAGGTACAACCAAGTTGAAATCAAAACAGAGGCATAGAATTCAAAATCACGTGAAGTGTTGTTAGCACCGCTTGATAAAGCCTTAGAAAGGCCACACCTGGAATACGGCATCCAGTTTTAGTCAACACGTTATAAATAAAGCATGCTGAGACTGGAAAAAGGGCAGAGAAGAGCAAAAAAAGATGATTAAAGGTCTGGAGACAAACATGAGGAACGGTTGCAGGAATTGGGTAGGGCCAGTCTAGAGAAATAGGGACGCGGTAGCTCACTGGGTTCGGACGCTGAGCTTGTCGATCAGAAGGTCGGCAGTTTGGCGGGTCGAATCCCGAGTGCCGCATAGCAGAGTGAGCGCCTGTTACTCGTCCCAGCTTCTGCCCACCTAGCAGTTCGAAAGCACGTAAAAATGCAAGTAGAAAAATAGGGACCGCTATGGTGGGAAGGTAACAGCGTTCTGTGCGCCTTTGGCGTCTAGTCATGCCGGCCACGTGACCACGGAGACGTCCTCGGACAAGCGCTGGCTCTTCGGCTTTGAAACGGAGATGAGCACCGGCCTCTAGAGTCGGAAACGACTAGCACGCATGCGCGGGGGACCTAGTCTAGAGAAAAGAAGGACTAGTGGGGACATGACAGCAGTATTCCAGTATTTGAGAGGCTGCCCCAAAGAGGACAGGGGTCAACTTATTTTCCAAAGCACCACCAGAAGGCAAGACAAGAAACAACGGATGGAAACTGACCAAAGAGAGAAGCAACCTGGAATTAAGGAGAAATTCCCTAACAGTGAGAACAATTAACCAGTGGAACCACCTGCCTCCAGAAGCTGTGATTGCTCCATCACTAGAGGAGGGTTTTAAGAAGAGATTGGACAAGTATTTGTCTGAAATGGTATAGGGTCTCCTGCTTGAGCAGTGGGTTGAAATAGATGACCTCCAAGGTCCCTTCCAGCTCTATCTTGATTGATTGACAGGAGAATGGCCCCTGTTACACTTCCTAACTTTTCTTCTGCCTCCACAGACCAGTAGCGAAATTGTTCGGACTATGTTGCGAATGAGCGAAGTCACAACCTCTTCAAATGCCCCCTACACCCAGCCGCTCTCTTCCAATGAGGTGTGTCACCGTTTGAACTTTGAAGTCATGGGTTTAATTTTAGGGCCAGAGGGTTCAGGCAAAATGCCAGGAGATAAAAGCCATGCCATTAGTCCTCAGTGACCAGATCGCTGTAGGTCTTGCTCACATTGGGGGTGCAGATTCCTGGCCAAAAAGCAGCACAGGTAGTCGTCGACTTGCAGCTGTTCATTTAGTGACCATTTGAAGTTACAGCGGCACTGTAAGAAGTGGCTTACGAGCATTTTTTTCACACAACTGTTGCTGGCATCGCAGCTGTCAAAAATGTGAGTGGCCGGCTGACTGAATTTTAATTAAGATGCTGCGACGGTTGTATGAAAAACGGTCGTGTCGCTTTTTTCAATGATGTTGTAACTGAATGGTGACTGAACTGTCGTAAGTCAAAGACTGCCTGTATGTAGTAATGTTTTAAAAGAGGGGTCTTCAAACTTGGCCCTTTTATGACTTGTGGACTTCAACTCCCAGAACTGGGAGTTGAATTCTGGGAGTTGGAGTCCACAAGCAGGGCTCTTCAAACTTGGCCCTTTTATGACTTTAAAATATCTCAGTAGTACGACCCATATATATATATATTTCTTTTTTTTAAGATATTTCGGTTACTTCCGGCCGGTTATAACATCTCCAAGCAGATTCTTGATCAGTACCTAACCTTACTAGCAGATGACCCGGTAAGAAAACAGTTTTCTGCCTTACAAACAGAAAAAAAAATCCTTCAGGAATGTTGTGTATTCTTTTTCGATTTCCTTTTTTTTTCCAGACCTGAGACTTTTTCATCCAAGCCTTTTATTCTCTCCACAGCTTGAATTTGTTGGGAAGTCAGGAGACAGCGGTGGAGGGATGTATGTGATCAGTATCCTTCGGCACCTTCCAAAGTCACGAGGGCCAGTCTTGGAACCAGAAGGAAGCCATGTGGGTAACAGTGTAAGAAGGCAGGTGTCAAGTGTCCCACTGGGTCATCTAGCAAAGAAAGACACCCCCCCACACAGCCATTTCTTTTTGCCAAGAGCCTGCCTGGCGCTGTTGGTGACACTCAGCATTGGAGGAAGGCGTGCATTTCTCTGACCAGTACGACAAACACACCTGATGTCATAGCTGGGGTGGGGAAGAGAGGGAGAGATTGGTGTCAACGCTGCAAACGTCGGATGTTTTTGCTCTGACAATATAAGAGGCAGCCTTTCTCTTTAAACTCTTTGCTCTGAATAAAATGAAGCTGGTGGTGGTGGTGGTGGTGGGGAGAATGCTAACCCGGATGTTTAAATAAGATAAGGAATGGCTGCTAACGGAAGTGGAAGCTTACATTTTAAGCTAATTGGAGAATGTGATTTAAGAGGTTCAAATAAGGGAGGGAATTGTGTTTGATCACGATGAAGTTCAGGGGAGGAGAGTTCAGATTTTGGCATCCATCCATGAATGCCGATGTTTCGTTCTCGTTATTATAGACTTTTTAGAATAAACAATGCTGGGAATGTTCTTTGATCTGTCGCATTAGTCGGAACCGTGACAATTGGACTGTAAGGAAGAAGGGAGCGTGTGGGAGGGGGGAACGGGAGCCCAGCTGAGCCTTGTGAAAAGCTTAGTTGGTTGCAGAAGTAGTACTGCGTGCTACTGGGTTTCCCCCCAAATTAAGACCTACTCCAAAAGTAAGCCCTATCTTGATTTTTTGGGGGGTGGGTGGTGGTAAAATACCCCAAAAATAAGCCCTAATCTACAGTAGGATAGTCAGCTAGATGGAAGCGTGGCCAGCTGACGCCGCTCGCATCAGCAGTGCCGGTGGTGGGGGTGGTGGTAAAGATTTCAGCCTGGTGGCATTTTTTCCGTAACATTCTGCCAAACAGATCTTCACAAGGGCCTGGCCTCTCTCGCCACCGCAACGCTGGAATCCATTGTGCAGGAAAGGTAAAGTGATGTCTCTTATACTCAATGCTTTTTTTGTAAAAGAAAAAGGTGCCGGAACTCACACGTGTCATACAAACCCGCCTTGCCTACCCTACAAGGTTCCATCCAAAAAAAGGTGCCGGAACTCCGTTCTGAGCGTTCTATGAGGAAAAAAAGCCCTGCCTTTCTGTGCCAGGGACGACTGCATGTGGAGTCCTTTCCGTGCCGGGGACGATTGTATCTGGAGTCCTTTCTGTGTCGGGGACAATTGTATCTGGAATCCTTTCTGCAGTGCTTTTTTTTGTAAAAGAAAAAGGTGCCGGAACTCACACGTGTCATACAACCCGCCTTGCCTACCCTACAAGGTTCCATCCCAAAAAAGGTGCCGGAACTCCGTTCTGGGCATTCTATGAGGAAAAAAAGCCCTGCTTATACTGATTTTTCCATCCCAGATGATTGTTCATGCCTTTTTGTGCCTCTCGTTTCACTTCCCAATTTCTTTGGAATAGCCTTTTTTTTCCCTAATGTCCAGCGAGCCTTGTCTCTCGCGTCCCCTCCCTTTCTTTCCTTTTGGTCCCCAAAGATTCCTCTTCAGTCAATTTCAGATCATCCAAACAGTGATATTTATAACTTTTTTTTGTGTGTGTGAAAATGCGTTTTTCTGGTGTGTTTTTTTTTTTTTTTTGATAATATTTCGTTTCTTCTTTTTCTTTCAGCCTCAGTCTCTCCATCTCCGCGCGGTCTAATATGGTTTTATTTCTCCATCTGATGGGTGTTTCTTCATTTTTTCCAATACTGCGCAGATATAATTCTCGCCGCTGTCGTAACATGCAAAGTCAAATACATTCTTTGTTTATCGGTCTTTTCTGGCATTATACCGAATTAAAAAAAAAACGTTCAGGTTTAAAATCTGCGTGTTCTCCCAACATCTTTTCTAGCCAAGCGCGTGTCTTTTTCCAATAACTCTTTGCTTTGGGACACGCCCACCAAACACTAATTAGCGTTTATTCATTTTTCACTGCCCTGCTCAGAACCGCCTCTTCTTCGCTTTCCTCCTGGACACAGATTCGGCTCCCGCTGCGCCCGCATTTTCCGCCTTCTGTTAAGAAAGAGGCATCTGGAACAGAAGCAGATCGAGGACTTTGCCATGATCCCGGCCAAGGAAGCCAAAGAAATGATGTACAAAATGCTGTCGGCCAATATCGTAGCTCTGCAGGTACCGGCTCCTCCTTTTGCCCTGCATGAAGGCCGAGCTGCGAGTGGCCTCGCCTGGGAAACGAGGGGACTCTAGCAGACCTGGTGAGGCTGGACTAGAAGACCTCCAAGGTCCCTTCCAACTTCTATTCTATTCTATTCCCATCACATTCCATTCTATTCTATTCTAATTTCTATTCCTATTCCTATCCTATTCCATTTCTATTTATTATTTTATTCTATTCTCTATTCATATTCTATTCTGTTCTACTGTTCTATTGTAATTTCTATTATGCTATTTATATGCTATTTCATTTCTATTTCTATTTTATTCTATTCTCTATTCATATTCTATTCTATTCTATTGTAATTTCTATTTCTGTTTTTCTATTTCATTTCTATTTCAATTTTATTTTATTCTCTATTCATATTCTATTCTCTATTCATATTCTATTCTATTTTATTCTATTCTATTCTATTTATTCTGGAAAGTAATGCTGAATGCCGTTACAATGAATCAAGCACAATGCGCTCTCTCCTAATGGAATCCATGAAGCTTATTCTCTTTCCAAATTTTTTGGACAAAATTCGGGAATCAAAGCTAAAACCAATTATAGCAGTTTGCTGCATATTTTCTTCTTTCAAATATTCAATGCTTTGTGGGAGCCAAAAGTGACGCTGCTTTTATTGGGGCATCTTTTAGGAGGCTGTATAGCGCTCGCAATAGCACTTAGGCTCATCCATCACCTTACAGTGCTTTGCAGCCCCCTCCGAGCAGTTTACAGACTCAGTTTATTGATCCCCCAACAATCCGGCTCCTCATTTTACCGATCTCAGAAGGCTGGAAGGCTGAGTCAACCTTGAGCCGGCCAGGATCGAACTGCTGGCCGTCGGTAGAATTAGCCTGCAACATTTCATTCATTTTATTAAAAAGAATATGTACAAAGGCGGCCAGGTTTTTGTTCGCGGTGTAATTAAGAAATCCTTTACTGCCTCACATTCCAGAGTTGAAAGGAATCTCAGACAAATGAGGTCCAGATCCCTCCTTTGTGGAAGGGCCCTTCCTGGTGACCTGGTGGCACTAAGGGGGCAAGACCATGTCCTCAGGAGTTTGACTGAAACGTCAGAGCTCTAGACAGGGATACAGTAGCGATGCATCCACTTTTGCAAAAGTTCTTCTCTTACCTGGCTTTCCTCCCCGAAACAGGAAATCCCCAAAACGCCAGATCACGCACCTTCCCGGACATTCTACTTGTACACCGTCAATACTCTCTCGTCTGCCCGAATGCAGCTCCAGCGCTGTTACAAGGTTGGCATCCTGCTTTGCCCTTTTTTAAAACTTCTGCCACCAGACCGCGCTCAATGGAAACCTCTTTATTTCCCTCTCTTTCAGTGTGTGGCCAACCTGATAGAGCGGCGACTTCACGAGACCAAGGAGAACCGGTGAGTTGGGACACCTGGGTTACAATTCAGCCCTTTGAACTCAGCTCTGTGGAGTGATGCTCGAAACCTTAAGCATCCGTGGAGATTCTCTTTTCTTCCAGGTCAGGGTTGCCCCAAAGGTGCTTTTTCCCAACTTCCTTGTTTTTCTTTGAAGGCGTTTTGCTTCTCATCCAAGAAGTTTCTTCAGCTCTGACTGGGTGGTGGGGAATGGAAGGATTTACGCTCCTTGCAGACTACAGAAACCATTTGCACTTCAGTTGGAGACGCAGACGACACAGACATCCCCAACAGCCTTCAACGGTGAAGGGTTACAGGGAAGAAAACATCCTACAGCCATGAAGGCTCCAGACACCTGTTTGCACCACTCAGGTGACCCTGAGGACACAGGTAAACCCCCAAGTGGCCTCAACGACTCTCAGAAGGCAAACGACCAGCAGTCTGCAAGGAGTATAAATCCTTCCATTCCCCACCATCCAGTCGGAACTGAAGAAGCTTCTTGGAAGAGAAGCAAAACGTCTTCAAAGGAAAACACAAAAGTCCCAGTTGCCAGCTGAAACCTTAAGACTTCTTCCCCCAGAAGTGAAACCGAGGCAGTTGGGGAGAGCTGGTACTCTGTCTGGCAGAGCTGTGGGGCTCTCAGGAAATTGTATCCTTAAGGTCGCCTGCCTTTGGCCTCGCGGTTTCTGGTGATTCAGGCGAGGCCATGAGACCGTCTGACCATCCGCCCGTCTCTCCCGGCAGGCGTCTGCTCGAGAAGAGCCAGCGGGTGGAGGCCATCCTTGCCTCGGTCCAAGCCACGGGGGCTGAGGAGGCCCAGCTGCAGGAGATCGAGGAAATGATCACGGCCCCCGAACGGCAGCAGCTGGAGACTCTAAAGCACAATGTCAACAAGTGAGCGTGGCCCAGGTGTTGGGGGTGGGTGGGGGGAGCAGCTGAAGCCCTCCCCCATAGGACCTCCAGCCTGGGGTTCCCCAACCCAGTTAAAAAACCCTTTCCTTTCTTGCATAGTTCCCAAAGGACGTGGTCACCTTTGTGAATCATACCTGTGTCCAGGTGACGAGGCAAGAGGGATCGTGTCTAAAACTGGTGCCACCAAACAATGTAGATTAAATGAACAGATTTTTTGGGAAAGCCATACTTGTGGTCCTTAACTAAAGGATAGCTAGATAATCTTAAATAATCTTTTATGTCTAACTGTAGACATCACCGTTCATCAGTCACTGCCAAGAACTTTCTCCTCTGGAGACTTGACACATTTTCTGCATTAGTGCTTGGCCGTTGCATTTTTTGAAAGCATTTCCATTAAAAGAAGGAGTTCATCAAGATCTTGCACATGTCTAGGGCAGTCTCTCGGTTGATCAGTCCGACTGGTTAAATAGTTAAAAGGTGCAGCCTTTTAACTGTTTGTATTTTCTTTTTTTTAATTCAAGGATTGACGCCAGTGAAAATCAAGTGGACGAAACCATCTTTATTTTGGAATCATACATCAACAGCACCATCAGACACTGACCCTTCAGCTAGAGCTTGAAAAATCCTGCCTTGGTCTTCTAATTTTTAAAGTCTGATTTGTTTTGTTTTCATGTAAAGATTTTTTTTAAAAAAAAAACACTGTGTCGTAATTTTTGATGAAGGAAATGTCTGAAAAGAGAGTATAACGGTAGTCTTTGTTTTACATATGATTGTTTAATGAATAGAATAGAATAGAATAGAATAGAATAATATGGAATGGAATGGAATAGGATAGAAATTAGAATACAATTAGAATAGAACAGAACAGAATAGAATAAAATAATATGGAATGGAATGGAATAGGATAGAATTAGAATAGAATAGAATAGAAAATGTGGAATGGAATGGAATAGGATAGAAATTAGAATAGAATTAGAATAGAATGGAACAACAGAATAAAATAATATGGAATGGAATGGATTAAAATTAGAATAGAATTGAACTGAACTGAACTGAACTGGAAGAGACCTTGGAGGTCTTCTAGTCCAGCCCCCTGCTTGAGCAGGAAAAGCTATACATTTCAGACAAGTGACTGGTTTATTTTTTTAAAAAGTGACTGTCCAGACTCCAGTCTATTAAAAAAAATCTATTTCTATTCTATTTTCTATTCTTTTCTATTCTATTACTGGTGGACTTCAGTTCCCAGAAGCCCCAAACACAGGAGAAGACAGCTGCAAACCCCTTTCACCTGGTTGCCAGAAATACGCATATGCGTTCACCTCTGCTTGAAGAAGGCTTACATGTGGTTACAAGTATATAGGAGTGAAATTGGCATACAGGTAGCCCTCTACTTTCGATCACAACTAAGCCCAAAATTGCTGCTCAGTGAGACAGTTAAGTCGATTTTGCCTCATTTGACGACCTTTCTCGCCGCCGTTAAGTGAATCCCTGCAGTTAGTAGCACGGTTGCTAAGGAAATCCAGCTTCCCTATTGACTTTGTTTGTCTGGGGGTCACGTGACCTGGGGACACTGCAGTTGTCACAAATATGAGCCAGTTGCCGAGTGTACAAATTCTGATCACGTGACCAGGGGTATGCTGCACCGGTCGTACGTGTGAAAATTGGTTGTAAGTCTTGTTTTTTTCTCCCCCAGTGTCGCCGTAACTTCGAACGGTCACTAAATGAACTGTGGTACGGCAAGAAGTACCTGTCACTGGCCAAATGCAGAAAGCAATACGCTGGCCAAGGGAGTGGGGGGGGGAAAGCACCAATGTATCGTCTGTCACAGAACACAGAATAACAAGCTTCCAGCGCACCTTAGAGGTCATCTAGTCCAACCCTTTGCTCGAGCAGGGGACCTTACGCCACCCCGAACGTCAATCAACTTGCCAGGAACTCAGCTTGACCCTCTACATCCTCCAGGAATCGACCCCGGGCAGAATTTCCGGATCTTCCGGAGTTGATAACAACTCCTCCACCTACAGCAGGGGTGTCAAACTCAAATTTCATTGAGGGCCGCATCAGCATTGCCCTCAGGGGGGTGGGTGGGCGTGGCCTACTGGGTGGGCATGGACAGCTCTACATCATTGGCATCAAGGTGCCTATGGGGGCCAGGGCAGGAGTGGGACAGATCTGAGGGTCTCTGGCAGGAGGAGGGTCTCTGGGCCAGGGCCAAGGCAGTGGGGGCCGTTCCCTCACTGTTTCCAGGATGGCCTCGCCAGCCGCATGAAACCACTGCCGGCGTCAACCTCCCTCCACCCTGTACGTTCCCACAGAGAGGGTCTCCTCAGGGTACCACCGGTCAGAGAATGTCGTCTGGTGGCCCCCAGGGGGAGGTCCTTCTCTGTGGGCGCCCCGGACCTATGTTGCCGGACAGCACCCGACCTTCGCTCCTTCTGACGCGATCTGAAGACCTATTTATTTGAACAAGCCGGACTGGCCTGATGGGGGATGGGTTGGGGCTTTTATTGTGGTTTTTTACATTATTATTTATTGTTTTAACTGGGGCTTTGTATTTAATTCTTTTTTAACATTTGCACTCTGTATTTTATATGTGCCCTGTTCACTGCCCTGAGTCCTTTGGGAGAAGGGCGGTATACAAATATAATTAAACTAAACTAAACTTCGCGGGCTGGATCCGGCCCCCGGGGCCTCGTGTTCGACACGTCTGATCTAAGTAAATCTACTTGCTTCTGGTCCCCGGGGGACAAGTCGGATAACTTCACAGTATTTCTAATTGGCACTGGTGATCTCTCAGCAGTGTGATTTAGTCTAACTAACCTGAAATGTGTCCCTAAGAAGATGCTGTAGGCAGGCAGACCGGCCTCCTCTCGCAAAGCAGTGCCGGCAAGGGCCGCTAGAGGGCGCTCCGCCAGCCAGGAGAAGGGCTGAAGGGCCTGGGAACCGCCGCTAGGGGGCCGCCACCTCCCTCCTTCCCGACCCGGGAATGGCGAGCCAGACGCCCGCAGGAGCCGATCTTGCCGGCCGCGCGTGGCTCCTGCTCCGGGCGGCCCCGACCATGCTCGCCGGCAGGAGGGTGGCGGTGCACGTCTGCCGGTTGGGCGGCTTCCCGCGACGGGCCCGCTTCGAGCAGGTAGCGGCGCGGGGAAGGCGGCGCGGGGGTGGGGGGTGGGGGTCTGCTGCCCAGGGCAGGGAGAGAAGGCTTAGTAGCGCTTTGTAAAGCCTTAGTAAGGCCCCAGCTGGCATCCTGCAATCCAGTTTTGATCCGCCGCCGCGTGAAAAAGACGCTGCAACTCTGGGAAAAGTGCAGAGAAGAGCAACGAAGACGGATCATAAGGGCTGGAGACTTAAAACATACGAAGGATTTGGGCCTGGCCAGTCTGGAGAAAAGAAGGACTAAGGGGCGGGGGCGGGGGCGGGGGCGGGGGGGAGGGCAGTGCTTTTTTTGTAAAAGAAAAAGGTGCCGGAACTCATACGTGTCATACAACCGGCCTTGCCTACCCTACAAGGTTCCGTCCAAAAAAAGGTGCCGGAACTCCATTCTGAGCGTTCTATGAGAAAAAAAGCCATGATGATGATGATGATGATGATTATAATTATCAGTGCTTTTTTTGTAAAAGAAAAAGGTGCCGGAACTCACACGTGTCATACAACCCGCCTTGCCTACCCTACAAAGTTCCATCCAGGCCAGGTGTCAAAAGAGGCTGTGGCTTCAGGAATGATCACAATCTGCCTTCCGCTTGCAGAGCATCGTTGGCCACTGCTGTCCACCCCACGAAGACAGCGGCATCGTGCACTGCGCTCTGAAGCCGCTCCAGTTCCTCGTTTCTGACCAGGAGTTTCCTGGCTCCACCGAACTCCTCTTGAAGGTGCGAAGGGGTTTGTGTTCCCCCCTCCCCCGCCCCCAGGAGAGAACAGAGGCGGTTCTCCACCTTTGACGGCCCTGAGTATTTTACACAGGGGGCCCTCGACTTGCAACAGTCCATTTAGCAACCGTTCGATATTACAACAGTGTTGAAAAAAGTGACTTTTATGACAATTTTTCACACTAATGACTGTTTCCAGGGTCCCGTGATTGACAGTTGGTTGCTTGACAACTGACTCACATTTATAACGGTCGCAAGGTCCAAGGGTCCCGTCTGTTATCCCCATTTGTGACCTTCTGACAAGCAAAGCCAATGGGCAAAGCAGTTTCACTTAACCGCGTTCCTACTTTGCCAACTGCAGTGATTCACTTAACAACTGTGGCAAGAAAAGCCGTAAAATGGGGCAAAACTCACTTAACAAATTTCTTGCTGAGCCACGTAAATTCTGGGCTCCCTTATGGTCGTAAGTCGAGGACTACCTATAGTCACTGTGCTGAGTCATCCCATGACCGGACTCCATTTTATGACCATTTTTACCATGGTTGTAGAATTAGTAATTCTAATCCAGCTTATTCTCCAATGGTGGGAAAACATTACAAAAAAAGCTGCAAAATGTGATTCTGAGACTGCCGGACGGGTGCAACAACTGGTTGTAAATGCCAGCCAGAGGCCCAAGAGCCCAAAATGTGATCACATGACGGCAAAAGTCAGGTAGTCATCATAACTTTGGGACTCATTTTTTTCTCATAAATTGTTAAACAACCAGTCACAACTTGAGGACTCCCTGTGTGAATGAACCTTTATTGTCAAAGTACAACCATGTATACATTGAGATTAGCTGAGCCTCCCTTCGTGCTCCCACCCCCCAACTCACAGTGACAACAAACCTCCATCTTATTACACCATGTGAACTAATTGCACCACACACCGGCCTCGCAAGCCAGTTCTGCATAAAGTTTATAAATATTTATGTAATCATGACTGAAATCTTCCATTTCCAGGATCCAGAGGCATTTTTTTTTCTCTTCCAGCGGCCCCCGTTCTGCCCCATCAAGCATTTGACGCGGGAGCAAAGGGCTTCCCTGCCCGCAGAGACCCGGCACCGGGGAGTGGATGTCGGCGTGGCCGTTCTCCTGGAATCGGCGAACCAAAAGATTTTGTTGACCCGGCGGGCGAGGACACTCAGCCTCTTCCCCAATGCTTGGGTGCCTCCTGGTAAGAAGAACCGAAGGGGTGGAGGGATCGGGTGCGAGAGGATGGGAGGGCCGCAGAGATGGACCTCAAACGTGGCTCCCTTTGACTTAGAAAAGCTCTTTTCAGGTGCCACTCCAGCGTCCCTATTCCTGAAGTTTAAGATTTCCCTTTGTTAAAAAAGTGCAAGTTGTGTTGCTCATTCTAAGTAAGGAGATCCTGGACTCGGGTAGCTGAACAGCCTGGTACCCGAAGGTTAAGCGATGAATTAGAATAGAACTGGCATGGACCTTAGAGGTCATCTAGTCCAACCCTCTGCTCAAGCAGGAGACCCTATACCAGGGGTGTCAAACTCAATTTCATTGAGGGCCGCATCAGCATTGCGGTTGCCCTCAGGGGGCCGGGTGGGTATGACCAGAGTGGGTGTGGCCTACTGGGTGGGCGTGGCTAGAGTGTGTATGGCCTGGGTGGGCGTGGCCAGCTCTACATCGTTTGCATCAAGGGTGGGCCTGGGCAGGAGTGGGACAGATCTGAGGGTCTCTGGCAGAAGGAGGGTCTCTGGGCCAGGGCCAAGGCAGTGGGGGCCGTTCCCTAACTGTTTCCAGGATGGCTTCGCGGGCCACATGAAACCACTTCGTGGGCCGGATCTGGCCCCCGGGCCTTGTGTTTGACATGTCTGCCCTATACCATTTCAGAGGTGTGGCTGTACCAGTCTCTTCTTTTAAAAGCCTCCAGCGATGGAACATCCACAACTGAACGTTAACGTCATTAACACTTAATGACCGTATTAGTCCCTGAACGACTGCAGGGATTCGCTTAACAGGTGTGGCAAGAAAGGTCGTAAAATGGGGTTCTTAAACAAGGTCTCGCTTAACAACAAATTTGGGGCTCTGTTGTGGTCGTAAGTCAAGGATTACCTGTACTGAATCCCAGTTTTCAGAAGCAGCTGGTGAGGGCAGAAACCGGATGTGTTGTGTTTTTTTTTTCCCCTTGCAGGTGGCCATATTGAACCGGAGGAAGAGGTAAGGCCATTTTTTTAAAAAAAATCAAAACCAAAAAGGCAGACTCCAGAGAGCATCAAAGGCCAGGAATGACTGTAGGGAACCTTGGGGAGGAGGGGGGAACATCTGGCCAGTATTTTGCAAGCTTCTAACCCTCTGGGAATCCTGAAAGCCTGTTGGGAGAAGGCCTGAAGGATTTGGAGAAGGAATTCTGTCTTGGAAAAAAAGGTTAAAAAAAGAATTGAGGGCAGTCTGTATGGTGTGGGAGTTTCCTCAGCAGATACAAGAAACATCCTGGGGCAGGGGTAGGCAACCTTGGCTCTTTTATGACTGGTGGACTTCAACTCCCAGAATTCCTGAGCCAGCCATGCTGAGGGGAAAGGGAGAAGTTTCCAGCTGAGCCATGCTGGCTCAGGAATTCTGGGAGTTGAAGTCCACGAGTCATAAAAGAGCCAAGGTTGCCTACCCCTGTGTGTTATGATCTCTCGGATGCGTCCCCAGATCTCTCTCCAGATGTCAGTTCAGAGGAGGATGAACCAGTTCTGGGTACCACAGGAGGGGAGTTGATCAGTGGCTCCGAGCAGCCGTATGGGAGGGACTGAGGCGCAGCTGCAGCAGGACAACCCTGAGGCTTCAGGTGGAGAAAGCATGCAGCTGCAGCCAGTCAACGACGAGGAAGAGGAACTGCCTTTTGCGCCTGATCCAAGAGAAAAGGAAGGAGCAGAGAAGGTCAGCCCAACTACTCATGAGGAGAAAGCCTCGCCACTCTTGATGGGCTGCAGCAGAAGCTGGCTATTTAGCGCAGGAGACACGACGATGCGGGGGGAACAACACGTTCATTTCTGGTCGTTGATTCCTGCCTTGCTTTGGATTGACTTGGGATCGTGCCTTGTGAACTCTGGACTTTCCTTGCCTCATGACCCCGCTTGTGTTGTGGATTTAATTTTGCCTGGAGGGTTTATTTTGACGGGGAAACTTTCAAGGGCCTTGCAGACTCACTGGCCATTGTTCTGTGGACTAGTGTCGGTCTGCTTCTGGTCGGACTCAGTTGAGACAATTCTGGGATTTGGGTGAATTCCTGGGGAATATTAATAAACCCATTAATTAAGCGCTGTTAACCTTTGAGTTAACAGAATAGCACACAGGGTGAGAGAATGGAAGCTTAAGTCAAAGGGCTCTGTCCATGGCCAGAGGCCCTCTTCTCAGTTACAGCTGCCCCGACGCTCATCGATTTCCGCACCTGTCTTGTCTCCCCACCTGTCTTGTCTCTGCAGCTGCTGGATGCCGGGCTGAGGGAGCTGGAGGAAGAGACCGGCTTGTGGCTGCAGGATGGGGAATTCTCCTGGCACCTGCTGGCCCTCTGGGAGGTAACAAAACCCCAAGATCCCCCCAGGTCTTTTGAAGGGGCAGGTGTGGGTCACGCCAGCTGAGGGTCGGTACTGTCCCTGATTGGCTGTGCGGTTGATTTGAATTCTGAGGGGTTCAATAGCTGGTTGTAGGTCATTGTGTCTGTTGATGGAATTGCTTGTGCAGTGCCAGGCTTCGTGTGCGTGGCAGGTGATAGTGTGGCTGATGATTAGCCTGTATAGAACTTAAGAACTGTGTTAGTGTATTTAGCATCTACAGGATTAATGTTGTTTCATTCAGAGAACTGAATGTTAGAACGCTTAGCATTCAAAGGGTTAAAGCCACTTCCTAAAGAGATGGCTTCTGGGTAATGTAGTCTAGCTGTTTAGTGAATACCACACTTATTCTAGAAAGAGTACAGACAAGAGCAACAAAGATGATTGGGGGACTGGAGGCCAAAACATACAGGGAACGGTTGCTGGAATTGGGTATGTGTAGTTTAACGAAGAGAAGGGTGAGGGGTGACATGATAGCAGCGTTCCAGTATCTCAGGGGCTGCCCCAAAGAAGAGGGAGTCAAGCTATTCTCCAAAGTACCTGAAAGCAGGACAAGAAGCAACGGATGGAAACTAGTCAAGGAGAGAAGCAACCTAGAACTAAGGAGAAACTTACTAACAGTTAGAACAATTAACCAGTGGAACCACCTGCCTCCAGAAGTGGTGAATGCTCCAACACTGGAAGTTTTTAAGAAGAGACTGGACAGCCATTTGTCTGAAATGGTATAGGGTTTCCTGCCTTAGCAGGGGGTTGCACTAGATGACCTCCAAGGTCCCTTCCAACTTCTTCTTCTTCTTCTTCTTCTTCTTCTTCTTCTTCTTCTTATTATTATTATTATTATTATTATTATTATTATTATTATTATTATT
>JAKJMR010000336.1:196235-230544 GCA_024449315.1 Daboia siamensis
GAGGCATTTGTTAAGTGAGCTTTGCCCCATTTTACGATCTTTTCTTGTCAGTTATTAAGTGAATCCCTGCAGTTGTTAAGTTAGTAACCCGGTTGTTAAAGTGAATCTGGCTTCCCCATTGACTTCGCTTGTCGGAAGGTCACAAAAGAGGATCACGTGACTTTGGGACACTGCAAGGGTCATAAATGCAAGTCAGTGGCCATGCGTTCAAATTTGGACCATGTGACACACACACACACACCCGCCGGGAGGCTGCAACGGTCGTAAGTGTGAAAAATGGCCCTAAGTCACTTTATTTTCAGCGCCGTTTTCACGCCGAACGGTCACTAAGCGAACTGTTGTAAGTCGAGGACTGCCTGCACTCTGCGATTTTCACCCACCCCCCTTCGCTCGTGCAAACCTGAACACCCGCTCCTTGGCTTGGCTTTGCGCGCTGAAATGGACCCAGGAATCCATCGAGGAAGCCGAGGGGGGAAACCGACCGAGCTGCCTCCGCCTGGCGGACCGCCTCGGCCCTCGCCCGACCGTCGGGCGCTGGAGGAGAGGTAAACCCCTCCACTTCCGCCTCCGCTACAGGAGCGCGCGAGGGTCAATCTCACCCCAGGCTTCTGATTGGCTCGGGACGGGAGACGTTGCGTAGCCTCCGCCCGCTTTCTGTTCGCCATCCCCATTGGCTAACCAAGGCCGATGGGGCCTCCCCAGAGCAACTCGGCCGTCAGTCTCCCCGCTTTTGAGAGACTCACGACGACGATTGGGCCGGAGGGCGGGAGAGCCCGCCTCCCGCCGGAGAAGGCGCTCCGCCATTGGTCTGCCCGGCGACGACTGACAGCTCGGCTGTGAGGGGAGCTGCGCGCGGCCGCCGCCGCCGCGTCTCTTCGCCTCAGGGATGGAGTCGCTCCGCGTCCAACGGCTGCAGCCGGGCGTCGGCGGGAGCCTGCGCTCGCTGCGGCCCGGCGTGACGGCGGGGGCGCTGCTCTCCTCGGCCGCCTCGGCGCCGCCCCTCCCGCCGCCCCCGCCGCCGCTCGGGCTGACGCTCACCCTGGGCCCGCCGCCGCCGCCGCCGCTCCCGCCCGCCCTCCTGCCCGGCGTGACGGCCGGGGCCGCCCCCAGCCCCCCGGGAGGAGGAGGAGGAGGAGGAGGGGCCGCCGCGGGGCCGCCCGCCGTCCTGAGGGAGGCCGTGGAGGCCGTGGTGCGGAGCTTCGCCAAGCACACGCAGGGATACGGCCGCGGTGAGGAGCCGCCCCCGCCCCGCGGGGCAGAAGGCCGGCTCCCCTCGGCATCACCCCCCTCGACGGGGTCGCTCCGGGCTTCCGGGGGGGATGCGGAGCGCTCTGCAGGCCCGTTAGACGCCGGCAGTCCTCGACTTACGACCACACTCCAGCCCGGGGGGGGGAGGGCGCCCCACGTTGTTGAGGGAGGCTTTGTCCCCCTTTGTGCACCTTTCCTTGCCACGGTCGTTAAGTGAAGCCCTGCGGTTAAATTAGCAGCGTGGTCGTTAAGTGAATCGGGCTTTCCCCCCTCATTTGGCTTGGCTGGTCAGAAGGTCGCAAAAAGGGACCGCTGTGACTCTTGGGACGCACAGCAGCGGCCCTGAATTTATTTATTGTTATTTTTTTTAAATGCCAATTCAGTGGCCAAGCGCCTTGAGCTTGGCTTACTTGCGACCCTGGGGATGCTGCTGCTGCTGCTGTGACGGTTGTAAGTGTGAACAAGCGGTCGCTTTCCCCCCCCCCCCCGGCGCTGTTGTAACGTGGGTCACTAAGTGAGTGGTTGCAAGTCGAGGACTGCCTGTAAGTTGGGAGCAAGGTGGAATGGGACAACTCAGCATGGACAACTCAACTGCCATGGGACAATTGCCATGGGACAATTTGCGGGAGAATTCAACCGTTCAGTTTAATTAGTTAAAGCAATTTTTAAAAAAGTACTTGTAAGTTTTGTCATTCATGCTTGACCCTCCTTTGGCATCCTCCTTTTAATGATTCTGTTTGACTATTTCTTCGATGTCAGGGTAACACTTGTCTTGGGGCAAGTTGTGCTGCATTGAGTTGGCTGCAGTGAGTCAACCATGACCAGTGGGTTGTGGCGAGTGGTCGTAGACCTGGAGCAGGGGTCATTGGTGTAATTACGAAGGCTGTGCCTATGAACATACGGAGAGTGCTTTTCTCATTTGGCATGCTGTGTTTTCGATCGCGCGTGGAACATTTTTATGAACATAGGGCTATCCAATGTGCAGACCATTCCCCTGAGATAGACTGGGATGCGTTTCATTGTTGGTGATAAAGGCCGCGGAGACGAGAACAGAGCGTCAGTCTGCACGGACTCCTGTTAAGTGGCTTTATAGGTGAACATGCATCAGGGTGGTGAACTCTTCATCTTTGTAGGTTTTTAAGAGGACCGTCTGTCGAGGGTGGTTTAGTTGTTTTTACTGAAGATTGCAGAAAGTTGGACCATATAATTGTGGTCTCTCTTAATTCAACATCATAATGATAGGCTTCCTTTTCTGGCAGGCTGTTGGATGCAGCCCTGTGTTTCCGAGCACAGCTTGTTTAGGCTTCTGTTTCTGTCAGTCTGATGTGTGACATCTGAGATTGCTTTAATAATAGCACTTTCCTACCAGTCATTGTGAAGTAGACTGCACTGTTGACTTTGTGTAGTTTTTCAACTTTATTATTTATTTATTTATTTATTTAATCCCATTTATATCCCGCCCTTCTCCGAAGACTCAAGGCGGCTTACAATCTAAAGCACAAATCAATGTGCTTAGCAATAGCCTTCATTCTATGTATATGCCTGCTTATTAGGGCTTTCGCCCCCGCCCCCAGCGGCATTATTACAAAGTCAGCTTATTGCCCCCAACAATCTGGGTCCTCATTTTACCTTTTCACGATTGTGATTAGTAAAGAAGAGACAATTTCCTCGATGCCACATTATGTGGCTGGAGAAATTCATCCGGTCATAACTTATTTTGCAACCTTTTGACAAGCAAAATCGATGGCTAAGCCAGATTCACTTACCAACCAGGCTGCCAACTTATCAGCTGCAGTGATTCACTTGACAACTATGGCAAGAAAGGTCGTAAAGTGGGGCATAATTTACTTTACAAATGTCTCGCTTAACCACAGAAATTTGGGGCTCAATTGTGGTCGTAAGTCAAGGACTACCTGTACATGGATTTCACTTCTGAGAGTTTGGAGCAAAACCCTTCAGTTAACAGAATAGCAGAAAAACAGAGCTGGAAGGGACCTTGGAGGTCCTCTAGTCCAACCCCCTGCTCTAGCAGGAGACCCTAGACCATTTCATATGACCCTGTCCAGTCTCTTATTGAAAACCTCCAGTGATGGAGCACCCACAGCTTCTGGAGGCAAGCTGGTTCCCACTGTCAGGAAATTTCTCCTTAGTTCCAGGTTGCTTCTCTCCTTGATGAGTTTCCATCCGTTGCTTCTCATCCTGCCTTAAGGTGCTTTGGAAAATAGATTGACTCCCTCTTTTTGGCAGCCCCTCAAATATTGGAATACTGCTTTCATGTCATCCCTGGTCCTTCTTTTCACTGGACTAGACATATCCAGTAACCATGCTTTGTATTTTTTAGCCTTCAGCCCCCTAATCATCTCTCTTGCTTTTCTCTTCACTCTTTCCGGAGTCTCAACACCTTTTTTTCATATTGTCGCAATCAAAACCGGATGCAGCATTTCAAGAGTGCCCTTACTGAGGCTTTTTAAAGCGGTACTAACTCTAAAGTTTGGAGCATGTTTGAACCGCCAACTATTTGTTCTGGAATTCTGTAAAGTTCTGTCAATTATTTTCTCAAAATCTATTTAAGAAATACGTGTAGGGATAGAGAAAGATATATTAAGGTGTTTTATATGATTCTAAGGGTGGGGGGGAACCTTCCCTTTCATATTGAGGTCATTGGCTACAATTGTTTGCTTAAGTGGCAGTTGGGTAGCAGGAGTGCCTCCAGTGGATGCTGCTTTGTACATTTCAAACAGTAAGTGCTTGGCAGGCACTCTATAGCTTGACTCACAGCTCCTTTTCTGGCTCTGAAAGCCTGCAAGGCCATATGGAATCATTTACTCTTTCTTCTTAAGTATTGCAAGTCAGATGTGTGTCATAGGCAAGGCAAGGCAAGGACCAGAGTTTGGGACCAAGAGAGTAATCAACGTTTATTAATAACACGTGTGATTTCTGACTGGTGTTCCAGGTGCTCCTTCCATTGCTTAGGATTCATAAATATTTAGCATACAGGTAGTCCTCATCTCATGACCACAGTTGACCCCAAAATTTCTGTTGCTAAGTGAGACATTTATTAAGTGAGTTTTGCCCCATTTTACGACCATTCTTGTCTCAGTTGCTAAATGAATCACTGCACTTGATAAGTTAGTAACAAGTTTGATAAGTGAATCTGGCTTCCCCATTGACTGCTGGTCAGAAGGTCGCAAAATGGGATCACGTGACCCCGTGACATGACAGCCATCATAAATATGAACCAGTTGCCAAGCATCTGAATTTTGATCACATGATCATGGGGATGCTGCAAAGGTCGTAACTGAAAAAGGGTCACAAGTTGCTTTTTTCAGTGCCCTTGTAACTTTGAATGGTCACTAAACAAACTGTTGTAAGTCGAGGATTACCTATATGCACTACATTAGAAATAGTAGATGCTAACTTAAAGTAGCTGTGGAGCAGGGTTGTCAAACTGCCGGCCCATAGGCCGGATGCGTCATGTCAAAACTGTGCGCCCACCTCAGCAATGGGGAAATAGTCGCGATATATCGCGACACATCACGTGACATTGCAAGTTTGACACCCTTGCTGTAGAGGCTCAGGGTCAAGAGTTTTGTTAGGTTGAAGTGTTTATTAACAATAGTACTGAAATTTCTGGTTTTTCATTTGAAAATGCATTTTAGAAGATTAAAAATACATTATCTTTAGTTAGTGTATTATGTCCAGCATTTAATTAAACCTTGATTTTGAGTTTTCTGTTTGGTTCTTTTAGTTATTATTTAAAAATGGTAGTGTCTGTACATGAATTAATTTTAGAAGCTGTGTGGACTTCCTTCAGGAGCATTTTTTGCTATAAGTAGTCCTTGACTTAACGATCGATTGCTTAATGACCATTAAAAGTTATGATGAACTTCCCTGGGGCTACTTATAACTTGGTTCCGCAATTATGACAGTGAACCCAATTGTGGTTGTAAATTGAAAACTTATCTGTAGTAGCTCTCTGGATTCTCCAATTGCAGCAGTGATGGAGGGTTTGTGTCACTGTAAGCTGGGGGGTGGGGGCACGAAAGGAGGCTCAGCCAATCTCAGTGTATACGTGGTTGTACTTTGACAATAAAAGGTTCATTTGTTCATCGGGAAAGCTCTATGTTGTAGCTGTGTGTGTAAATAACCGTTAATATTCTGACAGACTCTGCTTTCCTTATTTTCAGTCAATGTTGTTGAAGCACTTCAGGAATTCTGGCAGATGAAGCAGTCACGCGGTGCTGATCTGAAAAATGGCGCTCTGGTGGTTTACGAGATGGTGTCATCCAACAGTCCTCCTTACATTTGCTATGTTACGTTGCCAGGAGGGAGCTGTTTTGGCAGTTTTCAGGTTAGATTGTCTTATGGAATCTTAGACTTGAACGGAGCAGTGGCCTAGAGGTAAAGACTCACCTCCCACTTGGAAGGTTGAGAGTTCAAACCCAGGCAGCGGCAGATGTTTCTCTGACAGGGCGCAAAGAGAAAATATCTGCTGTGAACTCCGCGCAGGCTTCAGGAAGGGCATCCAGCCAGTAAACGCTCAGCTCCACCTAGTCGCCCCAACTCCACCCCAAAGGAAGAGTTTAAAGGGTCATAAAAAGAAAAAATATATGGAATCCTAATCAGGTGGAATTGATGAAAATATCTTTGGTTTTGAACAGCCTTTCTTTTAATGAAAAGATAAGCTATGAGACATAGCAATGTACTGTGCTGTAAATGTGAAAAATTCAAAGTGTGTGGCACCTTTAACTGCATAATATCAGCCATAAGTTTCAGGAATGCTGTAATCCTCAGCTATTCCAAATCCTGGGCTTAACAGAGCCTAAAGCAGCAAAGGTTTTTGGCTAAATTGGAACCAGCTCTCCCCTGAGCTTCGGATGGCCCCAGATCTCCGGTCCTTTCACCGCGGTCTCAAAACACTCCTTTTCCATCAGGCTGACCTGGACTGACAGGGATTTTAATTATGTTTTTAATTTTTAACTTTAATTTTTAACTTATTTTAATTTTAATTTATTCTACAGGGGCCATTAATTTAATTTTCTTTTAACTTCTGTATTATTGTATGTTATTGTTGTTAGCCGCCCTGAGTCCTTCGGGAGATAGGGCGGCATATATAATAAATAAATAAAATAAATAAATAAATAAATAAATAATTCTGTTTCTGGGATTTGAAACATGCATCCATAATGAACAGGAATATCTGAACACTTGGAAAATAGCATTGGGTGTTTAGGATCAAGTAGCCAGAGTTTGGTTTTAAACCAGTTAATTTTATTGACAAATATTATTGTGGAATTTCTTTATGTAAATGTACATGCTGACTTTCAGCATCCTGTGAGGTTCGTTCTTTCTAGGGTGCTGAGCTTTCAAACCTTTCTGACCCTTGCAGCCTATCAAAGAACAGCCATTCAATAGTGCCCTTTGCAGCATAATTAAAATTTAGGGATAACTTCGTTAACTTAGCCATATAGCTTCTGCCTCATATTCTTCTCCAACCCTACTTCAGTTTTGTCCAACGAAGGCTGAAGCCAGGAGAAGCGCTGCAAAAATTGCACTGATGAATTCAGTCTTCAATGAACATCCATCCCGTAGAATCACAGACGAATTTATTGAGAAAAGTGTCATTGAGGCTTTGGCATCTTTCAATGTAAGTCCTTTTAAAGGTTCTGTAATTAGTAGGGAAATAATTGTAGGGAAAATTCACAAATCTTTAGGAATCCTCCTGGAATCCTTTATTGTTAAGGGCTTCTGTGTGTGCGATGAAAATAAATAGTGTTGACCATTGTTGTGTACGCCCAGTTATAAGTGCGTGTATCATATTTACTTTCAACGTAATTTACAAAATTAACTGTAACAATTGCAACTAATTCTGTGTGGGACAAACTTCACATTGATTAAAAAACAGAATACATGAACATCAGCTGGCAGTCAAACGCCACAATCCCAAATCTGTAATCTCTGCCCACACTGACACCAAACAGCACCGATTCAATTGGAGCAATACAGGAATCATCGGCCACGCTACCACCTGCATGAGTTCATCGAAGCCTGGCACTCCACAAACAACTCCATCAACAGACTACAACCAGCCTATGAACCCCTCAGAATCTGAAAACTGCACAGCCAATTAGGGATAGTACTGACCCTCAGCCAACTTCACTTACCAGGGACCCTTACCTGACATGACCTCCCCATCACAAGACCCTCACTTGACATTACCCACACCTGACCCACCACGAGACCTACTGACCACACAAAGCCTTTATAACCAGAAAGACACACACACACACCCTAAACTCCGCTGAAGAAGTTACCTAGCCTGGAAACAAAACTTTCAGAAACCAACCCACAAGCTCGGAGAACGAACCTCCAGCTTCATCCTACACCCGAGTGACAGATACTCGCCACCATCGCAAACTTTCAATATCTTTTTTTTTTTTTTTTTGATGCCTAGCAACATTCTTTTTATACCGACAAGATTTTTAGAAGTGGTTTTCTCCTGCCTACCAGTAATGGAGCCCGCAAGTTTGTTTGTAGGTTGTAACCATCATAAAGCGGTCATCGTATGACTGTGCTCAGTTTTACAAACTTTTTTGTGTTGGCCGTTAAGCAAAGATGACATTAAGTAAATGCTGTGGCTGTTGTAGGAGAGAAGCAGGTGGGGTCAAACACATCCTCAATTTGGAGTCTCTGTGTTCCTGTAAGAGACCTAAATCCAGGCCCCCCTCCCCCAAAATCTGTTATTTGGTGCCAGTTTGCTTTGACCATTAGTAGTTCAGAAGCTTCTGTATCAGTCGCATAAAATCAATTTGTAGTTATTCTGAATTCTATCATGTTTCCTGACTTCTTGCACCTGACAATTGTTAAGTGAACCCATAAAGTTCATTAAGCGAACTTCAAGTCAAGGTTGTAAGTCCCTTTTGGGGGAGATAGGTCAGTTGTAACTTTGAATGGTTGCTAAGCTAGTCGTGAGTTAAGCTAGTCATAAGTTAAGGGCTACCTTGGCCGCAGCCCTATGGAATATTCATATATTTATACAACTCACATTCCAAAACTGCAGCTTTGTGAAAACTCTTCTTAAAGTAGGAATCCTTTTTTTTTGTTTTATTAAAGAGTTTTTTTAAAAAAGTTTTACAATACATATCCCCAAAACCCACCCACCCCAAACCACCCCCCTTCCCCCCCACTTCCCAGAGCTGAATACAGGGTTATAGATATAATAATCATATTCTAACTAAAATTATCCATTATAAAATTAACCAAGTTCATAATGTGCTTTAACTCCCCTTTAACATAGATACATTCAAATTATTAAAAACATAACTTAAACAAAAATATAATCAATACTAATACTAAAATTAATAACAATATCCCTCTAAAATCTACTCATAAACTAAGTGGAACTTTTTAGTCCCATATTTGTTCTGAATATAATCTATCCATCTTCTCCAAACTGAAATATATCTTTCTTCTGAGTGATCCTTCAAATAAGCAGAAATCTTAGACATTTCTGCAAGATTCGATACTTTAAGTACCCATTCTTCTATAGTAGGCAAACTATCCTTCTTCTAGTATTGTCCCAACAGTATTGCTGCTGTTATCAAATTCAACATCAGATTGGTTTCTTTAGTATCACAATCTACAACAATACCCAATAAAAACAATTGTGGAGAAAACTTTTATCTTTCTCTTAAAAATCTTTTGAATGTTCCACCAAATTTTAATCCAAAGTAGGAATCCTTTTTTTGTATAAAAAGCTGGCCCTTCCATGCTAATCCAGTCTAACCTAATGTTTGTCTTCCCAACAGGGCAACAGAGAGGAAGCAGATAGTCCAAGTACCGGTATTGGTGCTTTTCGCTTCATGTTGGAGTCCAACAAAGGGAAATCCATGCTAGAGTTCCAGGTATTCTTAATTGGATTATGCAATCCAGACTTTTGCTGCTAAAACCTGACCTACTGACTTAATTACGAGTAACTATTTATGAAGAGGGGATGCAAAATATGCAGGAGAGGTGGAGTTGGCACAGAAATGTAGGATCGTTTATTGTTCCTTCGTAATTTGTTGACCAACTCAGGACTCTGAAATAATCATCAGATATTCTAAGATAAAAGCCTGTTGCAATGCCTTAATAACAACAACAACAACAATAAAAAAGTTGGAAGGGACCTTGGAGGTCATTTAGTCCACCCCCACTGCTCAGGCAGGAAACGCTGTACCATTTCAGACAAATGGCTGTCCAATCTTTTCTTAAAAACCTCCAGGGGTTGGAGCATTCACAGCTTCTGGAGGCAGGTGGTTCCACTGGTTAATTGTTCTCACTATCAGGAAGTTTCTCCTTAGTTCTAGGTTGCTTCTCTCCTTGATTAGTGTCCATTAGTGTTGCTTCTTGTCCTGCCTTCAGGTGCTTTGGAGAATAGCTTGACTCCCTCTTCTTTGGGGCAGCCCCTGAGATAAGAGTTGTTTAAGGAATTAATGTTTGTGACATGGCAAATTCATCTGATGGTAACCTGAAAATCTTGTTTCAGACATTTATCAGAATTTGATTTTTAAAAAGTTTTGGAAACCTCCAGAATATTGTTGAATGATGAGTCGCCCAGTAACAAATTGAAGGGCAAATGGTCTTGTGCAATGTTCAAAAACGGAACCCGCAACGGGAGATGGAATGGCTTCAGGCACATTAGCCGTGCCTTTTGTCTACTGATAACCCTGCTCAAAATTGGCCTGCTTTTCTTTGGCAGGAGCTAATGACAGTTTTCCAGCTGCTACACTGGAATGGTAGCCTTAAAGCCATGCGGGAGAGGCAGTGTTCACGACAGGTAGGTTTGTTCAAAGGAGCAGGAGGAATGGGTGAGGGGCCTCCAAGGGCAGCTGGAGGAAGCAGCGAGAAGACTTGGGGACGCCCAGGCCCAGGTGGGGAACCAGCGCTGCCCACCTGGGCTCCTTTGGGGGTTCCTGACCTCTCGGGACCTTTGCAGGCTAATGTTGGTGAGGGAGCATAAGGTCAGCGACTGAAAAGTGTAGATTTCTAGGTGTGTCTCTTCTCTTGCATAATTGCTACAACTCTCCCAGAAAGGCTTCGGCATTTTCCCCACACACAGATTGAAATTGTGGTCCCAAGTTGGCTGCTAAAGCCTGGTGCCAGCTTGGGCTAGTGGTTAAGGCACCCGGCTGGAAAGTGGGAGACAGTAAGTTCTAGTCCCGCCTTAGGCACGAAAGCTGCCTGGGTGATTTTTGGGCCAATCACCAGGAGACGATGAGTTCTAGTCCTGCCTTAGCAAGGAGACAGTGATTTGTAGTCTTACTTTAGACATGAGAGCTGGCAGGGCAGCCTTGGGCCAATCACCAGGAGACGGTGAATTCTAGTCCTCCCTTAAGCATGAAAGCCGTCTCAGGGACTTTGGGCCAATCACCAGGAGACAGTGAGTTCTAGTCCAGCCTCTGGCATGGTTGAACATCTTCACTATGAGCCTCCTGAAGCTGCTCAAACTCGGTACCACCTGGAGGCAAAAGTCACTTAACAAATTTCTCACTTAGCGACATAAATTGTGGTCGTAAGTCGAGGACTACCTGTACTAATTGACAGGGACTACTTTTCTCTCTCTCTCTCTCTCTCTCTTTCGTATATGATTGCTCCAGTTCTTTTACCAAGAACCTAGTCGTGTCTCCATTGGTCACTTAACTGTTCCATATTTTTGGGTGAGTTATTTGAAGGGTGACTTAATGGCGTGAAGCCGTCTGCCCGACTGGACAGAAACTTCTTTGTTGGTTCTGGAATTTGGAAGAGCATTTTTCCCCCCATTCATGTCCTCTCTCCTCCCCCACCAGGAGGTGCTGGCACACTATTCCCATCGTGCTCTGGATGATGATATACGGAACCAGATGGCCACGGACTGGGTCAACCGGGAACAGAACATCCCAGGGGCCCTTTCCCGGGAGCTGGCCTCGACAGAGCGTGAACTAGATGAAGCTCGGCTGGCCGGAAAGGAGCTAAGATTCCACAAGGAGAAAAAAGACATCTTGATGTTGGCTGCTGGCCAGCTGGGGAACATGCATTCCTCCAACTGCTAGGACCCATGTAGCTCTTCCTCTCTCTTTTCACTCCCCTCTCTCTCTCTTCCTACCGTAGTTTGCCGAAGAGGTCGAAAGGAATGTTACCGGTATGAAGAAGCCCAGTATTCAACCAGATTTTTTTTCCTAATTTTATTGTGCAATGTGATGTAGGCGTCTAGGAGACTTTAGTGCAGAATTTGATCATTAATCTTAATTGCCTTAATTTTTAGTTCTAAGGGTAAGGGATCCTCCAATTAGAAACATTTTGGGGGGGGAAAAAACATTTGAGTTTGTTCAGAACTTAGCTTCGATTCTAATCTAACCTGAACTGTGTCATTGGAAGAGCCTCCAATGCCTCATTTTTCCAAGAACAGAGGACCGGTTGCACTTTTTTTTTTTTTTTTTTTAAAGAAAATTGTTAAAAATTCTGTATAGATTTTATACTTGGACCTCTTTGGTTATCTTTGTCTCTCTGCTGAAGAACTTTTCGTAGAACACACTTACAATGTAGCCTTTCTGGAGAATAAGTCTTGTGCTCAAACCTTGACATCAGTATTATGTAGAAAAGAAACGCTGTCAGAAATAATGCCAGTGTTTGTTATTAGGGTATAATGCATAGATATATGTTATGCAGATATGTAGCTACAGTTAAAGTACTTCGATATGCACCATCTTGCCACTTACAAGCCCAGCACTTAAAACAGTTTCCGTTATTGTCCAACCACCACTCAGATTGTATTTTAACTGAATTAACGCTGCTTTTTGAGTGGCCTATTAATCTACATATTAATCCTGGTGCTCCCTAAATTACAAGCATAAGGCACTTATTTTCTTCTTTTCAGTCAGTCAATCAGAACGGAGCTGGGAGGGACCTTGGAGGTCTTCTAGTCCAACCCCCTGCTCAAGCAGGAGACCATTTCAGACAAGTAACTGTCCAGTCTCTTCTTAAAACTTTCCAGTGTTGGAGCATCCGCAACTTCTGGTGGCAAGCTGTTCCACTGGTTAATTGTTCTCAATCTTAGGAAGTTTCTCCTTAAATTTAGGTTGCTTCTCTCCTGGATTAGTTCCCATTCATTGTTTCTTGTTCTGCCTTCTGGTGCTTTGGAAAATAAGTTGACCCCTTCCTTTTTGTGGCAGCCTCTCTCAAATACTGGAACACTACTATCGTGTAAACCCCAGTCCTTCTTTTTACTAGACCAGACATACCCAATTCCTGCAACTGTTCTTCGTATGTTTTTTTTTCTTTTATTTGCGTTACGCAACCCATCCAGTAAATTCATTGATGGCTTTTACTCAGCAGGACTCTGGGCCATACACATGACTACGGAAATGCTGTGATGGTTGTCAATATGGGGATGGTCCTCCCTTTTTTTTCAGCGCCATTAACTTTGAACAGTTGCTACACTAATATTGTAAATGGAGGGCTACCCGTATTGACCACGACTTAATTTTACGTTGTTGTTTTGTTCAGGGTTTACTTTCAAAGTCTTCGGACACTCAAGAGAATGTTGGTCTTCCACATGTCAGGTTAGTTTGGTTCTTAGCATTTTTTGGGGGTTTTTTTGTTACTTATAAGCAAACTTCAAGCCCTAATCCGGTACAAAAACGTGGCATAAGAGATCTCTTGATCAAAAACTTCAGGCCCTCTCAACGTAAATGGAACAATTTGCAAAAGATAGGTGATCTGTTCTGGTCTACGATTATAAAAAAGGTTTGACTGATTGGTGGAATTATTAACTGGTGATCTGTGGGCTCAAGGAAACGTTCTTTGGTCTTCAGATCTTCAATACTTTGTCATTTGTATACATGAAGTAATAAAACAATATCTTCTTTTTTATATATATTTATATATTTTATACATAGCTACTGTTTACACAATATTAATGTTTAAAAGCATTTATAAAGTTAGCTTATAACTAAAAGTCTTTGAAGAAGAATGTGTACATGAACGTCTCCTGTGTTCACTCTAGCCTGGCCGACTGGTAGGTTAGCGTATTTGGGTTGTTTTTCTTGCCTGAATCTGTCCAGAGATAGTCTGCATAGTTTTGAAAACTGAATAGCCCCGTTTTCACTTGACCCAAATGCAAATACTGTACTTCCTACTGGTGCTGATTTTTTTTTCCCTGACTGTTCTGTTTTCTGTAACTCTTGATAATCTCTAGATTATCCATGCAGTGTTACCTGCGACCCTTTCCTATGCTGCTTTGTCTCTCATGATTTGCGTGTTCAGGACTTGGTTTGTAAAGCATAGCTTTGTGTAATAAACAGGATTTGGGAAAAGTTCCTTCTTCTTTCCACTGTTTGGAAGTGAAGCCTTTTTAAAAAACGTTTGGATCTTATCTGTTTCTCCTGGACAGACATGGCCACTGGGCTGCAGGAGTATCAGTACCAAGTGATGCCTTATTGTGGAGTTGAGGAACAAACAGAGGTCGTTTCTCAGCGGCAGCCTTCCAGCGGCCCCTGCCCACAGATTGGAAAATAAGTTGACAAACACCCCCCCCACCTTCTTTGTGGCAGCCCCTCAGATACTGGAACACTGCTATCACGTTCTCCCCTATTTCTTCTTTTCTTTAGACTACTAGCCAAACCCAAGTCCCGTAGCCGTTCTTCGTATGCTTTAGTCTCCAGGCCTTGTGTTAGACACAAAAATAGTCACAAATTGAAATCCACTCTGTTTGAGTTGCAAATAGAAAAAGAAGTTTATTAGACTTCACAATAAAGTCTAAAAAGTAATGGTTTGCAAAGCTTGGTGGATTCAGGAAGGCAAACAATGCAATGTAGCCAAGCACTGAACCACACCCCCAAATTCCAAAATCATGTATTGATTGTATATACATCCTATCGTGACACCCCATTCCCTCCCCCATGGCCCCATTGGCTTAGGCTTTGGAAGTTACAATCTTATCAGAAGCGCCTAAACAGAATACATTATCTCCGCCCCTGTTTGCTTACATTATACTAATAAGATCCCTCCCCTACTATTCTGTTTACTCAGACCATATATGTACATGTCTCCCATCTTCTACACCTCTCAGATCAAGTAGAGCAGACATGTCAAACACAAGGCCCGGGGGCCGGATCCGGCCCGCAAAGTGGTTTCATGCGGCCCGCGAAGCCATCCTGGAAACAGTGAGGGAACGGCCCCCACTGCCTTGGCCCTGGCCCAGAGACCCTCCTCCTGCCAGAGACCCTCAGATCTGTCCCACTCCTGCCCAGGCCCCCACAGGCACCCTTGATGCGAATGATGTAGAGCTGGCCATGCCCACCCAGTAGGCCATACGCACTCTAGCCATGCCCACCCAGTAGGTCACGCCCACCCAGGCCATACCCACCCGGCCCCCTGAGGGCAACCGCAATGCTGATGCGGCCCTCAATGAAATTGAGTTTGACACCCCTGAAGTAGAGGTACCAGGCACCAGAAGGTACTTAAAAACAATTCCTAGATGGTGACTCACACTTGGCCCCTATTGTAACTCCTGTTCTTCTCCTCCCTCCACTTGAGGCTTGTATTTTTCCCCATATACTCAAAGCATCTACTCAGGCAATTGATTATAAAACAATTATTATAAAATATGATTACGTGATAATACTAAAAGCATATATATTTTTATTTTTAAATTTCCTCGCTACTTCCAGTTATTTTCCACACTTGGATCATCTCAGTTGTTCTTGTCTCAACTTTTTCCAAGGTCTCAACATCTTTTTCCGTAGTGAGGTGACCAAAATTGGCTGCAGTATTCCAGGTGTGACCTTACTAAGTATTTCATAAAGCGGTACTAATACTTAAGTTGAATCTTGCCCCATTTTAACCACCTTTTACGCCACCATTGTTAAGTGAATGACTGCAGTAGTCAGTAACCCGGTCATTCAGTGAAACTGGCTTCCCCATTGACTTTGCTTGTCAGAAGGCCACAAAAGGGGGTCACCTGACCCTGGGGACACTGCGGCCGTCATAAATATGAGTCAGTTGCCAAGCATCCAAATTTTGATCACCTGACCCTGGGGATGCTGCAACGGTCTTAGGTGGGAAAGATGGCCCGGAAGTCACCTTTTCTCAGTGCCGTTGTAACTTCAGTCACTAACTGAACTGCTGTAAGTCGGGGACTACCTGTGAGGGAGGCGAAGCCCCTCCAGCCTGCAAACATTAGAAGCTGTTTGAATAGGAAAGCCGCCATTTTGGAATGTGACGCTGCAATTCCCGGCGCTGCCGCAAGGGGCGGCCTGGGACGCCTCCATCCTTCCGAGGAAAAGCCTTCCCAAGATGGCGCTCCGTCCCAGGAGCTACGTCTCCGAAGGCGCCGCGCAGGCTCAGTAACCCTCTTGTAGCTTGGACCTTCTCTAAATGGCTGCCAGGACCCGCCCTCTGCCTTCAGGAGCAGGTTGCGCTTCCTGTGCCGGCCGGAAGCCATCCCGTCATCCCTCGCGAGCCCGGTGGCAGTAATTTCGACGGCCGCTTTGGAGAAGCCTCGTTAGGTGGGCCGACATGGCTGACGTGCTGGACCTTCACGAGGCGGGCGGCGAGGACTTCGCCATGGACGAAGACGGCGACGGTACGGCTCGCGCCATTCCCCTGCTTTGGCTTCTTTAAGCGCCCGTCCGCCTGGCAAACAGCCCTGCGAGGTGGGCCCTGGAGGCTGACCAGCTGCGCATGCGCGCTGCCTCTATTCATTTCCCCACCCATTCCTCAGTGTTATTGAGCGCTTAAGACGGCCATTAAACACGTTGAAATGATTATTTACTGAAAGGTCACGACAGGGGGAAGAATTAGCCCATGGGTCTTCAAACTCGGCCCTTTTATGACTCATGGACTTCAGCTCCCAGAATTCCTCAGTCAGGCACACTGGCTGAGGAATTCTGGGAGTTGAAGTCCATGAGTCATAAAAGGGCCGAGTTTGAAGACCCTTGAATTAGCCAGTGGAACGGCTTTCCACCAGAAGTTGTGGGTGCCCCAATCACTGGAGGCTTTTAAGAAGAAGCTGGACAGCCACTTGTATAGATAGGGTCTCCTGCCAGAGCGGGGGGGGGGGGCGGGGGGGTTGGACTAGATGACCTCCAAGGTCCCTTCCAGCTCTGTTATTCTGTTATAACTGTTGAGCATTCAAGAGGTCAACCAGCGTCCTGCACACTGCATGAGAGAGAACCAGATCTTGAGGTGGTTGTATGGCTTAAATCTTTCATGTATTTGAGAAACGTTATCCCACATTCCTCAGCGGTCTTTTCCAAAGATTAAAGTACTCAAATTGCCTTGGGCCTCTCCTCCGTTCGTCTGAAATGGTCTAGGCCGGTCCCCTGCTTGAGCAAGGGGTTGGACTAGAAGACCTCCAAGGTCCCTTCCAACACTTCGTTATTTTGTTCTGATTATATTGTACACCACCCCCTCACCGAGGTGGGTTGAGGAATATGAAGTATAAATAAATAGGAAATGAGTAAAGGAAATGTAAAACCAAAGTTTAAACGTTTTAGATATTCATGTTCAAATCATGTTATAGTTAAAAAGCTGTTTTGCCTGCTCTTCTGCTGATGGATTCTGGGTTCATCTCTCTTGTTTTTATTCCTTTTTTGCACGTAACAGTTAAGGGGTTTATTCTGAATGTTGTTAATTTCCACTGAAGATCCCACTAGGAAACTTTCTTTCAGGTCATCTAGCTGTCCTGTGATTGTAGGGCTGATAACCCTTTTCTTAGCTTATTAAATATATATATGTGTGTGTGTGTGTGTGTGTGTGTCAAATGCTTTGTTAACTATTTTTAGATTACCTTGCTAGGCCCCAAATATGGGACAAATCTTTATTTCCTGTTTCAGCCTAACCAAAGGCCATCGACAGGCAGTAGTCACACTGGTGACAGCTCATATTTGTGTAAATTGGTTTTGCTGACAAAGAATTAAAGGGAGACTGATATGCATTTCAAACTTATTTGTTTTCGTCAGTCAGCCATATCCTTCTGAGATTCGAACCTGGGCTGATTGCATATTAGGCAGTTGTTTTCACCTCTAGGCCACAGGCTCTCTCTCGCTTTGTTATATATTATTTATTATTATTTATTTAATTTGAGTCCCGAAGGACTCAGGGCGGTGAACAGGGCAATAAATATCTAAAAAACAGAATACAAAAGTTAAAAAACAATTAAATGTAATGCCCAATATAAAACAATAAACAATAATTAAAATTATTTAAAATCCCATCCCTTTTATATATGGGATATATATATAATATATATATATATTTTCTCTAGTATTTACTTATAATCGGTTTCCTATTACAGGTAGTTCTTGATGTACACCCACAATTGAGCCTCAAAATTTACATTGCTAATTTGTTGAGTGAGTTTTGCCCCACTTAACAACTTTTCTTGCCACAATTGCTAAGTGTATCACTGCCATGGGTAAGATAGTCACCCGGTTGTTAAGTGAATCAGGCTTCCCTCATTGACTTTGCTGGTCAGAAGGTTGCAAAAGGGGATCACGTGACCCCAGGACACTGCCACCGTCATAAATATGAACCAGTTGTCAAGCATCTGAATTTTGATCACGTAACCGTGGGGATGCTGTAACAGCCGCACTTTTTTTTAATGTCATAACTTTGAACGGTCACTAAATGAACTACCTGTACCTAAATCTGCGGTCACTAAATGAACTACCTGTACCTAAATCGAAGACTACCTGTACCTAAATCTGCGGTTTCCATGTTCTGCACTCCAGGATGGAAGGGGGCAATGAATTAACTTCTTATATGTGGGATTTTTTCAGGCTTTGAAGAACGTTATGTCCCCAAATAATCCTTTTTTTTAAAGAAGAATAAACAGTCCAGGTTTCTCCATCTCTTGTCACATGGTTTAATTGCTAGTTCCCTAATCTTGAAATTATTAGTAACGTGGGACCTAAGGACCAGAGAAGGGATTTTATTTGCAGATGTGCTGCTCTCTCTCATAAATACATTTGGGGAGTTCAACTTGTATAGGTTGTCCTCAACCTACGACCACAATTGAGCCCAACATTTCCACTGCTAAGCAAGACAGTTGTTAAGTTTTGCCCATTTTACATCTTTCACTGCTGTAGTTGTTAAGTGAATCGGGGCAATTGCTAAGTTGGTAAACACAGTTGTTAAAGTGAATCTGGCTCCCCCATTAACTTTGTCCGAAGGTTGCAAAAGGGGATCTCGCGTGACCCCGGGACACAGCGACCATCATAAATATAAGTTGGCAAGCACCTCAGTGTTGATCACACGGCCATGGGGATGCTGCAGTAGTTGTGTGAAAAATGATCATAAGTTACTTTTTCAGTGCTGCTGTAACTGAACAGTCACTAAATGAATGGTTGTAAGTTGAGACTATCTGTATTGTGAACTGGACTTTCAGAGTGACTGTGCAGTCATTACAAGCTAGGCGTTTTCCATTCTTTGTTGTTAATTGATCCGACTCTATTTGATTTCTCTTTAGAAAGCATCCACAAATTGAAGGAAAAGGCAAAGAAAAGGAAAGGCAGAGGTTTTGGGTCAGGTAAGTTGTTCTTTCAATTTAGCTGCAGTTGTTTCATGAGGACTAGAAACCAGGAGACTGTATGTTCCAGTCCCACCTTAGGCACAAAAACCGATTGGGTGACTTTGGACCGGTTATACTCTCTTAGCCTAATTTACCGCCACAGGGTTGTTGTTTTGGGGGGGAAAAATAGGAGGAAGGAGAATTAGGTATGTTTGCCACCTTGAATCACTTAGTGATAAAGATATTTTATTTATAAAAATGGTAAAGATGGGATATAAAGAAATATAAACAAATGGTATTGCCTGTGACATGTTCCATCCCAACCGACACGAGATACAGGCATGGTTTGGGGCCTAGATAGCTAAACATTTGTGCTTGACCAACATTAGAACAGAATAAAGATGTCTTGGTTCCAACAGATTGAAACTCTTCAAAAGAACTTTGAGGCATTGTTTACCTTAAAGAATCTTTTATTCAAGAAACATAATATCAGCACTACATAGTTGAAGCCAAAAACTGAATTCCCCTCTCCTGGGCACAAAGTAGCAAAGCACAATTCCCTCCTCCAACTAACAGTTATAAATCACGTTCCCCAATTAGCTTGAAACGTGGGCTCTCTCCAGCCCCCAAATCATTATCAACTCTGGGCTCAGTAACCTTGAATTTCTGACGGTTGAGTTGTTGTTGTGACTAACTGGACTCTCGTCCACATCCCCACCTCCCAGCATCAATCAGCTCTAAAAGTGAAAAAATGGAACGCATTTCCATCTGTTGTCAAAGCAATAACACCCCACGTTAGCAGCAGGTTTGTCTGTGTCATCACTGTGAGGTACTCCAAAGGCACGGTCCTCCCGCTTTCAGTGCCAAGCTGTGAGAAATTAAACTGGTTTTGGCATCCCCAGAGCAGTGGTGGAACAGCGGTTAGAATGCAGCATTGCAGGCTAATTCTGCCCACTGCCAGCAGTTCGATCCTGACCGGCTCAAAGTTGACTCAACCTTCCAGCCTTCCGGGGTCGGTAAAAGGAGGACCCGGATTGTTGGGGGACAAGAGGCTGGCTTTGTAAACCGCTTAAGAGTGGTAAAGCAGGGTATAAGTCTTTAAGTGCTGTTGCTCTCTCCCTTGGATGGGAGGTGTGCCATGCAGGTTTCTCATTTGCTATTCTCTGAAAGTGAGCACCAGCTTGCAATACCTCCAGGAACACGTTCAGTTGCTACTTGTATTTCATTACGTGTGTGTGTGTGTGTGTGTGAAAAGTTTTCTTTCTCTCCCTCTAAAACCTGTTTCCTGTTTTTTGCTCATGGGCGTATCCGAACAGAAGAGGGCTCCAGAGCCCGCGTTCGGGAGGATTACGACAGCGTGGAACAAGATGGCGACGAACCGGGTCCTCAGAGATGTGAGACGATGCCCTTGCTTTGTTTCTTCCTCTTAGCGTGTCAAAAGCCTCCCTGCGTGCATTTCGAACGGGTCCTTTGGTTTCAGCCTCATCCTTTTTCTCTTTTCTTTTTGGCTCTTTTGTGTCGCTACAGCGGTGGAAGGTTGGATCCTCTTTGTGACGGGGGTGCATGAGGAGGCAACCGAGGAGGACATCCACGACAAGTTTGCCGAGTTTGGGGAGATCAAGAACCTCCATTTGAACCTCGACCGGCGGACTGGCTATCTGAAGGCATGTACGAGTGGGGCTGCTTGTGGGGCCGGCCGGCTCCTCCAAGAGAAAGGCATAGGGCAGTCATTGAATGGTCACCGAGACTCAGCTGGAATAGAAAACACATTCAGTGTTTTGATGAGGGGCTCCTGACAGGTAGTCCTCGAGTTACGACTGCAATTGAGCGGGTCAGCAGGGGGTCGCCCCAGGAGTGGTGGTCCTCGACTCAACGACCACAATGGAGCCCCAAATTTATGTTGTTAGGCGAGAGGTTAAGTTTTGCCCCACGTTACGACCTTTCTTGCCCCAGGTAAGTGAATCCCTGCAGCTGATTGGTTAGTAACCAGGTTGTTAAGTGAATTCGGATTCCCCATTGACTTTTCTGGTCAGGAAGTCGCAAAAGGGGATCACGTTACACACATACACTTCCCCCTCCGGACGCTGCAGCCATCCTAAATATGAACCAGTTGCCAGGCATCTGAATTTTGATCGCATGACCCTGGGGATGCTTTTAAAGGCCATAACTGTGAAAACGGCCGCAAGTCACTTTTTTCAGCGCCGTCGTAACTTTGAACGGTCACTAAACGAACCTGTAAGCCGAGGGCTACCTGTGCTAAGCCAACATTTGGTTGGATTGTGGCATAATCTGTTGAGTTAATTCTCTAAACCGTGGCTAAGGGAATCATGATAATCGTAGGTTTGCCAGTCATCCAGCGTAAGGCCTACTTGAGTGAATCCTTTGGGCCAATAGCCTGTGGGCAGTGCTCAACTCCCTTTCCCAAATGTCTTGCAGGGTTACACACTGGTGGAATACGAGACCTACAAAGAGGCCCAAGCCGCCATGGAAGGCCTGAACGGGCAGGATCTGATGGGGCAGCCCATCAGCGTGGACTGGTGCTTCGTCAGAGGCCCCCCGAAAGGAAAACGGAGGTAAGATCATCTTTTGCTGTCATTTTTTTTTTTTTTTACTGTGGGGACAACGGCACACCTCCAAAACACATACATTGCATTCCTTGTTCAAGAGCAAAACGGTTATAGGGCTCTGAAACGGCTGGGCAGCGACCACTTGTGCCTGACATCTAAGTTCGAGGGTCTGATCCCTGAACCCTTGGTGCATCACAAATTCTCTCTTTGCTTGCATAATTTTTGACAAAAGACGAATTTGGATATTTCTGCTGCTAGGAATTGCAAAGTCGGGGGCAAGTCCTGTTTGCAGAGGCTTAGTCGACTTCCGATACGTTTCCTGAATGTGCTATTTATAATCCGGTCCTGGTATTGTTCCTTTTCATTAATCATCTATAAACTACTTTGGGAAACTTGAGACTGAAAGGATGAACTGAAAAGAATTAGGTATGTTCAGGCTAACTCAGAGGAAAGCCGATCACTGTCTTCCAGACCTTGGAAGGGCTGTCACAGGGGTGGATTTATTCTCCAAAGCACCTGAAGGAAGCTCGTTGGGAGGTCAAACCTGAAAAAGGAGGAAATTCCACAGAGTGCGAACAATTAAGTCAGTGGAACTCCCGGACTTGAGGTTCTGGGTTGCTACATCAAGGGGAGTTCTCGGGAAAAGATAGCAGAATTATTTGTCTGGGATGGTGTGAGGACTCCGGTCTTAAGAGGAGGTTAGTCTAGAAGACTTTCTAGAGCCCTTCCAGCCCCATGATTCTATGATGCGTGCATGATTTTTATTTTTGAACACATGAAAACGTGTCAGACCCTGAATGGATTTGTGTAGCCGAAAAACATTCGCAAGAGACCAAGCTCCCTTTAATGTTCTCTTGGTCCGTTTCTCCCTAGGAGCGGCCGTAGAAGAAGCCGAAGTCCTGACCGAAGACGGCGCTGAAAGGGCTTCCATTTTGCGACTCCCATGCTCTGAGTGCCTCAGACCCACGGGTTGAATTCAAGTGGAAGAAAGGCTACTACAGGGAAGAGGGGTTCCCATCTAGTTGCCCTAATTGTCACCCGTTTTAATTTTGTATCGGACTAATCGTTTTTATTTTATTTTATTTTCCCTTTAACCTTTTGACTGTTTTCAAATGACCTGAGACTTTTTTTCTGTGTCCTATTCTGTGCTTGTAAAGATAATTCTGGTTTTAAGCCTGTAAAAGGATGTCTGAAACGGCATTTAGAATAAAAGGCTGTGGGTTTTTTTTTAACTGTGGTAACTCTTTTTTTTATTACAAAACCCTAAATGGCATGAATATGGTTTACACTTACGACTCCTCGTTCAGGAATCCATTGGATAGTAGTCGCCCTTTCTAAATTCTAGAGCAGGAACAGTCACTTGAGACCTTTGAACCGAGGAGCATCCATGCGCAGGCATGGGTGAGGTCTTCCGTGCGCATGTCTCTAGACCAGAGGTTCCCCAAGGACCGGTTCCGTGGAGAGAGGTTTTTCCGCGGACTGGAGGGTGAGTGGTTTTGTGTGCTGCCTGCATCCCACGGATGGGGCTTTGCTTGTTTGTGCGGACCAATTGCTGGCATGCCGTGACCCGGTGCTGGTCCAAGGACTGGGGTTGGGGACCCCTGGTCTAGATTTTCCCCAACATGGAGAGTCCTTTAAGACTTTTAACTCCCAGCCTTCCTAAGCCAACATGCTAAGGCTGGGAATTCCCATCCCAACATCTGGGATCCCAAAGGAGAGGCAGGCTTGCTCCAGGAACTTGTCAAGGCTCTGCTCGGATAGTTTGTTCAATAATTTTTCGGTTTTGGCCTGGTCTCTACAGCACACCAGGTAGGCAGATCTGCTCCAGTTAAGTTTCCGCTGGTCAGGTAGCTAAGCACAGGTGATCCATTTCTCCAGAGTGCATTTGACTCCAGCATGCAATTTTGCCTCCTATTGTTTTCCGAACAGCAGTGTGTCAACAACAAAATTAGCGGCTGATCCACGTCCACACCTTTTTTTCTTTTTCTTTTCCTCCTAACAGCTGCCACCTACTTCCTCCAAGCTTGCCTGTCCTTTCTGCAAAAGCTCAGGACTTTTTGCAGAACCACTAGCAAGGGAACCTGCTCCTAAACTTGAGGAAAAGCCAAAAAAAAAAACCACATTCCTCCTTTTCAATCGGTTTATTATAGAAAAATGCAGCATCCTGTCGAACTTAACTGTAGTTCTGTAAATGGAAATCCCCCCCCCCCCCCCGGTCTTTGAGAATTGTGCTGCATGTATTGTGAAGGGCGCTGTGCAATGTGGGAAGCTGGTTCTGATTGAGGGGTGTCATCTCGGCAACCCACAAAACCTTTTCAAAGCAGCAGAACCTGTTAAAGCAGACGTGTCAAACACAAGGCCCGGGGGCCGGATCCAGCCCATGAAGTGGTTTCATGCGGCCCGCGAAGCCATCCTGGAAACAGTGAGGGAACGGCCCCCACTGCCTTGGTCCTGGCCCAGAGACCCTCCTCCTGCCAGAGACCCTCAGATCTGTCCCACTCCTGCCCGGGCCCCCATAGGCACCCTTGATGCGAACGATGTAGAGCTGGCCACGCCCACCCAGTAGGCCATACGCACTCTAGCCACGCCCACCCAGTAGGCCACGCCCACCCTGGCCATACCCACCCGTCCCCCTGAGGGCAACTCCAATGCTGATGCGGCCCTCAATGAAATTGAGTTTGACACCCCTGTGTTAAAGAAGGCCGGAGAAAGCATCCCCTCTTCAGAATCCTGGTTTTTGAGATGAATTCTGCCCCCTTTAGGGGAAAATCCATCCTGCTCCGCAGGGGCAGCTTGAGACGGGCATCTGTGAAATAATTCTAATTACATGTCATTATTTAACTTCAGCATACAGGTAGTCCTTGACTTATGACCACAACTGAGCCCAGAATTTCTGTTCTTAAGCGAGACACCTGTTAAGGCGTTTTGCCCCGTTTTACAACTTTTCTCGCCACAGTTGTTAAGTGAATCACTGCCGTGGAGAAGTTGGTAACCTGGTCGGTTAAATGAATCTGGCTTCTCCCATTGACTTTGCTTGTTGAAAAGTTGCAAAAGGGGATCACGCGACCTTGGGACACGGCAACGGTCATAAATTTGAACCAATTGCCAAAGTATCTGAATTTTGCTCACGTGATCCTGGGGATGCTGCAGTGGTCGTTAAGTGAGAAAAATGGTGCTAAGTCACGTTTTTCAATGTTGTTGTAACTTTGAATGGTCACTAAACGAACTTGCAAGTCAAAGACGAGCTAAACTTCCCTGCCTGGGATGGGAACCAGCTTCTGTCAACAGACCCTGGGCTCCACGCGCTGTGGGAAGCAGCCCATCCCACATCGCTGGGGTTGGGCCCAACCCGGATGCAGCCGGTCTTGGGAAGACGGTCCTCTTTCTTGCAATCTCGGTCACCCCTTTCGTCTTCGCAGGTGATTTCAGGCAGCCCTCGCCTTACGACCGTTCATTTAGTGACTGTTCCAAGTTACAACGGCCCCGAAAAATGTAACTTAGGACCATTTTTTTCACACAACTTTGGCAGCATCCCTACGATCAGGTGCTTGGCAACTGGTTCATACTTAACGACCGTTGCTGAGTCCCGGGGTCAAGTGCCACCTGCTGACAAGCAGAGTCAAAGGGGGGGGGGAAGCCGGATTCACTTAACAACCGTCTTCCTCACTAATCGACGGCGGCCAGGAAGGTGGTAAAATGGGGCTAAACTCCCTCAACATTGATATTTATGTCCCTGTTCACCGCCCTGAGTCCTTCGGGAGAAGGGCGGTATACAAATTAAATAAATAAATAAATAAATAAAATAAATAACAGTCTTGGCGGCCAGGAAGGTGGTAAAATGGGGCCAAACTTCCTCAACATTGATATTTATGTCCCTGTTCACCGCCCTGAGTCCTTCGGGAGAAGGGCGGTATACAAATTAAATAAATAAATAAATAAATAAATAAATAAAATAACAGTCTTGGCAGCCAGGAAGGTGGTAAAATGGGGCCAAACTCCCTCAACAGTCTTGCCCGCCAACGGAATTGGGGGGGGGGGGGGGGGGGGGGGGAGGGCGCTTCCTTGTGGTCGTAAGCCGAGGACCACGTATCCTAGGGCTGCCCACCCCCTCCCCTTTCATCCTGCTGAGTACTCTGTGGCTGAAAGTGGGACGGCAGCAAGGCGAGGGGCGGGGCGAGGGGCGTGGCCTCGGCTTCCCTCCCTCCCGCCTTGGCGACGGCTCCTCCCCCTCGCGGCGGGGCGAGCGAACGTGGCAGCCGGCGGGGGCGGCCCCGGCTGAGCCCGCCCCGTCCATTTCGCACCGGGCGCCGAGCGGGAGGCTGAGGTGAGGCGGCGCGGGGGTCCTTCCGTTCCCGGTGGGGGGAAGGGAAGGGGTCTTCGCGGGAGGGGGGGGGCAATTCTGGTCTCATTACGGGCGGGGGTCGCGGCTGCTCCCGTTGGGGGGGCGGGAGGGGGACTCGACGCGGCCGCCTCTCCCCCCCCCTCCCTCCCCCCCCGCGCCAGGGAAGACTTCGCCCCGTGCCCGCGCATGCGCACAAGCGCGCGCCCGGGACCGAGCGTCGCGGGTTGGGAAACGTGGTGGTGGGGGGGGAGGGGGGAAACGCGCACACGCGCGACAGCGGCGGAGCGAGTCGCCGAGACGTGGCAATGCCGGCCGGCGCGTGCGCAAACGGTGAGGGCCTCCCCGCCCTTCCCGTGGCATGTCGGGAGTCGTAGTTCTCTTGGCCTGCGGCTTTCTTTGGCTTGTTTCTCTCTCTCTCTCCCCCCCCCCCTCCCCACTCTTTGCTTTTTAATGTTTTCTTTCTTTAGGACTGATTCTCTTATTTCTCCCACTTTTTCTTTTTTTTCCTCTCTCTCTCGTTTTTTCCCCACCGGTTTTCAGGTTCCAGCCCTATATATTCTCCTCAAGTCCAAATAGCACTTGGACTTGAGGAGAATATTTGTGCCTCAGAGACCCCTCAGTTAGACTTGTACACCGCTCCATAATTCGTTATAGCCCTCTCTGGGTGGTTTACAATGTCACCATATTGGCCCCCAACAATCTGGGGTCCTTGTTATGGGTTAGACCAGAGATCCCCAACCTTGGTAACTTGAAGACCTGTGGACTACAACTCCCAGAATTCCCCAGCCAGCATGGCTGGCTGGGGAATTCTGGGAGTTGAAGTCCACAGGTCTTCAAGTTGCCAAGGTTGGGGACCCCTGGGTTAGATTGCATCTACATGGAGGGAGAGTATGCAGTGGGGTAACCCAAGGCTCTGTTCCAGCTGTCATCCCCGCTCACTGTTTCTCATCACTTCCTCCTACATGTTAGTTGCCCATTTGTCCCCCTCACTCCCTCTCCCCTAGCCTTTGATGGCAGGAAGCCGGCAAGGTGTCAAAGCGAAGATGGGCAGAACTAATATTAACCTTTGGTTAGCTCAGCTGCAGGCTGCTGAGGAATTCTGGGAGTTGAAGTCCGCAAGTCTTAAAACTGTCCCTCTAAAGCACCTGCGGAATAGCCAACACTCCAGAAGTTACAGGCTTAAGATACAGGAGGATCTGTACAGACTTGAACATTGGGTGCTACCTAACAAAATGAATTTTTCTCTTGCCATCTAACAAAATTCAGTGGTGAAACAAAAGTAAGGTTCTACATTTAGGCAAGGAAAACCAAATGCACAGGTATAGTATAGGTCAGGGGTCTTCAAACTTGGTCCTTTTATGACTTGTGGACTTCAACTCCCAGAATTCCTCAGCCAGACACGCTGGCTGAGGAATTCTGGGAGTTGAAGTCCACAAGTCATAAAAGGACCAAGTTTGAAGACCCCTGGTATAGGTAGTATCTTGCTCAATAGTAGTGACTGTAAGAGGGATCTTAGAGTCCTAGTGGACAATCCCTTAAATAGGAACCAGCCGTTTGCGGCAGTTGCTAAAAAAAAGCCAACGCAGTGCTGGGCTGCATCAACAGAGGGATAGAATCAAGATCAGGTGAAATGTTAATAATGCCACTTTTCAAGACCTTGGTAAGGCCACACTTGGAATACGGCATCCAGTTTTGGTCACCAGGGTGTAAAAAAGATGTTGAGACTCCAGAAAGAGTGCAGAGAAGAGCTGCAAAGATGATTAGGGGACTGAAGGCTAAAAGATACAAAGGAACGGTTGCGGGAATTGGATACATCTAATTTAATGAAAAGAAGGATTGGGGTGACATGATAGCATAGTCCCCATATCTGAGGGGCTGCCACAAAGACAAGGGGGTCAACCCCTTGGAGCAGAGGGCTAATGCCTCCTTGAAGTAACACCAGCTGCCTGCAATTAGTGCAGGTTCGCGTCCCACCAGGCTCAAGGTTGACTCAGCCTTCCATCCTTCCCAGGTAGGTAAAATGAGGACCCAGATTGTTGGGGGCATTAAAGAGCCTTGGTGGAGCAGAGGGCTAATGCCTCCTTAAGTAACACCAGCTGCCTGCAATTAGTGCAGGTTCGCATCCCACCAGGCTCAAGGTTGACTCAGCCTTCCATCCTTCCGAGGGAGGTAAAATGAGGACCCAGATTGTTGGGGGCAATAGGCTGACTTTGTAATAATGCCGCTTGTGTGTGTGTGTGAAAATCCTAACAAGCAGGCATATACATAGAATGAAGGCTACTGCTAAGCTTGTAAGCCGCCCTGAATCTTCGGAGAAGGGCGGGATATAGATGTAATAAAAAAAAAAAAAACCTATTCTCCAAAGCCCCTGAAGGTAGGACAAAAAGCAACAGATGGAAACTAACCAAGGAGAGAAGCAACGTAGAACTAAGGAGAAACTTCCTGATAGCGAGAACAGTTAATCAGTGGAACAGCTTGACTCCAGAAGTTGTGGGTGCTCCAAGACTGGAAGTTTTTAAGAAGAGACTAGACAACCTTTTATGTGAAATAGTAGGGTCGCCTGCTTGAGCAAGGGGTTGGACTAGAAGACCTCCAAGGTCCCTTCCAACTCTGTTATTCTGTCTACCTCAGAAGAATGAAAGGCTGTGGGCTGAGTTTGCCTGGAATACTGTGCTTACTACTGCACCCCCAGGGCTCCTGAGGTACAGGTGACTTACAACCACTCATTTAGTGACCATTCAAAGTTACAACGGTACTGAAAAAAGTGACTTATGACCCATTTTCACGCGCAGCATCGCCAGGATTACGTGATTAAAATTCGGGCCCTAGACCAGGGGTAGGCAACCTCGGCTCTTTTATGACTCATGGACTTCAACTCCCAGAAGTTGGCTCAGGAATTCTGGGAGTTGAAGTCCGTGAGTCATAAAAGAGCTGAGGTTGCCTACCCCTGCCCTAGACCAACTGAACATGTACTTATAATGACTGCAACATCCCGAAGTCACATGTTCACCGTTTGTAAATTTCACCGCCGGCTTCCAATAAGCAAAGTCAGTGGGGAAGCCAGATTCAATCAAGAGTCATGTGATTCAGTTAACAACCCCAACTTCTTTTTTATTTTAATTTGCGTTGTTTTCTGCAAACCAAGAACATTATTCCTCAGCTGATTATGTTCTGTAAATCCTGCCTCTCTCCTGTCATTCCTTTTCTATCCCTCTCTTTCCCTTTTTCCTCTCCTCCAGGACAAATTCTGAAGCACAATGGCAAGTGTCACTCTCTGAACAGGGAACCAGGAAGAGGACAGGTGAGTGATGCTTCTGGTTAAATACAGGTTGTCCTTGATTCACGGCTAGTCACTTAGGGATCGGTTGAGGTTATAACCTACCTGAAAAAGGGAGAGCCATGATCAGATCTAGAATTCAGAAATGATAATAGGGTCTCTTGCTTGAGCAGGGGGTTGGACTAGATGACCTCCAAGGTCCCTTACAACTCTGTTCTGTTAATTCCAACTGTCATCCCCTTCTCCTGTAGCCACTTTGGGCACTCAGCAATAGAACCACATTTTCAGCCATTTGCAGGGTCATGTGACCATATTTCACAACAGTTTCCCCCCCCCCCCAAAAAAAAAAAAATAATTCAGCACTTCTAATTTTTGGCAAAACTACGCCATGGCTTTATTCTATTCTATTCTATTCACCATGCATTCATTTAAAGAACCGCTGCAAAAAAAAAAGGCCCCCCCTATAAAATTGGGTCAGTCGTGTGACCAAACAGTTTTACTTCTGTTCTGATTTATGACTGTAACAGGCGGGCTCCATTATGGTCGTAACTCAAGGACTACCTGTAGAGTCTCCAGGATTAGAAGCAGACAGTTTTGTAAAAAATAGTATCAGAAAAAAGGACTTGCAGCTAGTCCTCAACGTAGGACCAAGATTGAGCCCAAAATTTCTGTTTCTAAGCGAGACGGCAACAGTCGTTAAGTGTGAAGATGCTTTTTTTCAGCGATGTTGTAACTTCGAACAGTCACTAAGTGAGCTGTGGTAAGTTGAAGACTATCTATATTGATTCCATATCTTGTTTATTGATTTATTTGGTTGGCCCTTGTTGCATTCTGGGTTCCTCTCTTCCTGACTATGTTGTGTTTTTTTTTCCTTTTCCCCCAGGATTGCATTGCTGGAAAAAAAATGATGGAAGAGAGTGGGATAGAGACAACACCCCCCAGGACCCCACCCCCCACCACGGCCTGGACTGCTGCTCCTCCTGCCCCCCCAGCCTCACTAGGTATCCCCCCTCCCACCATTTCTTAGCTTCTTCATTCTTGCACCCAGGATCTTTCTGATTTCCCCGAAGGGGTTCAAAACCAAACTTGGAAAACACGTGTGTGGGGTGGGAAGGGTTTGTTAAACAGTTGTGAATGACACACACACACACACACACCCCAGCTAGACAAAGTTTTTTTTCTTTAAGCAAGGCAGTTAATTTCGCCATCTTGGCAGGTCCCATTAACGTCACCATCCATTCTTTCGTTGTGGGAATTCTGTAAGTCTTTCCATCTCCCTACACACAGAAGTCTTACTGGGGGAATTTGCCATGCAGCTAGTCCTTGGGTTATGATCCCAGTTGAGCCCAAAATTTACGTTGCTAAGTGAAACATTTGCGAAGTGAATTTTGCCCCATTAACGACCCACAGTTGCTAAGTTAAGTCACACGGTTGTTAAATGAATCTGACTCTGCTGGTCAGGAGGTCGCAAAAGGGCATGACCTGATCCTGGGATGCTGTTGCCATCATAAATACGAGTCAGTTTCAATCATGTGACCGTGGGGGGATGCTGCAACGGTCATAAGTGTGAACAATGCTCCCAAGTCCCTTTGTTTAGTGCCGTTGTAACTTTGAACGGTCACTACATGAACCGTTGTAAGCGGTGGATTACCTGTGTATGTGTGTTTGTCTAACATTATTTTGAAAATACGAGTCCCGGGTATATTCATGATAGAAAAACACTAAAAACGCTGATCTCCAAGACTAAAAACTTTATTAGAAACTAAATTTTCATCAGCGGCTGCTGACGTCATCAAACTATAAGCCAGGATCTGGGAACACTCGTCTTTATAGTCTTTGGAAAGCTAACAATTTGGACAAAGAACGTGTCATAGGTTACCGTATTTTTCGGACCATAAGATGCACCAGACCATAAGACGCACCCAGTTTTTAGAGCAGGAAAACAAGAAAAAAAATTCTTTCTCCTTCTCTCTCTCTCCCTCTCTTTCTCTCTCTCTCTCTTTCACTTCCTCTCCCATTGTCCCTCCCTCCCTCCCTCCCTTCCTTCCTTCCTTCCTTCCTTCCTTCCTTCCTTCCTTCCCTCCCTCTTTGTCCTTCCCTCTGCAAGCTGAAACGGAGCAAGGGAGATTGCCAGAAATGCGAATCGGCCGATCTCGCGCTCCTGCAAACTCCCTCGCTCGGTTTCAGCTTCCCTTGCTACAAGAGAGAGCAGGGTGAAACGAGGCAGATTGCAGCAGCGCGAGATCAGCCGATTCTCATTCCTGGCAATCTGCCTCACTCCGTTTCAGCCTGCTTTCTCTTGTAGCAAGGGAAGCTGAAACCGAGCGAGAGAGAGTGGAGGAGCGCGAGATCGGCGTTTCTCAGCACGTGCCGATTCGTGCTCCTGGCAATCTCCCTTGCTTTCCACTTGCGGAGGTTGGGGCTGGCCATACGGATCACCTTTTTGGGGAAAAAAGTGCGTCTTATGGTCCGAAAAATACGGTAGCTTCCCAAAGACTATAAAGAGCGTTCCCAGATCCTGGCTTATATTTTGACAACGTCAGCAAGTGCTGACGAAATCTTAATTTCTAATAAAGTTTTTAATCTCGGAGATCAGCGTTTTTAGTATTTTTCTCTGTGTGTGTGTGTGTGTGTGTGTGTGTGTGTGTGTGTGTGTTTGTGTGTGTGCAGGCCATCTCTGTTTAAAAACTTTACCGGCATTGAACGCAACTTAGAGGAACGGCGAGTTTTGTGTTTGCATGGGGGAGACATAATGAAATGTTACGGGGTACGGTTTGCCTGCGGCCCTGCTCCCCCCTTCATGCAGGCTCCGCTTTTTCTCCCATGCTTCAGAGGAGTTTGTTTATTCGTATAGGCAGTCCTCGACTTACAACAGCTCATTTAGTGACACTTCAAAGTTACAAGGGCACTGAAAAAAGGGACTCACGGCCGTTTCTCACACATAGCCACCACTGCAGCATCCTCCGGGACACGTGATCAGAATTCGGAGTCCTGGCGACCGACTCGTATTTACGAGGGTCGCCGCCTCCCAGGGTCACGCCATCCCCTTTTGCAGCTTTCTGACAAGCAAAGTCAGTGGGGAAGCCGGATTCACTTAACAGCCGGGTTTCTAACTTATCAACGGCAGTGATTCCCTTAACCACCGTGGCAAACAAAGTCATAAAATAGGGACAACACTCAACACATGTTTCACTTAGCAGCCTAAATGGCGGGCTCCGTTGTGGCTGTAACTCGAGGACTAGCGCTATTTCATATTCATAGTTCCAATTTTAACATGCTTTCTTCGTGTTTTTTCCCCCCCTCCCCTGACGGCAGCTGCTGTCCCTGTTCCAAAGGACCCCCCCTCTTCCTCTTTTCCTTCTCCCGTCTTCCCCACCACCACACCCCCAATGGTCTCCTCCCTTCCTTCTGCGCCCCCCACTTCTCTTTTGCCTTCTGCAGCCATCTGCACAAGCCCCCCTCCCGGGATGGCCGGCCCTCCCTCTGTCGCTACCCCAATGACTGCTGCTTTTAGCAACCCCGTGACTCAGTTTCCGGCAGCTGCGCCTCCGCCGAGCTCTGCTCCCGGGCCACCAGGATTCCCCATGCCTCCCACTGGGCCTCCGGTCTCCGGGTTCTCCATGACTTCCAACTATGACATCACTAAAGGCCACGCGGGACGCGCACCCCAGACCCCTCTGATGCCCTCCTACTCGGCGCTGCCTGTCACAGGTACACGGGGCACGTTTCTTGCTTCTTAAGATGGCCTAGTCCAGGTCTGTGACACTTCGCCACAGTCAGCTGGCTACGGCACAACTCACTGCGGGATGAGAGTCACACTCGTATCAAAGAAATGGTGGAATAGAATCATTAAAGAAAGGATGCAAAGGAGGGACAGAACGAAATGTGAACAACAAAAATGAAAAGATTTTTTTTTTAAAAAAATAATAATTAAATTATTAAATTGTCCCATGGCAAGTTGTCCCACTATCAGGCCTGTCAGATCCCTATCAGGATGGCGCCATTCTGTTGGGAGGGGGGAATCTTTGAGTTTATGGTGATTTAATTCTTTCGCTTTGTTCTTCTGCTACTTTGATGTATCCTTTGGGTGTGAAAGGGGGTGTTCTGTCCCAAGGCAACCCCTAATTTAGCAGTAGACTGGATAAATCAACCCCTTTTATTGAAGTTACAGACCTTGTCCACAAACAAAACAGAGCAGAAGCCAACAGGAAATAAATCACTGGTAACATAAACAGACCATCATCTCTTGACATAGATGTTCTTTCAAAACGGTTGCCTCCAGCAACTAGCCCTGCCCACACATTCCCTTTTTGTTACACAGCCCCCGAGGCGTGGCTTCTCACTGCTTTCTCCTTCTCCCCTGGAGTTGCCCCATTGTCTCCCTCTGATTTACTTGTGTGACCTGTCTACGTTTATGTGCATCTCTGAGGTCTTCCAGCTGTGCTTCCTCTGAGTCTGACTCAGCCTCCCAGCACAGCTGGCTCTCAGCTTGACCACGAGTGGAGGGGCCAGGTTCTTCCTCACTTTGTAAATCTGGTAACTCATCAGAGCCTTCCTCCGACTCTGATGGCTCCCCAGGCCCCTCCTACTCCTCTTCCTCTGATTCCCGGGACTCAGCTGCCGGGATCACAGGCTGCATGGGCCTAGGGCCATCTGCCTTATCTCTACTCCGGTGAGGAGAGGATGCAACATCTGGGAACAGCGTTTTATCATTCTGTCAACCTCCAGTTCCCATAACAACTTCGCACCTTTGGATTGGCTGGCAAAGGACTGGGCATTTGGGAGGGGTTTTGAAGAGAGGGATTTAATGTAACGTTTTCGCGCAGGAATATTCAGATCCTGCTTTGCCGCTCTGCTTTCACTATCTTCCAATAAAAGTTCCTTTTGAAACAAGGCCCGTTTCAAGAGTTCTGCTTTCTTGGGAGAACTAGACGAGGCAGGACTTTACACCCACCGTGAATTGGCCATGGCGAGTGGTCACATTCCAGCCTGATCCCTTCTGTTCCACGATGTCCCCAGGATAGCACCAAAAGGAGACGTTGCATTCTTAGGCTGCGTTTCTGCCCTGTCGTGTCTGCGTCACAGCATCGCAGGCGTGCAGAAAAGATAGTGCATGTCCTCCAAGGTCGGTCCTGCTTTTGTCATTTTGAGAAAAAGCATCAGCTCCTGCGGCTCAAAGCCCCTGAGCTGCGATGCTTGAGCACCCATGAGTCTTGTCTGTTTGGATTTACCACAGTGTGGGACCACACCAATTCACGCGTGTTGGTTTTTGTTTTTTTTTACAATCAATTTTGACATTTATAAGCACTGACGCCTGGCTGAAACCAGGGGATGTCGTGGCTGCA
>JAKJMR010000336.1:236796-263514 GCA_024449315.1 Daboia siamensis
CCCCCCAAGCGGCATTATTACAAAGTCAGCTTATTGCCCCCAACAATCTGGGTCCTCATTTTACCTCCCTCGGAAGGATGGAAGGCTGAGTCAACCTTGAGCCTGGTGGGACTCGAACCTGCACTAATTGCAGGCAGCTGGTGTTGCTTAAGGAGGCATTAGCCCTCTGCTCCACCAAGGCTCTTTAATGCCCCCAACAATCTGGGTCCTCATTTTACCTACCTGGGAAGGATGGAAGGCTGAGTCAACCTTGAGCCTGGTGGGACTCGAACCTGCACTAATTGCAGGCAGCTGGTGTTACTTAAGGAGGCAGTAGCCCTCTGCTCCACCAAGGCTCTTCTGGACATCACTATGATGGAATAAAATCTAAAATCTTTCAAAAATCTTTACAGATGGTTTGATATTGGCTGCCTGATCCTGGAGGACCCAATTCACGGAATTCATTTGGAAACCTTTACTCAGGCCACACCTGTACCTCTGGAATACATACAACAAGTGAGTCCTTATATCCCCAAAAGTGAAGTCATTTCCCCCAGGCAGATAACGACAGTTTCAAAAACTTTGTCTTTTTTGGCAAATTCAACTTTTACTGCCGAGGTCCAAGCAACGAATGCCGCTTTTTAATTGAGGCAGGCATACGAGTCAGAGAGTCAACCCGCAAGAGAAACGGAGGCCATGGCCCACCTGGCGTTTCTCCACTCACCCGTCTTCCTTCGTTTTGCAGGCGCAGAGTTTGACCCCCGCCGACTACAACCTCCGATGGTCAGGTTTGTTGGTGACCGTGGGCGAAGTGATTGCCAGGAACTTGCCGCACGTCAACAGCACCGACTGGCATGCGGCATTCACTGGCATGTCTCGCCAACAGATGATCTACAGTGCAGCCAAAGCGATTGCAGGGATGTATAAGCAGCGTTTACCCCAAAGGACCATTTGAAAAGAAAATCAAAATCTCCCCAAGCCCAAGGGGAACCAATGAGTAGTTTTATTGCAGGTTTTTTTGGGGGGGGAGGGCGGGGGAGACACTGTTTACTCATCATTCCTCACCCTGGTGCTACCCCAGTGAGTTGGGACTGGAACTCCTGAGTTTGTAGACCAGCAGTTAGGGCACCAGGTTGGAGAACGTTGCATTAATTAATTAAAATACATTCAAAGAGGTGCACATTTCAAGTTAAAAAGAGCAAAGCTGCTAAGCTAAACATTTGGGTCACCAAATATATTTTAGCCTGTATTTAGGGCTGGAGGAGCTCCATGTGGAAGACTTCGAACTCCAAAGTCAGAAAAACCCAATTTCTTTGAAAGTGTTTTTATGTTCGTTAAGAATTGGACGATCAAGATGAATATTTGGCCTTGTGAAATGACCCCTTTTACAAGTTTTGTATGTATCTTACTTCCTCCTAGGGAGTTAAAGACAGAGGCAAAAGCAACTAAAATGGGATTTTAAAACAATAGAGAAAGAAAAACCTCCAGAAATTAATGTCTGTATCTTTGCAAAAGTGAAAACCCAAGATCCAATTAACAACTGTTCTGGGGCTCTTTTGCAGACATCTTCCAAAATAGGGCATTACGGAATAGTTGCAATGCAGGGTGCATTTCATTTGAAGGCTTTCTGCCTTCGAAACTGATCCGTTTAGACCTGCAGTTCAAATCACGCTGGCTCAAAAAACGAACTGTAGAGTTTTTGTTTTTAAACATTTTAGCATTTTCTTTTAACAAATCTATTCAGGTCAATTGCCTTCCGATCAGATTTTAGGATCAAATATTTGCATAGCCGTCTTATCAGAAGTTTGGTATAAATCATTAACATGATAATTCTCAGTTCAAGAAAACTTTTCCCCAATTGTGAATCAAGCCGTTTTGCATATAGTAAGGATGCTGTAGGGCCACCATTAACACAAGCCAATAAATTGCATTTTGTTGGCAGTAAATGTAATCGCTACTTTCGAGAAAGCAAATTCTCATCCCTTTTTATCTCATATTCTGTACTTGGATGCTGTCAGTTCATATTTATAAACTGCTAAAGAGAATATTTTGATAACATTTAGTACAAGCTTCTCAATTTATATCGCTTAATCTCTTTTCTAGATGCTTTCAAAATACAATTTTATATAGAATACCTGGTTAGCCAGTCTCTAATATTTTCCCAAGAATGTTACTTGTTTTGGTTTCATTTATAAATCAGAATTAAATCAATTAAATCAATACTGCTCCAGTAGAACTGTTTTCCCCTTAAAAGCATTTAAGCATCTTCGGCAGATCCTAAAACCTGACAATCATATCCACCCACCTAGCATAGGATTTGGGGAACTTTCAATCAATCAGAATAGCGCTGGAAGGGAACTCTGGAGGTCTTGTAGTCCAACCCCCTGCTCAAACAAGATCCTATAGCATTTCAGATAAATGATGGTCTCTTCTGAAAACACCTCCAGCGACGGAGGGCCCACGACTTCCGGAGGGAAGTTGTTCCACTGGTTAATTCTTCCGTTAGGAAATTTCTCCTTAGTTCCAGGTTGCTTCTCTCCTTGATTAGTTTCCATCCCATTTCCTGTCCTGCCTTCTGGGTCCTTTGAAAAATAAATGGATCCCCTCCTTTTTGTGGCAGCCCCTCAAATACTGGAATATGGCTATCATTGCCGCACCTCCCTACTCCTTTTCTCTAGACTAGCCATACTCAAATCCTGCAATCGTTCATGTGTTTTAGTCTCCAGGTCTTTAGTCATAAAAGAGCCAAGGTTACCTACCCCTGGGTTAGACTGTAGATTGCATCCTTCCACTATGTTGGAGAACGGTGAAAAGAAAATCGGAATGTAGTTGTCGAATTAGTAACCCAGTTAACTGAATTCCCCCACTGAATTTGATCGCAGATTTTTTTTTTTTTTTTTTTAAATTACATTTATATCCCGCCCTTCTCCAAAGACAGCGCGGCTTACAAGCTTAGCAGTAGCCTTCATTCTATGTATATGCCTGCTTATTAGGGCTTTCACACACCCACACAAGCGGCATTATTACAAAGTCAGCTTATTGCCCCCAACAATCTGGGTCCTCATTTTACCTACCTCGGAAGGATGGAAGGCTGAGTCAACCTTGAGCCTGGTGGGACTCGAACCTGCACTAATTGCAGGCAGCTGGTGTTACTTAAGGAGGCATTAGCCCTCTGCTCCACCCAGGCTCAGGAGATCACCCAGGAGATCACCTGATCCCGGGGGGACCCTGGCAACCATTCATAATTGTGAGCCAGTTGCCAGGCATCCAGATGTGAATCAAGTGACCATTGGGGATGCTGCAATGGTCATACGTGTGAAAAATGGTCCTAAGTAATTTTTTTCCCAGTGGCGTGATAACTTTGGTCACTAAACGGTTGAGGATTACCTGTACTTGGCTTCCATTCAACATTTTATTTTTCCGTAGAAGTGAACTCCAGTTTAATATCACAATTTTGTTTGCCCATGGATAAATCTTGAATTTATGTAATAATTTAGCCAACCTGAACACCCAGCCCTTTTTTCACTTCCTTTCACTCACTGGCCTGTGTTCAGACCAGGGGTATGCAACCTTGGCTCTTTTATGACTCGTGGACTTCAACTCCCAGAATTCCTGAGTCAGCACTTCAACTCCCAGAATTCCTGAGCCAGCATGGAGGAACTATGGCCCCTTCATGACTTGTGGACCTCCCAGAATTCCTGAGCCAGCATGGCTCAGCTTGGGAATCTCCCCTCAGCATGGCTGGTTCAGGAATTCTGGGAGTTGAAGTCCGCGAGTCATAAGAGCCAAGGTTGTCTACCCCTGGTTTAGACAATGCACCTGACCTTTTCTTATTAAAGGAGAGCCATCTCCAAATTATTCAAACTTGCAGTAACAAAAGAATCCACAGATATACCAGAGAAGCATGTGAATGTGACCACTGACCAAAGAATTACAAGAACAACCATGTCTATCTGAAAGCACTGGTTTTTATAATTTTTTTTTTTAAAAAAAATAACTTCAAAATTCAATATAGCAACCAAAATGCATTTGTTGAGGGTGGGGTATGTTCTTCGGGTTCGGGATCATCACTCAAATGAAGCCCAGTATTCTCTTGATTCCTGCCAACTTCTCTCTCATAACGTCCCTGGGGTGGGGGGTTTCTTTCCTTTACAAACCTTCCAATACACCATGGATTTGATTGCGGTCTTTCCATTGTGATGTTTGCATTTTTTGAAGCGGAAATTTCAGGGGTGATCTTGGTATGTTAAAATGTCTTCAGCCATTCTGAGCAACTGAAAGGGGTCTTTTTTCCCCCACCCACCGAACAAAAAGCAAAATTAATTTTAATAGGTAATATATTGATTTCTCCAAAATCCACATTCAGCAATATTTCTGAGCCCACGTATTAAAGCAACTGAACCTTCATTTTTAAGGTGTGCCATTGTGCTGCCCACAGCCAAAAATGGCAATAAAGGTTTATCTTGTCTTACCTACTGCAAACCTGAATTTACATGTGGAAGAGTCCCCTCCTTCCCAACTATTAGAAAATGGCGTTAAAAACCTAATGCCATTGCAGTTCAGGTTTCCTAGTATCAAAACCTATCACGTAGAATCATAGGGCTAGAAGGGACCTTGAAGGTCTACTAGTCCAACCCCCTCCCCAAGGCAGAAGACCTTACGTCACGGTTTTCCAAACTTTTCTTCAAAACTTCCAATGATGGAACACCCACAACTCTGGGAGGCAAGTTGTTCCATTGACCCTTTTTTTTTTTTCTTGCAGTTTTGTTATTTCATGCCATTACCTGGGGCTGATCAGGCTGGGAAAAAGGCAATGAACTATTTCCTTGAATCCACCTTTTAAGAAGTATCTCGCAAGGCCTGAATGAGCAGGCCAATCACATTCAAACAGGTTGTTTTCGCTCGTATAAATTGCAACTGGACACTCTTGTGTAGTAACGCTTGGTAGTTTATTCTCCCACAATGATTAAAGGCCTGGAGACAAAAACATTATGAAGGAACGGAAGGGTTGCACTGGGTTTGGCTAGTCTAGAGCAGGGGTAGGCAACCTCGGCTCTTTTATGACTCATGGACTTCAACTCCCAGAATTCCTGAGTCAGCATAGCATAGGAATTCTGGGAGTTGGAAGTCCGAGTCATAAAAGAGCCGAGGTTATCTACCCCTTGTCTAGAGAAAAGGACTGGGGGGAAAGGGGGGGCACACATTGTACTGTAGCTGTATTCCAGTATTTGAGGGGCTGCCACAAAGAAGAGGTTCTCTCCAAAGCACCTCAGAGCAGGACAAAGAAGCAAGGATGGAAACTGATCAAAGAGAGAAGCAACCTGGAATTAAGGAGAAACTTCCTGGCAGTGAGAACAATTAACCAGGGGAACAACCTGCCTCCAGACGGATGTGGGCGCTCCATCACTGGAGGTTTTTAAGAAAAGACTGGACAACCATTTGTCTGAAGTAGCACAGGATCTCTTGCTTGAGCAATGGGTTAGGACTAGAAAAACTTCCAAGGTTCTCCCCCCCCCCCCCCCCACCTTCCAGCTCTATTCTTAGTGAAATATTCCACAAATCAAGTTACTGGGCAGGAGAATATCAGAATGCAAAAGTCCCACGCCCTCGAGGAGCAGAACTGAAGTGAGTCCTGTACTTCAGATTCCCTCGCCAAGCAAGTGTACGTGGTACAACCAGCCCCTCAACCTGCAAAAAAAAAAAAAAAAAACACAACCCAAGCCCCATAGCCAGGAAAGGACACAAACACCCCGACTGCATCTGGGTAAAAAGCAAGGGCATTGCAGGGACTTGAACCCCATCCTGGAATCCAGGAGTGCCAACCACCAATGCCTTTTGCTTTTTTTTTTGGTTTGGGCAATGCAGCCAAGGTGAAAAGCAAAACCTGAGAAAACACCAACTTGTTCTCTCAGGAAAAGAAAAACCTTTTTTTTGTGTGTGTGTGTGGTTTTTTTCTGCTTCCACGTCTGACCACGTACCACGACCTGAAAAGAGTCTTAGCAGAATTGCAAAACACCCTTCCCCAGCCACCTACGCTGCCTAGAGCTAAGGTCAGCCAAAAGGCTTCCCCACCCACAATATGTCCCTCAAGAGACAGGAAACTTAAAATTGCTTCGTTGCTATTGTGTCACAAGGTACCGAATATAATCGTCCAAACGCACTTAATTGATACTTTACTCGATTTTGTGCCTGGCATTATGAACATCACAGGAAAACTTGAGGAATGTAAAAAAAAATTACCTTCCTTGAACTGGGCTGTTGGCTTCCAACTTAGGTTTTAAGGCAATATTTGCTCTGATGTTTTCAAATACTTTTTAACCGTTATTACCTTATGAACAGCAGCCCTGGGCAGGATCCAAGTTTTAGCATGATGTCAACTGTTTTTGTGCTATATATGTTGAACAGCTTGTTCCTGGAAAATTCTTAGCAAAAAAAACCCCCCCTGGTTGCAAGTACAACCCCTACAACCCTCCATTCACCCTATGAAACCCTGGCCAATGGGTTTTTCTATTGTAGACCATGACTAGCCATCACTACCGTTTAGGCATCTGGGCAATCAAATGACAACCTATTGCATTTACTGCAAGCAGGCTGGTCCCGAGACATTTTTTTTTTTTTGCATAAGTTTGGGCGATGGTCTCATTTCAGTTTTTATAATTTTAAAGACATCTGCCTCATTGTGATACACGATTATCTTGGGTCTCCATTTTAAAGGAGCACCTGTTGAGGATACCGGAGACGTTACGTACACCAGGTCTCAACTCAATAGCTCAACACGCAAAAGATGGGAAGGATTCCTACAGAACCAGTCTAAATAAAACGCCCTCGCGTCAGCATGAAGCTGGGGTTATTAAACCTTCAAAGAGGCAGAACGGGAGATCGCTTTACATCTCTCCAGTTTCCTATCTCTGTTACAGGGCAGCATGAAAAGAAAAATGTTCGTTCACCTGGTTTGGTTTGGTTTTTGTCCACTGCAGTGTGAAAATCGTGCCTGGAGGTTCCTTCTACTGATCTGCGAAAAGCAATCTAGACACAAGGGTCCCCCCCCAGCTCCTCCCATTAATCCCATCACATAAGGAGAGAGGGAAAAAAAAGACTTGGGTTTTTAGGAAGGCTATTCTTACTGGAGTGGCTTCTCATGAGGAGCTGGCTGGCTTTTTTTTTTATTTTTTTGGAGTGTTGTGTGCTCTTGAAATGGTACTGTTAAGAAAACAGAACAGGAAAGAAACCCACACAAAGCATTCCACTTCCAAGTCAGGAATGGGTAGAAAATGTGAAGTTGAGACTTGCCAGTTTAGCTTCCTGGAGCTGTGGTTTCTTGTGCCAATTAGAGCCTAAGATGGATCTGGAAGAAAACTAAAGGCTTCGTTACCCCCCCTCCAAAGCCCTCCCCCCAAAGAGCTTAAGAGAAACAAAATAAGTCGTACAGAGGTTACCTAAAAAGCAGCACTCGGTCTCTCAGCCAAACAAGAACTGGGCTACACTGCAGGTCAGAGAGCTCCTTTCAAACCACAGGCATTTTCTGTCACTCAATCCACCTGGATCTCTCTCCCAACTAGCATTACTCTGCACAAGAAAAGCCGATTTCATCATCGATTTCATCATTATCGCTCTACCCAAGCAGATCAAGCACACTGCCATCACAATTACTTGCCAACCAGAACAGATGTGCTTCGTATAGGGTTCTCTCCTGGTGGAGTCTGAAAAAAAAGAACTGGAAGAAACAATGAGCCCACCCACCCCCAACACCAAGCTGTGCCAAAAAAAACTCTGCCATTTACATGAGTAACTCACTGCCGAGGCCTTCGCAGGAAGCACTGCATACAGGGTGGAGCAACAGGTGTGTGTGTGTGTTAAGTCACCCTGGAGAACTTCACAAATAGCTATCGTCTATGCAGTACGGAAGAAACCTCTGAAACATAACACCAAACAAATGGTTGCGCCACCCCCCATCCCATCCCTGTGTGGAATTGGAAGACATCGCTAGTGCTACGAGAGATGGAAGGCAAAGCAGATTTTAAGTGGCATGCAAATTTCTAAATATAGCTTATGTGTTATTTACACCGTTAATGCACACACTCGATCCTTATGAATTTAGTTAGGGGGCTACCCCGGGTGAGCTGAGCAAGGCGGCTAAAACTTTGGAAAGACTGGAGCTTCCTAAACTAGGAATATACATTTTAAGGAATGTCGTTACTTACCCCGACCTCTAAGTATTTTTTCCCCAACTTGTCTAGTTTTTTTTAAAGTGTTTTAGAAATCATCCCAACGAGAGAAGACCACTCACTCTCCTTAGTTAGAAGATGGCTATTATAGCATGCCAAGTGCCCGGATTTATAAACTTTTCTCAATGGTACAGGGAAGAGAGGAAAACATTGTGCAAAGAAAATCTCCTGCCTGATTTTAGAGAGTCTTCGGCTCTATTTTCTGTTCTTGTCCGATAAGGTGTTCACAGGAGAAAAGATTCTGAAAGATCAAGAACAACAACCCCCCACACACAAACACACCCAATGCCACAGAGCTGTTCACAAAGTAACATTTAAAAAAAAAAAAAAAAAAAAGAACCCAGAAACAGCATGTTTTATTTGAACAGTGAAACGAGATACAACCTCCTATCCTTTGGCATTTTACTGTACAAAAATATGGATACGGGCTGCAAGACTTTACACGGGTACTCAAGGGCTACACAAAAATGCATTCCATTTTTTGCTGTCCGGTGGAAGGATCAGCCGTTTTAAGGGCCGCTTGAAGCAGCCTCTATAGCTCAATGAGGCAAGGCAGTCTAGGCCAGAGAATATGATAAAAAAGAGCCTTTATATATATATTAAACTGAGCAGTAGCTCGTTTCAAAGGTATCTGGGGGCCACAGGCAACCCAACAAGCATCTTAAAAAGTGAAAGGGACTGTAAGGCGTATTTCTCTGGGGGGGAGAGGGGGCTCCCAAGATTTCCTCCCTAAAGCCCTGAAAATGAATATTAACTCGCTTTTCCCTAGCATGCAATTCTTTTAGAAATGGTCAAACTTATCTTGTTACCAAGTTCAGCTCCCAGACGGACCGAAGCAAACCTTTGCAGAGCTCCTGGCTGAGGCAACCAACCAACCAACCAACACACAAATCGCCTGCTCTCCAGTCCCAAAGACGATTGATCCAATTCTACCATGCTTTTTCATTATTTCTCTCTTCAATTCCATCTTTAAGATTTAGGAAATCAATTCATACATCAAATATTTTGGAAAGCCAGCTGGGTAGAAAGCACCTTTGCCATTTTTTTTTTCTTTTCCCCTGAAGATTCTCTTTTTAATTTGTTAACATTTGTAGACACGGGCCTTCATGCACTGGTTTTTAAATGCGCGCTGCTCCTCTTAATTCATTCCGTAAAGGTTAGGAAATTTCATATTTTGATTTCAAGACACTTCAAATTTGCCTGCTTCACTGCTTATAGCTTTGTGGATCTTTTTTTTTTTTCCCTGTTGGCAGATTCTGGATTTTTCACCTGTTAACATCTGGGACCTTTTCCATCAAGCAAGAGGCATTTCTGCCTTTTATCATTCGCAAAGATGTTGCTCCCTCTGCTTTTTATGATGCCAAGGCTTTTTCAGGAGGTTAATGTTGAGAAGACGGATCTGAAAAAGGTCTAGACAAGAGTTGTCCCACAGGCCACCACCCCCCCCAATACAAGACAAGATACAAGCTATGAGCAGTCAACGGAGATTACGATTACTGTTGTATTATTAGGAACTCACAAGTCTGCAATCACTAATCATTCAATTTTTTCAGGCTGTTACAGAATTAATGCTACTCATTCTTGGAACCAATGATTTGAATTACAAAAAAGGAAACAATCAAAAAGCAGAATCTTACTTGCAAAAATTATACAAACTACCCCAGGAACGAATATACACACAGGATCATTCCATTCCTTGTCTTTTCTCCCTGAAGTCTCTTAAGAGATATTAAGTACCTGGAAAAAAATGCCAAAAGAGAACCACAAACTACTATATCTAAAGGTTACAACTTTCCTCTTTCACTTGTCAGTTCCCTACCTGGGCATTACAGCCCCGGTTGTATATTCTCAAGGGCTTTCCTTCTCCTCCCCTTAATAGGAAAAATGCAGGAGTTGGTTCTATTTTTATTTTTTTTTACAGATCAGTCATACACAGCTTTTAGCTGGGAATTACTTGCGTATAAGCATTTGCCCTTAAAGGCCAATGTTTTCCGATTTGTCTACTGCAGAAAATTACTTGCCAGACTAGGCTATTTTTCCAGGCCTAAGAGTTAGGGATGTCCTGGGGAAATAATCTTTTTAAAAAAACAAAAACAAACCACAGAAAATTATTCTCACCCCACCCCAACACAACCACATACTGGTTATCATTAAAAGTCTCCCCCCCCTCCAATTCATATCAGAGACTAGTGGGTTTGTTTTTTTTCCCCCTTCAAGAACTTAGCTTTCAACTTCCCAGCTCTTCTGCAAATGCTGCGTAAATGGATCACAATTCTAGGCACTGTCCTCTCTTCCCAGGAAAGTTAGGTCCAGCCTCAAAGAGGTCTTTGCCATAGAACAGCAAGCAACGTCTAAGCCAAGCCACCAGAGGACGCTAAAGTACCTGCAGAGAAGCTAGAAAGAAGCTGGCATTTATCCTCCCCTTCCAAAAAAAGCACCCCACCCCAGATCAAAAAAAAAAAATAGCTCACTGTCTAAATATCTGCATACTTAACCCTCCGCAGGGGTGGGTGGGAAAAAAAAAGTGGTTACACCAGAGGTTGGACTTATGGTCCTGCGCAGTTCCTGCCCCACTACAGATGCCAAGATGCCACCTCCTTTCCTAGGAGTCAAGTTTCCATCAGCCACGCCTGGTTCATTTTATGTTCCTTCCTTTGCTTGTTTACACTGGAGTTTTTTAATTCAAGCCATCCTCAAGCCACTTTTTTCCTTTTTGCTTTTTCTCCTTACGGATGATTCTCCTCTGGCTCTACACACAACCTGAAGGGACAAAAATCTCAACAACATTGCAATCCGCCCCCCTCCCTCCAACCCAGATGAGCTCTCCGCCCGCAAAATGGTTGCCAACAACAAATCAAAACTGTAACTTACACACACACACACCCCTTTTTTTAAAAAAAAAATAGAATACCTGCAATGCTGCCGATCCCACCAGGATTTCAACTCACCCTTTTTCTGGGGAGGGTTTACACAGCCTCAAGGATGCTAGCTACTCTTTTGGAAAGGGGAGGGGGGGGGGGGGAAGAAAGAAAGAAAATAAAAGGGGGGGGGCTACTTTTTTAACCACGGGAACCGCTGACTTGCTTGGCTTGCGAAGGCTGCCCCAGTTAAGCTTCCCAGCAAAACAGCCGAACTCGACTAAGCACACCTGTAAAGAGAGAGACCAACATCCCTCTCCCCCCCCCCAAAACAAGCCTCTTTTTAAGAAGAACCCCGGTTACCAACAGAGGAGCGCTAAGTAAAAGCCGTTGCCAGAAGATAAGCGAGGCGGGGTGTTACCAAACTACAGGCGGGCTTTTATGGTCGTTCTTTCGCGGTTCCCCTACAAAGGACAGGCTTGCTCGGTTGTTCTAGAAGCATCTAAAGGCATCTTCCCATGACCTCTTCTACTTGCTTTTTCCTGCTTTTTATTTTTTTTCCCCCTTTCCTGTTTCACCAATGGATTGGCTCCTGGGGAAGGTTAAAGGGGTGGGGGGGGGTGGTTGTCTACCGTCTTCCTAGCTTCCTTCCAAAAGGCCACCTTTTTGTTCACGCCAGTTGAGCAAAACCAGCTCTTTTCTTTTCTTTTTTAAAAAAAAAGTCTTTTGGCGTCTTTTCTCTCTCCAGCTGCTTTTAACAAGCATCCTGACCCCCCCCAATACGGTCCTGGGTTAGATTGCAACCAAGTCCTTGGGAAGTGAGACCCAATGCACCAAAACGCCCTCTAAAAAGCCACTTTTGCTTCAACCCGTTGCTAATCTTAAAAACCAGAGCTGAGCAAGTTTAAGTATTGGGGAGGGGGGTTATTACGCAGCTTTAAAAAGTCTTTTTTTTTTTGCCTTCCTCTTCGCTAATTTTTCCTACTTCGTTAGCCGAAATCTTGCCTTCTTTTTTTTTTTTCTCCCCCACCCGTCCTTTTCTCCTTCTCTCTTCCATCTTCTAAGATTGCCTTCCACCCTTCTCTCTTCTACGGTCTTGCCTCTGTGGAAGTCTTCTGTCTTGTTTTCCTACTTCAGCAACGAGACTCTTAAAAGCTTTTTTTTAAAAAAAAAAAAATCAAGAGTCTCTTTGTTGCTTTTTTTTTTTTTTAAAAAGAAAACCCTTTGGGGTTTTTTTTTTTTCCTTTTCTTTTATCGCTCTGCTCGAAGCAGACTTCGCGTTCAAGCTTTTACTTCTAAAAGCTAATCTTCCGATTAATCTGTAAAATTTCAAGCGCTTTTTAAAATTGCTATCCTCTTCCATTCTATCTTGGTTTTCTATCTTCCATTTTCTTGATCTTTCCTCGAAGGCTTGAGCACGTTTTTTCTTATCCTTTCAAGTTCTCTCTTCAGATTTCAGGGCGTTTTTTTTTTTTGTTTTTTTTAAAAAAAGCCCTTTCGTGGTAATTTGTCCCTGGTATTTTAAGAGGTATACTTTTCCAATCTTGTTTTCTGGTTTAAGTTAGGCTGCCTAGGCTGCCTATACTTTTTAAGCAGTAAACAGCTGTTAAATTTCAGTATTATAACTAAGTAAAATCCTCTTCATTCGCTTAACCAATATCCTTAGCTATCCTTTTTCTAAAAATTTTAGGCTGTTTATTTTCCTTTTTAAAGTCTAACTATCCTCTCAGCAAAACCACCCTCCCTATCTCAGCCTCCCTGCAGCTCTAACAACGGAAAGGCTCGAGCCAGTTTTTATAGCCTGACATCTCACAGCCTGGAATTTGCAGGTCCTTCCATCACCTACGTCAGAAAAAATAGTCCCTTGTATACAGAGGCCCTCTACTGCTAGGATTTGTTGATTAGTTGGTTAATTAGTATTTCCCCCTCCCAATTAATATGTTCCCCAAAACATTATTAAAATTTCATGTTGTTCCTTCTGTTGTTTACCCCCTCCCACTATAATCTGCTGCACCTTGTCAATATAAAAAAATTTAGAAAAAATTATGCAAGATTCTTCCTATATTCTGCCTCAATAGGCAATTTATAATGCAATGCAAGTAGTCCTCGTGATACAACAGTTCATTTAGTGACCGTTCAGTCACAACAGCATTGAAAAAAGTGGCTTATGACCGTTTTTCACACTTACGACCTTTGCAACATCCCCATGGTCACTTGATTTACATTTGGATGCTTGACAACTGACTCACACAGCATCCTGGGATCATGTGACCCCCTTTTTGCAACCTTCTGACAAGCAGTCAGTGGGGAAAACAGATTCACTTAACCACCGTGTGGCTAACTTAACAAATATGGCAAGAAAAGTCATAAAATGAGGTAAAACTCATTCTCACTTAGTAAAACTAAATTTTGGGCTCAATTGTGGTTGCAAGTTAAGGACTAACTGTACCTAAACTGCGAGAGGCTTTGTCTGCTGGAAGATTGGAGCAAACTACAGGTTTGTTTTCTAAGCTAGAATGCAATAATTTCTTTATAACCTAGCTACAGAAAGTGTCCCAAATTTAAGTAACTGCTGGTTCCCAAATGCCACTGTAAGGGTTTAAGTCAGCTTTTATTTTGATTTTAGAAGAATTTATACGGCCTTGTTCTTTTGAGGTACAATACTATAGTGCAGTATTTATCCCCAGATCAGCCCTGCAAGGTAGACCAGCCAGGGAATTGTCAATCAAGGACCTTCCTGGCTTACCAGGATTTGACCCACCGTCTGCCCTCCCTGTGAGTTTGCAAAGCATGCTTAATAAGGTAAAACCATGTTGCGTTGTGGAAATATATCCTACATGTCCTGTCCCACTCTTCACCCCCCCCCCATTAAATCCTATGCATCTGAAATCGCATTTCCTTAATTCTTTTAGTTGCTTTGTCCTCCAATGCCTGTTTGACTCCTGATTATGCACCGCATTTATCTAAATGCAATATCAGCATGGGCATCCGACCCGGGAATGGAGGGGGAAAGGGGGCGGGACAACCAAAAGCCCCCCTGGCAGTCGGACGAAGAAGCTCGGCGGCCATTTTGTGCGCTGTCGACCCCCGACGCCATATTAACTCTGAGAGAAAGGGAGGGTGGGCGGAGCTCACGCGGCGCGGAGGGATACCGTGAGCGAAAGACCTGGGAGGGATGAGAAGCGATTATGTCGCAGCAACGTCCGCTCCGCCAGGCGAAGGGAGGGGGGAGCAGGAACAGCCGGTTCTAGCCAGCTCAAACCAGTTCTAGGCAGCAGGGAAGGTTCCGGATGCCGCAGGGCCGCAACGCGCATGCGCAAAAGCTCTTCTACGCTGTTTTCCTCCCCCCCCCTCCGCTCCGTTTCCGGATTTTCTGAGGGGATTTTTTGCACGAAAATGGCTTTCTCACAATGTGCAAGGAAACGTTTTTATCACGTATTTCGGCATGGTTGGTATATCTCCCTCAGTCCCAGGTGACTGAACTGACGGATAGGCCCGAGTTTCCGTGCAATGTACTGGTTGTGTGAACACAACACGGGGAAACCTGCTGGCTGAATTGGCCGTCCATTTTGGTTGGGTTTATTTTTTTTTCGAATGCAGGTGGACGAAAGTTCTTTAGTTGACCTGGATTATTTTTTTAAAAGGATTGGTGTTTTTTTTTTTTAAAAAAAAAAAAGGAGGTGGAGGGTTGGAAGAGATTTAAGAAGAGACTGGAGACAGCCATTTTTTTTTAATCCCATTTTTTTTAATCCCATTTATATTTTGTCCAGAATGGGATAATAGGGTCTCCTGTTTGAATAACAGAGTTGGAAGGGACCTTGGAGGTTATCTAGTCCAACCTCCTGCTCCAACTTTTCCAGGTCTCTAGGGCCAGGCAATCTTTCTTACCGGTCAAGGCAGCCCAGTTCTCACAAACACCTTTACAGTATTATTATACTGTTCTGGAGAGAGGTAAATTCTTGTTTCTCTGGTTGAGGTCTCGGATGTTTCAAGTATAGGCCTTTTTGAAGGACCTATAAACGTAGTCCTCGACCTTCAACAGTTCATTTAGTGACCAAAGTTACAACGGCACCGAGCAAAGTGACTTAGGACCATTTTCTACACTTGACCATTGTAGCATTCCCCACAGTCACGTGATTTGCATTTAGACACTTGACGACTCACGTTTATGACCATTGAAGTGTCCCGGAGTCATGCGATCCCCTTTTGTGACTTTCTGACAAGCCAAGTCAATGGGGAAGCCAGATTCGCTTAACTGTATTATTAATTTAATAATAATAACAACTTCAGTGGTCCATTTAAACGAGGCAGGAAAAGTCGTAAAACGGGGTGAGACTGGCTTAGCAAATTTCTCACGTAGCAACATAAATTTGGGGCTCGGTTGTGGTCGTAAGTTGAAGACGACCTGCATACCATGGCACTGAGGGAATATACCGGGGCTTATGAAGAAGGATGTCGTTTCCTTCCTCTGCTTCAGCTGGTGCATTTCCCAGTGTTCATTGCTCTTCCAATTCCTTCTTCCTTCTCCAGTGAAGATGGATGGGATCAAGAACGCGGTGGGGGAGTCCTCCTTTGGAACTGTTTTTGACAACATCCACCATGATGCACCTGTGTGGTTTCCTTCCCCATTGACTTGGCTTGTCAGAAAGTCACAAAAGGGGATCGCATGATTACGGGACACTGCAACAGTCGTAAACTTGAGTCATCGTGTCAAGCGGAGATTAGGCACGCTGTCTTTAGTGCAGGTCTGTGGTAAGTGGGTGGTACCCATTGGGGGGGGGAAGATGAGATTACCCTGGTAGGAGCTCACTGGCGTGGGGGGGGGGCGGTTCTGCAAGATTGAGCGCTCTCACCCCTTTTAACAGGATAGCTGTTTGGTTTGAAGGCCATTATCATCAATATCAATATTTCTACCTCTACGGGGCCAGATAGGCTGTAGAAGAAAGCTTTATCTGCTGTCTTCAGGTCTTGGTGGGATGAAATAGGCTGAAGGTAAATATTAACCAGATGCACATTTTGTTTCGAGACCACCTGTGTGCTTCAGCCTTAACGTTGGATGGGATGTTGGCAAGTCCTCAGACTGGGAATCCTGCTGGACGCATGGTGGAGGCCACGGCTGGAGTCTTTTGCCCCTCTGTAACTGATGAGCTTAAACGGACTCCAGAAGATGGTAGAGGACAGGAAGGCGTGGAGGAATGTTGTCCATGGGGTCGCGGTGGGCCGGACACGATTTCTCAACCAACAACCACTGGTGCAGAAGTCGCAGATTTATTTGGAGCTGGATCAGGGCCTTATGACCACCTGATCAGACCACCGCCATGTGCTTTACATGGAGATGCCCCTGAAGACTACACAGGAGCTTGACGAACGCTGCTTCGTGTGGACGGGGAGAAGCTGCTTCAGACACCCAAACTGAGTGCTCCCACTGACCGCCGGTACGTTTCTGGCTTCCATTCAAAATGCTGTTTTCCCTTTAGGGCCTCTCTCCTGGATTGGTCTCCTAAGTATTTTCAGACCACTGTTTGCAAATACTGGTTTCTGCACTGGTCATTGTTGGAGATGCTTTTAGTCCCCTCCGTTTGGGGTAGAGTTTTCTGAGGCGGCCTCCCATCTTCTGGAGCGGCCTCCCTTAAGAAATCTCACTTTAGATTGGCTTGGTACCAATGACTTTTCTCACTACGACGATTTCACTGTTTTCGGTCTTCTGTCTTCAGTTCTATCATTTATTATTTTATCCAGTTTTATATTTCATGACAATTGCAGCTCAGAGGCGGCAGTATGTAGCTGCAAAGAGAAAGAAGCAACAGCAGCAGAAAATACGGTTCAGGACTTGTACTTTTCCACTGTGGTGGAAAGCTCTGCCTTTTTTAGCTGCCTGAGCCCTAAGAAGGCTAGGGCAGCCAGGTCAGATGGAAGTTACTGGCCAGGACAGAACTTAGTAGAGAAGATTAAAGTGGCTGGCGTTAGGGTGGGGCGGGGGATGAAGTGGCAGACAATTCTGAGCTTGCACAACATTTCACCACACCTCCCTTTATAAATTATACTACAGTCAGCCAGGAGCCAGAGCTTCCAAAATACCGAACTAAAACCAAGTGAACCCTAGCGGGGCATAACAGGGTACCTAAATTCAGATACTGAATCACACTTTGACTTTAAGCCATGAAGTGTTTTTGTCCTTGTCTGTTAAATAAATAGTAAGATTATGTTCCTATGAACCTTAAACCGTGGTTTACGAATCAGTAGGCCTGCACAAATGTATACGGCGTCAGATGCCTAAATGTAATGTACAGGCTGGGCAACGCTTAGCTGACGTGGGGCGTGCAGTTTCTGAGGCCGAGGCCGATGGGAACCTGTTGTGCAATGCATCTGGGAGAACTGAGTCACGTAAGAATGAAAAAGGGCAAAGTCAATATTTTGGTTTTGTTTTTTTGTTTATTTAGAGGGCCTTAGAAATCCAACCTCTCGCCAATAGTTCGAGATTCGCTGTAGTGCATACATCCAGAAAAGAGACTGCTGTGCGCATGCTGGCGTTCCACAAACAGAATATCTCACCTACTCTGACAACAGCAACTGCAGAATTATATAAATATACTTTGTGCAAACTCACCCTGAGGGCGGTGGCTCCCCACCCCCCACCCCTCCTTTCAGTTGCATTCTGTACCATGCAGCTATTTGTGGTGGCTTGCAGTGGGAGGATCTGCAAGATGGCGAATCACCAGCCGGATCTTGTTTTACTTCCCCCCTCCCCCTCTGTTTCCCCACCCCCCCACCCCAATCACCACCACCTCCCCGGAGCTGCATGGAATTTTCCTCCATCCAGGCTTATGCGTGTGAATGTGGGGATGCGTGAGAGTTCGATTTTTGGAGGGCACCGAAAGGAAATAAAGTGCCCAGAGCTTTCTCTGCCTTCTGTGAGGTGAGATTAACAGCTGCAAGGGTTCGGCTAGTTGGGGGACACCCTCTTTAGGAGTGCCTGGATGTGTGGGACTGCCATAATGAGCGTGCAAGTATCTAGCCGGCCACTAAGAGGCCAGCAAACAGAATACAGACAGCCCTCTCGTCTCTTCCCTTGTGCGATGGTCTGGAGGACTTTGCACCCAGATACAGCTTCCCTTTCCCCCTTTTTTTTTCCCTGTTTGGTGTGGTTGTCCACTGTCTGGTTAATGTATTGTTGGTTGAGAGCATAGCAATAATACTGTTTGTAAAACATCTCAAAAGCTTTTTGATGTACAGCGATGAACCCACTCAGCCCCAAAATCAGGAAGACAAGCCAGAAGGAACAGCGGGGTAGAGTTCAAAAGAAAGAGGGTTGAAGGTGTGGAACAAACCTTAAGAAAAGCAGTGCATAGTGCACTTCATTGGATATTTTTTAATCTAAGTAGTTCTGAGTGCTATTCTTTCTTTCTTTCTTTCTTTCTTTCTTTCTTTCTTTCTTTCTTTCTTTCTTTCTTTCTTTCTTTCTTTCTCTTTGGTAGAGAAGCAGACAGTAAGTCCTGATAAAATGATCGCACACAGGCATATTCGTTGGGAAAATAGGCCTTTGACTGAGAAAGGCCCAGGGTTTAACTACGTGTTTTTCTCCACGACTACACGTGCAGTGTTGGCTTGTGTCCACAGCCATGTTAGCGATAAAAGGCGACATCTTCATATCTAGCGTAAGAGTGGGGTTGCTTGGTTCTGGCTTGTGGGTTTCGGGCAGAGTATCTTAAGTCAGTTTCCAGCCAGATCCCAGGGTTCGCTGTGTTTATTGAAACAGTTCCATGTGCTTTAGCGAGGGGAAACCCAAGTGGAAGATTCAATAGATAGGATATAAAATGTAGGCCCAATATATGCACTTGCTAGTACAGCAAAGAAGAAGTTCACACAGGTGCCAAACTGATCAGAATTTGTTCATGTGAGCTGAAAAATTTTAACTTTCTGAGCCGGGCAAAAGAAAGCTCTCTGCACTCTCATTCTAACATAAAATATTCTTCCCTGGCATCACTTTCTTTGCTTTTCTGTTTTTTTTTCCCCTGCCTCATAGATATAGTAACTAAAATTTCAATTTGATTGTGTCTGGAATTCACTTTTTGCCCTGGAATAAAAGATGATGGCGTTTGGGAGCGGGGGATGAACACAGCAGAAATAGCAGAAGGAAAGCCTGTCTTTGTGGCTCCTGTTCTGGTGCAGAATCCACTTCCCCTTGCTCTCTAAAACCAAAATATTTGGTGTAATTATCGGGGACCCTTTATTCAGCATTTTCTGGACCTTGAGCTCTGGGCTTGACCTAACTTCAATTCCAAGCAGCTGTTGCAGGAAAAGGGAAGGTTTTTTTTCCTCACAAGGAAGCCCCTTTTGCCCCCCACCAACATTGTACCATGGGTTGAGGAGCAAGTAAAGGTGACCTGAGAACACAACTGGACTGTTTAGCAACATCTCTGTCATTTAACCAACCCGGCATCAGTTTATTCCCAGGTTTCCATGGTTACCAGTCATAGGAGTTGCTGTGCTGAATTGGCCAAGGCAGTTTTGGTTCTTCATATGGCCTTTTTTTTTTTTTTTGGGGGGGGGGGGGGGGGGGTATCCCTTCCTCCCTTCCCCCCACTCTTCTCATGTATCTGAGATCTCTTAGTAACCCTCCTCAATTGCAATAGTCCAATAGTCTTTCATTAACGTATTGAGTTTCACATTTTGTGGCAACGAATTACACAGATTAATGATGCGCTGTGTAGAGAATCTCCTTGTGCATTTTTTCTGAGTTATGCATGATTTTATACAAATATCGTAGGGAAGAGATTTGAGCACCCTTTTGGTTTAATGACACTTATCACTTAACTTGGTTTTCTTTATGCAGAAGTTGGTATGAGTCTGGGATGAATGCATGCTTGTTATCTGAGAAAGGCCTCAAATGCAGTCCCCTTATATTCTTACACTACCACAGCCCCCTTTAGAAGGCAACCCACAACTGTGCGTGTATAATCACACTCCCTATAGAAGTGAACTTAATTTTCCTTGAACTAATGTAGGACACTGCCTTGCTTTATGCAACATAGTTGAGTCTAAACCAGGACAACATAACCCATGCTCTGTTCACATATAATAAATACAATGTTAAGAGAGTAGTTGGATTCCTACAATATGCTTGACAGAAACTGTCTAAAACTATGTTAGGCTCAACCTCTATAGGTACATAATGAGGTCCATTCACCAAAAGAGCAATAGAGTACAGGGCAAGAACACTTCCTGTTACTGGAGAACATTGTTCTTATTGTTAGTTGCGAAGTCAGTTCCTCCAGGCCTTGCTGTCCTTTACCATCTTCTGGAGTCCATTTAGGCTCACGCCGCCTGCTTCAGTGACTCCATCCAGCCACCTCATTCTCTGTCGTGCCTTTCTTCTCTTGCCCTCAACCTTTCCCAGCATTAGGCTCTTCTCCAGTGAGTCCTTCCTTCTCATTAGGATAGTACCAAAAGACAACCTTATCTGTCTTCTATTCCCCTAGATATGTGAAAGCCATGTTGCAGGTTGTAACTATTTAGGTGACAGCAACAAGAACAAAAAGACATTTCTTCAAAATCGAAACTGATCAGAATAAGCTGAGGAGCACCATGTCTCAGGAATGACTCTCTGGACATCGACTATCAAAAATAAAACAGCTGCTAGGTTTAAACTTGGATAAGCTGCATCCTTCAGCCTATACCAGTTTTGGTAAGAAAAAAATAATTTATTTCTAACTGTAAACGTAATGTGTGTGGAAGAAAAGAGGAAATAGAATATATTGATTGAATATTTAGAGTTTTATCTACCTTTCCTGAATCTGTTCTTCTACTTTGTTGCTGCAGTATTTCCAGAGTCAGAGCCACACTGAAGATAGAAAATGCCAAAACGGAAATGTGTCTTTACTGAAAAACTAAAGCAGAAATATCCTCATTTTCGTAAAGGTAGAGACGACTATGAAGCAGAGTGCTTGGTTTGCAAAGCCGGCACGTTTGTGTCAGTGGCACACAAAGGTGCCAGTGATCTGGAGTATCACATGTCCTCGGAAAAGCACAAGAAAGCCCTGGGAGGAGACAGTTGGTCTGCAAAGCTGACTGAATTTTTGGTGACTCCGGGCGCAAAAGCAGAGGATGCTCTTGCCGCAGCGGACAGCACTCTAGCCTTGCACACTATCCCAAACTGCAACAGCTACAAAGCAACAGGGCGTACATCGGAGTTGTTGAGAAAAGTATTTCCTGATGCAGAGACAGCGCAAAGGTTTTCCAACACCCGGAGCAGGGCAGAAGCTCTGGAGAACTCTGTGCTTGCCCAGCATGCGGTCAGCGTTGACCTGAAGGCCCTGGAAGAAAGCTGCATCCCTTTCTGTGGGGTGGCCATAGACGACAGCAATCACAGGGCCCTGAAAATGGTCCCGGTGCTCATCCAATATTACGACTACAGGAACGGCGGCTTGAAGACCAAACTGCTGGAACTTCAGGAAACGCCCGAGACGGCCGACGCCATTTCGGACTATCTCGTCAAAGTTCTTAAGAAACACGGATTGCTTCAGAAATGCGTGGCCTTTGCGGGGGACAACCGCAACACCATGTTTGGCGAACTTCGGCAAGACGAGGAGGTGAGGACCGTGTTCGCCAAGTTGAGGAGAGCCCTCCAGAGAGAGACTTTGATTGGGGTGTACTGCCCGGCCCACATTTTGCACAACTGCATCCACCACGGAGCAGACGCCCTGGAGGTGGACATAGAGAACATCATTCTGAAGATCTACCAGTACTTCCACATATACGCAGTGCGGACCGAGTCCCTGCAGGAATACTGTGAGTTTGTGGAGGTGGAGTACAAACGGCTGCTCTCCCACAGCAAGACTCGGTGGCTGTCCTTGTTCCCGGGCATCACGAAGCTGCTCCAGATGCATTCGGCCCTGAAGTCCTTCTTCTTGGGCCAGAGCAACCCGCCCACCGTGCTCAGGAGCTTCTTTGAGCACGAGTTCAGCGAGCTCTACCTTTGGCACATGCACTCGCTGATGAACGCCTTCCACTTGCACATCGAAGAGATGGAGCGGGAAAACAACTCCATCGTGGAAGTGATGAGGACGCTGGACTCCGTGCACACCATCCTGCTCGACCGAAGAGCTCAGAACTTCATGTCCCTGACGGTGAAGGGGATGCTGGCGGACAAGCGCAAGGAGGGCCTGGAGGCTGAATGCGACGTCTTCTCCCACGCGGTGCATCGCCTCTATAGTCACTGCATAGACTACCTGGAGATGTGGATGGCGTCCCTGCAAGAGTTCTCTTGCTTCGCCTGGATGGCCCTCAGTGAAACGCCCAGCTGGGGTGACGTGGAAGCGTGTATAACGTACTTAATTGAAAAAGGTGTAGAGGTTGATGACATCAAGTGTTTTGATCAGTTCAACAATTTGAAAAAATTTGTGGAAGCTTCCAGCGATGAAGAAGAGTTCCAGCATCTGCTTTCGCATCAGAAGTGGACCAAATACTTCCTGAAGGCTAAAGCTATTGAATGCTATTCAGAATTGTTAAAAATTGCACAGTTCTTCTTCGCAATTCCCTCCCACAGTGTAAATATGGAATGGAGTGCTGCTTTTCGTTGATACAAAGCCAGGAGGTCAAGGAAAGGACCTGCTTGAAAGGCCTCCTTCCGTTTAATTTTAAAAATAACTGTTGGAAACATTTTTGTGCATGCTTTTTGCTCTAAAAAGAAATGTACATGCACACCACAAAAAAAGATTATTTGTCTTTTGGGGTGCACCATCTGCACACAGTAGATCTTTGGGGTGTCATCTATAATTCAAAGTATCAGTTACAGTTGTTCTGTTTCGGTGTCTTTAACCTCATCACTGACTCAGAAATCTTTTCATTGAGTCAGGTTTGGGATTGATAGCAAAATTGAAGGGAAAAACATTTTTTTCAAGTTATTTTTACTTTTGAAGGCAGTTTGCTATGTCATGAAGTTGGCAGGCTCACAGACTAGCACAGAACAAGATGTTCTGCAACCTGTGATCTTCTGCCTGCTGTAAAGGTTTAATAAGATCTGAAAAATATCAATCTTTTATGAGATGAGATTTCAATCCATTTCCAAGCTAGCGCTTTTAACTCCTCAACAGCTGGACTGATGGAAAAAAAACCTTTTATTTTACCAGTGAGTGCTTCCTTGAAAAAGAGTTTGAAGGGGCTTTAAGGCAAGAAAACCCCATTTTTCTCCCCTCTCTTTTTGCCCCTGGAGAAATCTGGCAAAGGCAACAGCCACATCTGGCTTAGAAAGTCAGTTTCTGGTTTATGAGCTAAATAATTGGCCCGAAGTTATAGAACACCTCTCATTCAAAGAACATCTGAGCCACTAAGCTGAACAAGACAAAATAGAGGCTACAGATGAATCTCTGAATCTCTTTAGAAATCCATCAAGATCTTTAGAAATCCATCAAGATCCCCAGTGCCGTATGATGGACCTTGTGGGAGGATCAATAGGGACCATTCTTAATGAAGAATCTCTTTAATAAAATGACATGGTACTCAACCACAGTATCAGGCTCAAGCAGTTCTGCAGTGCAGGACTGATTTTGCTGGCTGAAGACTAGGAGAGGTCATTTAACCACTAGTCAAATCCTCAAAATGAATCAGAGGAATGGTAATAAGTGCAACTTTCCAAAATAAAAAAAAGAGAAAAATAGGCATTGTTTTACTTTTTTAAAATTGTCCTTTATTCACCAAATTAAATATAGATTGAAATGAATAAGCTCGTTACAAAATCAATTGCAATTAAGTATTTGAATTTAATGTGCTCAAATCTCCATTTCTTGCTTCTCCACAGGTGTTAATATTCATAGATACTAAAATCTGTGAAATGTAGAGATTAGCAACATTGAAATTAATGTCTTTGATTTAAAGCATCCAAAGGTTTTAGAGCGATTTTCCACAAGCCCTTCATGAGGAGAGAAAGTCAATGTCCAGAATAAACCTAGAAGAGAAAGAGGGAAAAGTGGCTTAGATGGGAAAAAATTAAAGGCAAAAATATTTTAAAAATGAAATTATAACAGTGGTCATCAACTGTTAACTGGAGTTGTATTACATGCTTGGAGAAAATCACAAATGGAACATTTTGCTGATTATACACGTACAAACTTTATAGCAAAAGAAAAAAAAATCATGTTTAACATCATCCTTTATGGCTAGCTGTATATGATAAGAATTGAATACAGCAGAAGGCACCGAGCTCAAAAGGCCCATCGGTGAAAAGTTAATTTCAGGCATTCCAGATTGCATAGGTTATAACTATAATCCATCGTGACAAAATACTTACCTAATTGATAATATAGAAAAATGTGGGATAGACAGCATCACCATCAGATGGATCTGTAACTGGCTGGCAAACTACATTCAATAGAACTACATCTTTATGGAGAGAAGTGTGCCGTGGTGTACCCCAGGAGTCTGCCTTAGGCCCAGCATTCTTCAACCTCTCGATAACAATTTAGATGAGAGAATAGAAGGAGAACTCATCAAATTTGCAGATGACACCAAGCTGTTAAGAACAGTCAGCACTTCAGAAATAGGCTTCAAGTTTCAGAAAGAAGTTGAAAGACTTGAACACTGGCCCCTAGCTAACAAAATGCACTTCAGTAGCGAGAAAAGGTTTTACACCAAGGCAAGAAAAATCAAATGTACAGGCAGTACCTTGCTCAATAGTAGCGACTGTGAGAGGGATCTGGGAGTCCTAGTGGACAACCACTTAAGTCTGGGCCAGCCATGTGCAGCAGCTGCTAAAAAAAGCAACGCAGTCCTAAATTGCATCAAGAGAGGGACAGTTTCAACATCACAAGAAGTGCTAGTACTGCTTTAATACTGCACTGGTCAGACCGCGCTTGGAATGCGGTGTCCACTTCTGGTCACTAGGATACCAAAAAGATGCCGAGACTCTGGAAAGAGTGCAGAGAAGAGCAACAGAGGTGATTAGAGGCCTGGAGGCTAAAACATACGAAGATGGTTGCTGGAATTGGGTAGGTCTAGTTTACTGAAAAAGAAGGGCCAGAAGCGACGTGATAGCAGCATTCCAATATCTCAGGGTTTGCCCCAAAGAAGAGGGAGTCAACCTTTTTCTCCAAAGCATCTTGAAGGCAGGAGAAACAACAGGTGGAAACTGGTCAAGAAGAGATCCAACTAAGGAGGAATTTCCTTACAGTGAGAACAATTAATCAGTGGAATGGTTTTTTCTCCAGAAGTTGTGGGTGCTCCATCACTGGAGGTTTCCAAAAAAGAAATTGGGACAGCCGATTTGCCTGGAATTTGTGTAGGGTTCTCCTGCTTGAGTAGGGATTTGAACTAGAAGACCTCCAAGATTCCTTCCAATTCTGATATTCTGTATTCTATTCTGTATTCTCCTCGCTCATCTGGCCACGGGAATTATACATTTGGAAGGCAGTGGGCCTGTTAAAGAATGTGTGTATTAGTTAAGAAGCTGGTTCAGGAGCTTTAAAACGCATCACTTGGTGTTTTAAGCAGCCAGTAACGTAGGATGGTTAATCCTTTCTTATTGTCTCTCTTATGTCGCTTGTGTACAATTTTGCTAACTCAAGTTATGGACTAAAACCTATTTATGTGGCTTTACATAAAATAAATGCAATAAAATAAAAGCGTAAAAAGATTACTCCTCACTGCAATCTGGGTTAAATGTATGTACAAGCAGGGAAGGAGCATCTCTACCAGGTTTCACGGGTGTTTTACGAACACAAGAGGAAAAGCAGCCATGCTGAAGGCAGACGAGGATGAAGCCAGGGTGGGGAAAAAACCAGATCTGCTTCCCTGAGCCCAGGGCAGGAAGCAGCTTCTAGCAAAGCTGATCAAGAGGCTGAGTCACCGGCTCCCCAGAGGCGGAGACCAGACCTGCTTCTGATGCTATCTGGAACTCGGATCCCGCCTGCCTGTGACACAGTCAAACAGGAAGTGGTGCGTGATAAAGGGAAACAACAACACTCTGTTCAGCCCCTGCCTGGTTTCTCCTGGCTTCAGTTGATGGTTGGATTCCCGCAATAATGTCCTAGCTTCCAAACCCAGGTTGCTGAAATGTAATGCCTCCGTCCCCAGAACGTGTCACGTCCCAGGTAAATAACATACCGGCTTAAGTACAGGTAGTCCTCGACTTACGACAGTTTGCCTAGTAACCGTTCGAAGTTAACGGCCCTGAAAAAAGTGACTTGGGACCATTTTTCACACTTATGACCATTGCAGCCTCCCCAGGGTCGCATGATTTACATTTGGTTGCTTGACTGACAATTATGACGGTCGCAGTGTCCCAAGGGGGGGGTGTCACGCGATCCCCTTTTGCGACCTTCCGACAAGCAAAGTCAATGGGGAAGCCAGAACCACTTAACAACCACGTGAATAATTAACAGCAGCAGTGATTCACTTAACAAACGTGATGAGAAACACTGTAAAATGAGGCAAAACTCACTCCACAAATTTCTCGCTTAGCAAATGTAAGTTTTGAGCTCAATTCTGGTCACAAGTGGAGGACGACCTGTCCTGGGAACCTGTTCCCACAATATATCGAACCAGAAATGATTCAGTCTCATTTTAAAGAGAAGCATAGAAACAAGAGTTGGATTGTGCCATCCAATCTGATTTCTTACGTGTAGAAAGTACCGCTGGCAAATAAGCTACACAAGTTCCCCCCC
>JAKJMR010000336.1:268514-307041 GCA_024449315.1 Daboia siamensis
ACGAAGCGTTCAGAAACCAACCCACCAGCTCGGAGGACGAACCTCCGGCCCAATTATTTTTGAACTCTTGCTTTCATTAAACCCGCAGGTGAGGAGCAGCTTTCCCAAATTAATACTAGTCTTTTTTCAAACCTGCCTTAAACATTAAACGGAAGGCAGAGTGTGTGAATGCTTCCGTGTGAACGCTTGGCACCTTTCAGAACTGCCAACTGGAAGAGCTTTGGGGAAATTGAGCAGAGGGCCCTGTGTAGACATTTGTAGCAGCAGCTTTACTCCCCTCTGGCGGACCAGGTTGGGAACAGCAACAAGGATCCTCACGGCCGTGTTTGTCAGCAGTTGGACTTCAATTGGAGCACGCCCAGTAATGTCCGTCACAGCTGCCCCGGGATTCACATCCCTTTTCAAAATGGGGCTCAGACCTGCCGCAGCTGGGTCCCCCGGAAAGAACGAACCTCGACTTCTCCTTTTGGTTGACGTGATAGGTACTTTTACTAAGGGTTATTCGTTGCAGCAAAAGCAGGCTAGAGCTAAAGTTCCCGCACAGAAGGTTAACCAGGATAGAGCTGGGAAGGGACCTTGGAGGTCTTCTAGCCCAGCCCCCTGCTCAAGCAGGAGACCCTAAGCCATTCCAGGAAGGTGACTGTCCAGTCAGTGTTGGAGCACCCGCAACGTCTAAAGGCAAGCTGTGGTTGCTTGTAGACATTTTGCTTATTGTTTTTAATCATCCTAATTTGGGGTGGGGTGGAGGTATTACACACACACACATTGGCCGGTGCTTCTCCCCCCCCCCATTGTAACAACACAGCTATCCTATTTTATTAACGTAGACCTCCAGTTCCTGTGAATGCAACGGAAGGTCACATCACACAGTCAGGCTTAAAACACATTTTTGTTAAATCTGAGCAGCTGGGTTCCAGCCACAGTTAGTTCTGGCTTAGCCAAACCTATGAATTCAATTTAGGGTAGGCGTAAAAGCGCAAGCACGCGGGAAACTAATAAACTCAGAAGGAATATAGGGCAGGTGCCTTTTTTTAATTCTTGTTTTTATTGCAACAACCCCCGAGATAAAAGTCAATAGATGGACAAACACAATCCAAACACGGATGTCAGGAAAAGACAGATTGCATAGTATTTGTTTTAAACGGGGAAAAAAACCAAAAACACTTTTTTCCCAAATGGAAATTCAAAGGGCATAGAAGCCAGCCAAATGCATTTCTCTTGCCATTGGACAAAGAGGGGGAAAGAGCCAAAAAAAAAAACCCCAACAACCCCCACAGCACACAACTCTCAAGATGCAGAGGAAAGATCCTCCCCCTCCTCAACTACACAGCACATTTGCAAAAAAAAGAAAAGCTGTGCTTTGCTCACTCTGCCCCACAGAACATCTCGGGTGCCTTCCTTCCCCTCCTTCCAAAGGTTTGAGCTATAAACACTAATTCACAGGCAAGAGAGGGATTGTGGGAGATTACTTTTTTTTTTCTTCCCCGAAAATCATACAGAAGCAGGGAGAAATCAGCAGTTGAGGATCACGACTCACGGTCAAATGAGTCTGGGGGGAAAAAAAATGTAACCGTGGCGCTACTGTGGCAGGGAGAACGGATCTCTTATGGCAGTTCTGCGGCAGGCCAGGAACAAACTCAGCCTCTGGGGTCTATGGTGGCTTGGTACATTCTGACCACCCCAACCCTTTGTAAGACCGAGCAGAGGAAGGAAGTCTGACACAGGAGGGGTTGGAGATAGAGGTAGACAGCAAGTTAACCCCCAAAGGCAGAGTCAAGGATGCTGGCCTTTTGAGTCACCTTGCCCCAAAGTGGCCTGGTCCCATTTCTACCCCCTGGAACCAAACAGGGATCAGCCCTGTTCCAAATTGTCAGCCGCCCGGACGGCTGAGTAGGAGGTAGGGGCATTTGACAGCTGGCGGCTGAAGAAGGATGTCGTGCGTCGAGGTTTCACCCTTTTGATCTCTCTCCCTGGAGGAAAGAAGAAGTGTACACACAGATAAGTAGAGATGTACCAACTCTACAACGATCAGCGTCTGGGTTCACACATCGCAGCCTAACCGGGGTTTGTTGGAACACGTTTCAGTTGGTGCACAAAGCCAGGAACTCTTTTAATTTACAAATCACATTGGCCCGGAGTCATGCAATCTCCAAATAAAACATTTAGCTCCATGAGCACACTGGGGTTTTCGACAGCCTGTTACAAATTTGGTTTTCTTTCTTTCTTAATTCTAGGGACAAAGAAATTGCTAATCAATCTCTTTTAACGTCATTCCCTTGGACACCAATATTGATCATGGATCTACAGTTTTATAGCTCTGTGTAAGCCTTACTAACATAATTATTGCATATTTTTAAACAATGACTTTTAACATATTTCTGGAAGGCTTCATTAGTTTCCCCCCCACTTTTTACAAAGTTGATAAACTGGTATGGTGGATATGGCCCATTTATCACAACAAGCTATGTTCCCTCTGTCTTTCAGCTTTCAAACAGCATATCTCACTTTTATTGTGTTTTTATGGATAGCCCTGTGCAACTTCCATCAAAGCCTTGGAACGTTTCATTTTTATTTTCCACAAATGCCTTCAGGTTCCCCAGAAAACTCAGGAAATCCTGACTACGCTTAAAAGTAGAATTTTGCTTTTCAGCACATCAATCTTCTTATCCCAGTCACCAGACTAGATATGAACGAGTAGGTAGCTCAGCGGCTGCTACCTACAGTTAAATTTCATCCAAAGAAGAGACCAGCTGGTCCAAATTGAAAGATTTGTTTGGTTCAGCCCCATTTCTCACCAACAGGAAAAGAGCAATGCTCTATGCTTCGTATCGCCCATATTTAGTAACTAAGTATGTCCTAAGCAAAGAAAGTTCTAGTGAGCTGACTTAAATGGTTAAGGCTTTTTTCCTAAGAAGAGTGCTGTTGGATGAGGCTGAGGACAGACACCCTTGAGTATCGTCTTTCTTAGAAAGGAAACCTGCTCAGATGCAAATGTTACAGGTATTTGCACTGGCAACGTCTTGCTCCGAACTCTCTCTCTCTCGTTTCACCAGCTTACCTTCCTCAACATAGTCGATGGTGGCTAAACGCTGCATCCGGCCGCAGACCGCACTGGACTGTCGCTGAATTTTGGGAGGCTGCTGATCAGACGTGGGGACTGCAGCCGTGGTGGGCTCTGAATCACGGCCCCTGGCAGACCTGTTCAGCTCAATGCAATATTCAATTAGACTACTCATCAGTTCGGCCTGGGAAGAGAGAGACACAGGTCCATTTAATACAGTTATTGCCTTTTTTTGAAACGGCACCTTCCCGGTAAGTTAAAAAGGGACCGAATCGCCCTAGGATGTTAGATGACACACTCCATTAGCAATACTTTTTCCCAGTTGGTTGCATGATGGGAATAAAAAAAACTCCCATTGTTCTGTTTTATCTGCTTAGGACTTGGGACTCCCTAAAACCAACCAAAAGGTGGAGAGAGCGCAACTGAATATCTGAGACTCTCCACTGCAGAATTGCGTTGATTGCTGAGATCTGCCATCACAAAACACTCTTCACAATCCTGAGTGGCTGCAATGGCTGGGTAGAAAAAAAGGAGGAATACGTGATCTAATGAAGCCTTGCCAGAGTTCTCCTGTGCAAAAGCTCCACGGCCCTTCTTGGAAAGAGCAAGCAGGATGTCTGCATTCTCCAAGTGCAGTTCTCATCCAGTTCTCACCATTAGGTAACCGTCAAAGAGTGGTATAGGGTCTCCTACTGAAGGTGCAAGGAAAGCTGGCAAAAACATGTCATGGAATGTCTAACCAGGTAAGCCAAATGTGGAAAGGACTGGAATAGAATATACAATATAGAAAATAAGTTGGAAGGGACCTTGGAGGCCTTCTAGTCCAACCCCCTGCCCTTGCAAGATCTTAGCACAAAACGCAGGATGGGGGTGCTCCCTCTTGAAGTGGCTGGCCCAGGATCCTAATTTAATAGAATAGGAATAGGAATAGAATAGAATATAGAATATAATACAGAACAGAATTCTTTATTGACCAAATATGATTGGAAACACAAGGAATTGGTCTCCGGTGCATAAACTCTCAGTGTAAAACAGTAGATAATAAATAAAAGGCACAGTTGCTGCAATTACATAACATAATGATAAATGTAATTATTTTTAGCAGACTGTGCAAACCTACCCTGCTTGGATTGTTCACGTTTCAATGTACAGGTAGTCCTCAACTTATGACCACAACTGAGCCCAACATTTCCGTTGTGAAGTGTTTTGCCTCACTTTATGACCTTTCTTGCCACAGTGGTTAGGTGAAAGACTGCAGCCGATGAGTTAGTAAACTGGTTGTTAAGTACCTCTGGCTTCCCCATTGACTTTGCTTGTCGGAAGGTCACAAAAGGTGATCACATGACCTTGGGACACAGCAATGGTCATAAATATGAGTCAGTTGCCAAGCGTCTGAATTTTGATCATGTGACCATGGGGCTGCTGCAACGGTCCTTAAGTGTGAAAAATGGTCATAAGTCACATTTTTCGGTGCTGTGGTAACTTCCAACGGTTGCTAAATATTTTAAGTCGAGGACTACCTGCATTTGACAAACCAGAAAATAGCTTAACTGTAATCTAACTTGTTACGTGACTCACACACACATAAAGCCCATTAAGGTTAACTATCTCTCCCAGCATGTACCTACTTGCTTAGAGTAAATCTTGAGCAGTTTGTTGACTTGCTGGCCTTCATTCTCCCCATCAAATTCCAGCCAGAGAATATGTTCCTCCTCGCTTGGAAACGTGTGGTCCCATGACAACTCCTGGAAGCGCAGGCCCAGCAAAACACACTGCAAGGAAGACGTTTTATTCAGGAGGCAAAATAATCAAGTTTTGTCCCATCCAGGATCTGGGTCTTCATAGCCCTCAGAATCTGAAAGAAAACCTACGGGTAGTCCTCGGCTGACGACCACAATTGAGCCCCACATTTCTGTTGCTAAGTGAGCTTTGTCCTGCTTTACGACCTTTCCTGCCAGAGTTGTTGAATGAATCACTGCAGTGGTTAGTCAGACGGTTGTTAAAATGGATCTGGCTTCCCCCTCGACTTTGCTTGTCAAAGTGACAAAAGGGGACACTGCCGCCGTCATAAGCAGGAGCCAGTTGCCAGGCTTTTGAATTTTGATCATTTGACCATGGGGATGCTGCAACGGTCACAGGTGTGAAAACAATGGTTGTGTGTCATCGTAACTTCACACAGTCACCAAATGAACTGTTGTAAGTTGAGGACTACCTGTACTTTCAGCATCACCAGGGCTCTGCTCAAAATTCACAACCCTCAACAAAGAGACACACAAAACAAATTGCTCTAGAGATATACATGGAACAGGGTTGCTGGATCACAACTTCCCCCAGTCCCTATGTAGGGTCCTCTGTTGTCCAATAGCAACAGCACTTATATCCCACTTCTTTGTGCTTTACAGCCCTCTCTAAGCAGTTTAGAGAGTCAGTCTTTTCCCCCCAACAATCTGGGTCCTCATTTTACTGGCCTCGGAAGGACAGAAAGCTGAGTCAACCTTGAGCAGATCAGGATCGAACTGCTGACTGTGGGCAGAATTAGCCTGTAATACTTCATTCTAACCCATGTGCCGCCACGGCTCTTCTAACTTGTAAGTCGAACTTGTAAGTCGAATGCATAAAAGGGTGAAGAACCCCACCCCACCCTCTCAGGTTTATACCTTCTCCTTGCTGTCGACGATATAGACGCCCTCCAGGCTGATGGCCACTACTACGGCTTTGCGTCCACTCCGATGCAGAAGTCCCTGACCCGGCTTGTCTATTTCCCCAAAGAAGAAGGCACAGCTGCAGAGACAGGAGGCAGACAAAGAGAGCTGGGGTGGATGCAACACCTGGACTCTAATCAACCAGAACAGAGCTGGGAGGGACCTCGAAGGTCTTCTAGTCCAACCCTTGCTCAAGCAGGAGACCCTTGATCATTCCAGACAAGTGGCTGTCCAAACTTGTCTTAAAAGCCTCCAGTGATGCACCCACAACTTCTGGAGGCAAGCCGTTCCACTGGTTAATTGTTCTCACTGTCAAGAAATTTCTCCTTAGTTCCAGGTTGCTTCTCTCCTTGATTAGTTTCTGTCCGTTGCTTCTTGTCCTGCTTTCAGGCGCTTTGGAGAACAGCTTGACTCCCTCTTCTTTGTGGCAGCCCCTGAGATATTGGAACACTGCTATCATGATGTCCCCCCTAGTCCTTCTTGACTGGCCATTCCCAAGTCCTGCAACCGTTCTTCCTATCGTTTAGTCTCCAGGCCTTTTAAGCATCTCAGTTGCTCTTCTCTGCACTTTTCCCAGAGTCTCCACTCCCAGGGCTGGTGCACTTTAAGAGATGGAACGTACCCCTCCCCACCTATTAACCGAGTTGATGCTACATGGGCTCTGCTAAGCCAATGTTCAGTTCAGTTCACCAGGACAGCCGATTCCTTCTCTGGTTCTTGCCAGTTGGGAGAGGAATCCAGTCCCCAGAATGCTCAGTCACCCTGGCCTGGGATCCTGGGTCTCGTATTCCAAGCTGTCTGGCAGCTGTCATTTACAGGCAGTCCTCAACTTAGGACCACAACTGAGCCCCAAGTTTACGTTGCTAAGCGAGACATTTGTTAAGTGAACTTGGCCCCATTTTATGACCTTTCTTGCCCCAGTCGTTAAGTGAATCGCTACAGTGATTAAGTTAGTAACACGGTTGTTCCGTGAAACCGGCCTCCTCATTGAGTTTGTCTGGCGGGAGATTGCAAAAAGGCGATTCACACGATCCCGGGACATTGCAAGCAGTGTTCCAATATCTCAGGGGCTGCCACAAAGAAGAGGGAGTCAGTTGCCAAGCGTCTGAATTTTGATCTCACCTGGCCACGGGGATGGTGCAACGGTCACAAATGCGAAAAAGGGTCCTAAGTCACTTTTTTCACTGATGTTGTAACTTTGAATGGTCACTAAATGAACTGTTGTAAGTCGAGGACTACCTGTATTGGAAAACTGCTGAAATGTAAAGACATTGCCTGTTCTATTCTGCTTTTTGTTGTTCTCACACCTCTCCCCTCTCCCAAGGCTGCTGATGTCATCACTCGCTTGGGACATTCCTGTTTCTCTTAGTTGCAATTATGGGAATAAAAAAAAAAAATCCCACCACTCTGTGGGAACCCGGACGCTCTAAAACCAACCACAAGCCGGAGAGAAACAGCAACTGCAAATGCAAAACTCTCCGTGGTAGAACTCACTGCTGAGATTTGTCAACACAAAACACACTTCACAACCCTGACTGGCTGCAATGGCCGGGTAGAAAAAAGGAAGGATTCATGATCTAAGGAAGCCTTGGCAGAATTCTCCTGCGCTTTGTGGCCACCAAACCTACCCATAGTAAGGAAGCTCGTGGCACTTTTGCAGGTAGGCGTGGTACAGCCTGAGCAGCGTGGCGTGTTCCTCACAAGCCCCTGCCTCTGGGAGCTCGCGAAAGGCCTGCAGGAGACCCTGCTCGTTGGCAGGCAAGCGGGAGCCGGCCCGTTTCCAAAGGCTGGCAAAGCACTTGTGGCCTCTGTGGCAAAGGTGGGAAGGCAAGAAGGAATCCAGTTTCTCTCTGGGGAAAAAAAATTAAGAGAAATTTAGCCATGCACATTTTCTTACTCCATTTCTGCTTTATCTAGGACAACTTTCCAATACCTAACTCCAATCACGTCCATTCCCTTCTAGCTGAGCTACAAGCAGAGGGATTTTTAAATGCAGACGTGCTAAATAAAGAACACGAGGGCTTCATGTGATATCACCCCAGCCATTGTGTTTGATAAATTAGGGTTTATGGCTTAACACGTCCATGGGACCCAGCCACTTGTGGTTTACCCAAGCGTGTGAAATCATAGGTTAGCATGGTACACTGTGTGGGCCACACGCTTAGCCATAAATTACACTTTGTTAAACCACATTACGGCTTGGCACGATCAACGAAGGAAACCTATTTTGGAAAGACAAGGACAGACTGGATGCAATCTCACACTCTAGTTTGAAATACAGTTCGTTTATGTGTAACTGCTAATTAGCCTTGGGAAATCACAGAAGCCCATTGTCGTTTGGGTGCCACCTACTTCAGGAAGGAAGCTGTGTGCTGCTCCGGATTGTAGGGGCCCAAGTTGATCCGGCATACCAGGGCTCCCAACACATCACAGTCGGCGAGCTCACACGGGTACCGTCCTCCCAGAATGTTGTACTTGGCCTCTTCATACAAGAGCCGCAGGACGTCTTCATCCTGAATCTGGAGAAAAATCGATACAGAATCCCACAACATCAAGCCTGGCACACACAGAGTGTCGTGGTTCCGACAGATGAAACTCTTCCAAAGAACTTCACCTTTAAAGGATTTTTTATTCGAGTAGCACAACATCGGCACTTACATAATCAAAGCCAAAAACTGAATTTCCCTCCCCTGGGCACCTACTATCAAAGCACATTTCCCTCCTCCAATTTACAGTCATAAATCACATTCCCCAATTAGCTCGAAGCCCGGGATTCCTCTTCAGCTCTCCAGCCGGCCAATTCTTTATCAGCTCTGGGCTCAGTAACCTTGATTCCCAGGCTAAGTTTAGTGTTGTTATGTTGTTACTCTCATTCACATCCTCCTCCCTCCCAACATCATCTAACTCTACAAGCAAAAGGGAAAAAGATGGCTACATTTCCATCTGTTGTCAATGCAAAAACATCTGATGTTAGCAGCGTTGACACACAGATAGTCCTCGACTCACAACAGTTCATTCAGTGACCGTTCAGTTACAATGGCACTGAAAAAAGGGACTTGCACCCATTTTTCACACTTAACGACCATTGCAGCGTCCCCCGGGGAGGGTTCAATTCAGAGGCTTGGCAACTGGTTCATATTTACGACTGTCGCTGTGTCCCACAGTCACGCAATTTTCTTTTGCGACTTCCTGACAAGCAAAGCCCGTGGGGAAGCCAGATTCACTGGGGTGACTAAATTTATCAACTGCAGTGCCTCACTTAAGAACTAAGGCAAGAAAAGTGGTAAGATGGAGCAAAACCCACTTAACAATAGAAACCTGGGGCTCCATTGTGGTCCTAAGTCGAGGACTAACTGTACTTGGAGGGGACAAGGAAACTCCAGGGGAGGACTGAGAAGTTACAAACAAAAAACCAATATCCCAGAAGAGAATGTCACTTCATTTCTGTACTATTATTGTCAAGGAAATTACATGGGCATTTTGTAAAAGAGAGATTGAACTGCTTTCAATCCAAAGTGAACTACCTATCACAGCTTAATGTATCAATTAATCCCTTTTCTGCATTCTCAGCATATACTGAAGATGAAACGAAGGTTTTTATAATTCCATAATGACAAGAAAGACAGCAAGTGACTCCAAGATAAAACAATGATTTGAGTAGAAAAATCCCATTTTGGGAGGGGGATAACCAAAATCCCCACACCTCTTAGGGTTTGTTTGTTGTTGTTTTTTTAAAAAAAGACTTCTAAGAGCAAAGGAAATGAAGCCCTCTTCAGCAAGGATGAAACAATATTTGGGTTCCTGAAATGAAGCGTTGAAACTTTGTGCTGCAGCTGGCCACTACTCAACTGATGGAATGGGGGGAGGGGTATACAATAAGGCTTGGAGGGCCGCATCCTGCCCTGAGCCCGTCCGTGGGTTTTGCAAGGATGAGCCAGACTTCTCTTTAAACTCACCTGCAGCTCCTTCTTTCTCAGATAAAAGATATTTCTACGGAATTGAAGCGACGGTTCATCTGCGAGAAAGTCAAAAAGAAAAACGGAAGAGGCTGTGATTTAAAATCCTGGCTCTCTTGGAAAGAATTCAAAAAAGGCCTGGCTGATCTCTCTTCTCTATCACACACACACACACACACACACACACACACACACGTAACGAAATGCACAAAATGGAGACCTATGCTTTAGTCCTAGAACTGGGCTATTTATTTTTATGTACTTTGGCAATGCATAAAATCACCTTAGAAGACTACAGGTAGTCCTCGACTTGCAACAGTTCGTTTAGTGACCGTTTGAAGTTGCAACAGCACTGAAAATAGTGAATTATGGCCATTTTTCACACTTGGGACCTTGGCAGCATCCCCACGGCCCTGTGATCAAAATTTAGATTTAGCCTGGCAGCTGATTCATACTTAGGACGATTCCAGTGTTCCCCTTTTGCGACCTTCTGACAAGCAGTCAAGGGGGAAGCCAGATTCACTTCACAACCGTGTCCCTAACTTCAGTGATTCACTTAACAACCGTGGGGGGAAAAGGTAAGGCAAAGTACTCTTAACAAACCACCCAACTTCAGCTACTCCAGCATGTTGCACCACCTTGGATGGTAGGGGCAGAACTGCAGCGAAAGGAAATTATTATTTTTTTTTAGGATGAGAGAAAGGAGGTTTGCGTGTGCCACAGTAGCCCACGGAGATGCAAGCACCTTCAACAATCTCATCCACAGAGCAGCTGGTGAAACGGAAGAGCAGCTCCTGCCACTGCCGGCAGATCTTATACGGTTGGTGTTTGGGCTTCAGCTGAACCTCTGCAAGACAGAAAGAGAGGAGCGGATTCAGACGATGGGCTTCTATAAGGACATGCTTCCGCTGCGTCTCCACTTGATTTTCCGTTTCATCCATCCTACTGAATTTTAATTAGCAAAGACTCCTGGCTCGTATTTTTTCCCCAAGAGTATCCTTTGCTGAGAAGAAAGCGGTTACAGATTACAGCAAGGAGAATCCGTTGGCTTGGGCTTCAAAAAGATGCCATTAACTTTCCCTCTTCCCTTATTATCAGTCAATGTCCAATTAAACATTCTCAGGTTGTTTGGGGAATGGACTCTCCGCTCCTGCCTTTCCCATCTCTCCACATTCCTTTTGCTAACCTTGCATTGGATAGGTGTGGCTCCCAGTCAGGGCTTCAATCCGAATCCCCCCCTCCCCACTTTAACCACCCACATTCCAATCTCTTCTCTCCCCCCGTTGCAAGTGTCAGGCTGGCAAGATGTGATGCGAAGCAAGAAGCAGAATGCAGCCATGACACAGGCGTTGACAGGGTCACAAACTGTTTTTGCAAAGCCGAACAAATCCAAGGGGATAATTGCAAGCATGCTGAGCCCCCGGCAAAATACTGAACCAAGGTTACCACAATCCCACGTTTGGCACACTGCATTTACTGCCTCAAGGTCTGCGCCTGGTGCAGGGAAAAGGATTACCTGAGACAGAGCAAAGGCTTCTATGGACAGGGCAAGCCAGAGAAGAGCAACAAAGATGATTTAGGGGACTGGAGGCTGAAACATACGAAGGACAGTTGCAGGAACTGGACACGGCTAGTCTAGTGAAGAGAAGGACCAGGGGAGACATGATGATAGTCTCCCAGTATTTGAGGGGCTGCCACAGAGAAGAGGTAGGAGGGTGTGTCAATCTATTTTCCAAAGGACCCGAAAGTCAGATAAGGAACAACGGATGGAAACCGATCAAGGAGAGATTCAACCTGGAAATAAGGAGAAATCTCCTGACGGTGAGAGCAATCAACCAATGGAACAGACGCTGCCTTCAGAAGTTGTGGGAGGCTTTCAAGAAGAGACTGGACTGCCATCAGTCAGGAATGGTATAGGGTCTCCTGCTGGGGGGGGGGGGGGGGGGGTTGGACTAGATGACCTACGAGGTCCCTTCCAATTCTGTTATTCTATTCTATTCATTCAGTTTTAGTCTGGTGACTGCTTGCCCTTCACCTCTCTGCCATCTCAGCCAGTAAAGCTGCTGAAGCTCAACCACAGGGTGCAGCTCCAGGCCTCCTTGGGAAGGGTGGGAATTCTGAGCCTTCGGAGACTCACCAAGGAAAGGGGAGACGAGCCACAAGGAAAAGATCTCGAGAGCAGATTCGGGCAGCTTCAGCACATCCACCACCATCCGATGCAACTCGTGAGCTGTGGTGGAGGGCAGGTTGTCCATGCTTAGACGCACCACGGTGTCATCGACAAGATAAACCAGGACATCTTGGGCTGAAGGGGAGAGAAAGGAAGAACAAAAAAAAAACACACAACAGTTGCGGTATTCCCCCAGCAAGCAACCCGACGACTGAACTAACTTAAGTTTTCCAGGTTCGCACAAATTCCTTAAACAAAAAACAAATCCACCCATCACAAAAAAAAAATGAATCTAACTTTGAACTAATAAAAGCTTCTCATATTATGAAATTGCGGGCCTTTCACAGAGGTGGTAGTTAAGTCCGGCATAGCACCCAGGTGGGCAAGGACAGAACATAAAGCAAAAGTCCGTTACTAAAAATTTTTAAGAACACAAGACAATCCTGAATGGGATTCGTGCCTCACGCAGCCCCGTCTGCCAGGAGACTCTGAATAAATGGGGCGTAGTGTCCTCCCCTCAGTGAGGTCTCATGTCAATCTGTAGATCACATCATGACTGGCTGCAAGCTGAGGGCATATACCAGTTCAGTACAGGTAGTCGTCGACTTATGACCACAATGGAGCCCAAAAATTCTGTTGCTAAGCAAGACTAACTTTAATTCTGGCCCGTTTTCCAAGCTTTCTTGCCGCAGCTGTTAAGTGAATGACCGCAGTTGTTAAATTGGTAGCACGGTTGTTAAGTGAATCTGGTTTTTCCCATTGACTTTGCTTGTCAGAAGGTTGCAAAAGAGGATCACGTGATCCCGGGACCCTGCAACCAATTGCCAAGTGTCCGAATTTTGATCACGTGGCCCTGGGGATGCTGCAACGACCGTGTGAAAAACAGTCATAAAGTCACTTTTTCAGCATCGTCTTAACTTCAGAGGGTCACTAAATGAACTGTTGTAAGTCGAGGACTGCCTGCACTTGTTTTTTTTAGTATGGTCTAAACGGTGCTACATTTCAGTGGTTAGATGGTAATTGGGGTATTTGAATATAGATCTTTTTAACATTCATATTTGATGGTGTTTTACTAATCTATGTGAAATGTTAATATATATTGCTAGTCTGTGCATGATACGCCATACAATAAACAAATACATTTAAGAACACTTTTATTTTCAACTCATACATCCTTTGTTGGGGGGGGGGGGGCTAGGATTTTCATTTCACTCACCACGAGGACCGGTGGAAGAGACGCTACTTCGCTGAGACCCATGGTCCCCACTGGGGGGTGCCATAAGTTTGTCCCCCTCCATCTGTAACCCAACAGAGAAGAAGAAAAAATTGTATGCTTGAGAGCAGACGAGACATATTCAGTTCTAAGCCAAAGGCAGGGGGCTTTCTATGGTGCTAAAACGTTACAATGTGTATTAACAGAGCATAAAGATCTTCTCTGACTTAACTGGCCATTGTAGCATAAAAACCTAGGCAACATGCTCTATAACAAGGGCTGGAGTCCCCCAATTCCAACTGACATCAGGCTATTCTACCTGGTGCAGATTATTTTTTTCAGTGCCTCTGTAACTTTGAACAGTCACTAAATGAACCGTTGTTAAGTCGAGGACCACCTGTATTAATATGAATGAATGAACCTTTATTGTCAAAGTACAACCATGTATACATTGAGATTGGCTGAGCCTCCCTTCATGCCCGCCCCCCACAACTCACAGTGACACAAACCCTCCAGCTTATTACACCATGTGAGCTAACTGCACAACACACCAGCCTCGCAAGTCAATCATGTATAAAGTTCATAAAATTATTTCCCGTTTAAGAGCCCATGGATAAAAGCTGCTGTTCAGCCTGTTGGTACGGCTGGCTATAGCAACAAACACCCATATGACGTAGCAAACCTAATTGGACAGGGAATAATATTTATATGTTACTTACATGTAAGGGTGTAGGTATGTAGTATGTTTTAAATGTGTGTTACATATGTGTGTACCCTTTGAGAGGAAGCAACTCAATTTCATTTTTAACGGGTGCCATTGTGCCCACAGGGGAAAAAAAATGACAATAAAGGTTATCTAATTGGGATTAAGGAAACTCGGATCAATTAAAAAAGCCGAATAGCAATAAAGCTCACATCCTAAGAAAAGAGGAGAATGAAACCAGATGGAACGAAAAGCACTGAAGAGGTTACCTAGTTGGGTAGTGAAACGTCTGCAAGAAAACAGCCCAGCTCAGAGAGCACCCAGGAGCCCGCATTTTTTCTTCTCCTCCTCCCTTTCCACAAGCCCCCTTCCCCTCTAGCGCTGATGACGTTACTTAGTTTGGGTAGTGAAACGTCTGCAAGGAACCCACCCAGCTCAGAGAGCACCCAGCACCCCGCAGAACAAAACCCCCAAACTTTCCTACCTCCTCTGCGTTTCCTCGTAAGCTTTTCTGAACTTGCCCTAGGACCCCACCCTATCCACCATGACGTCACCCCATTCCTGTTAAATGATTGGCTGCTGCTTGCCCTCGTCTCCCTCCTCTGCCCAGTGACGGCATTTGGGGAGGGACTTAGGAAGGACGGCTGTACAGTAACAGGAAGTGAGTCTGCACATGGGAGATTGCGGAGGGTGGGGGGGAGGAAACTGGCCACGCCCCTCCCTGAGGTGGCGCCCCCTCCAGGAAGCAGCCATGTGGCTGCAGCAGCACAAGGAGAGCAATCGATCAATTAGAATAGAGCTGGAGGTCTTCTAGTCCAACCCGCTGCTCAAGCAGGAGGCCCTAGAGGCCTAGACCATTTCAGACAGGTGGCTGTCCAAAGCGTGGTAGGTTGAACTCCAGCCATGGGCAGCATAAATGTTTAATAAACACTAAAGGTCTCCCGGGTCTCGCTTTAGAGCAGGGATGGGCGACTAAGGAAATTTTACCTCCTGTGGACTTCAACTCCCAGAATCCCTCAGCCAGCAGGTGCCATAGTTGCCCGTGCCTGCTTTATTAGAGCGGTGGGGGGGGGGGTCTACTAAGACTTGCATGCAAAACCCCACTCCGGCCAGAGCCCTGAGAATCAACGCGGGCGGGCCCCTTTGATTTGCCGCCCCATTGGAGTTCTATTGACGTCATCGGGAAAAGGGAGGGGCCAACCTAAGCTAGTCAGTGCGCATGCGCTAGTCTGGGCCCCTCCCTCCTTGCTTCCCAGGCATCTTGCTGACCTGGCTGAGGAATTCTGGGAGTTGAAGTCCACGAGTCGCAAAGTCGCCAAGGTTGAGACCCGAAGGGGAAAAGATGCTCTCGTATACGGCGCGTTGTGAGTGAGCGGAGCACGGTCCGCGTTTCTGCTCAGCTTTTGGTTGTTCCCGGGGGAGCGGTGTCCTAAAGGTACGTCCACCTCGTGTCATAAGCCACGGTTTCCCGACCTGGCCTGCATTCCCACGACACATTACACGCAGTGTCTGAATTGCTCCTTTTCCTGCTGGCGGAATCCAGGAGGTACGTTCCGCTATCAGTTGATGACCCCAACCGGGTTTATGCAAACAGACCTGCATGAAACAAAGGCTTTTTTCTTCTTTTTTTGGTAAAACTAGCCATTGATCTCATCCACCAAGCCGGATTCGCAACACATCCTGAACAATAAACGAAGCAAAGGATTTTTGATGATCCCGATTGTGCAGAGCCAGAGAAAGGGAGTGAAAATGGCTTTCAGAATACTACAGTTTAGCCTGTTTGTTTATTACTGGATGGTTTGCAACCGAAGTTAAAAGGAACAAACTTTTGAGAATGCACCTGCTCATTATTGTACAGCCACGACTGAGCCCAAAGTTTATGTTGCTAAATGACAAATTTGTTAAGTGACTTTTGCTCCATTTTACGACTTTTCTTGCCACATTTGTTAAGTGAATCACTGCAGTTGTTACATTAGTATCACGGTTGTTAAGTGAATCTGGCTTCCCTTTTGCATCAAGTGATCCCGGGACACTGCAAATGTCATAAATGTAAGTCAATTGCCAAGCAGGTGAATTTTGATGACGTGACCATAAGGATACTGCAACGGTCGTAAATGTGAAAAACGGTTGTCACTTTTCTCAGGGCCGTTGTAACATCGCTCACTAAATGAACTGTTGTAGGTCGAGGATTGCCTGTACATGTAATTCTCAACTTATGACCACTATGGTGAGTGCTCCATCGCTGGAGGTTTTCAAAAATAGACTGGACAACCAGGTAGATGGTTGGACTAGAGGACCTCTGAGGTCTCTTCCAACCTTATGATTCTATATTGTGTTCCTTCAAAGCTTGAACTTTGAAGTTCAAACTCTCCACTTTTTTTCCTGCAGGATTCCAGGGTTCCTTTTGAAGACAAAATAATGCCTAAAAGAAAATGTATGTTTACTGAGAAAACCAGGCGCAATTATCCTGATTTTCGCAAAGGTAGAGATGACTATGAAGCAGAGTGTCTGGTCTGCAAACCTGGCACGTTTGTGTCAGTCGCACATAAAGGTCCTGGGGATCTGGAGTATCACATGTCATCTGACAAACACAAGAAGGCACACAACGCATACAAACGCAACAAAGCAATAACACGGGACAACTGGTCTGCCAAAACAGACTTTTTTGTGGATCCAGACAGTGAAGCAGAGGATGCTATGACTGAGGGCAAGAGCACTTTAGCATTCCACACAGTCATGAATCACAGCATCGACAAACCAGGGGATGGTAGCTCCGACTTGTTGCGAAAATTATTTTCTGATGCAGACCTACCGCAAAAATTTTTCACTGTCCAAACCAAAAGAGAAGGGATTGAAAATTGTGTGCTTGCCCCACACATAGATATTGTTGACCTGAAGGCCCTGGAAGAAAGCTGCATCCCTTTCTGTGGGGTGGCCATAGACGACAGCAATCACAGAGCCCTGAAAATGGTCCCGGTGCTCATCCAATATTACGACTACAGGAACGGCGGCTTAAAGACCAAACTGCTGGAGCTTCAGGAAACGCCCGCCGAGACGGCCGACGCCATTTCGGACTATCTCGTCAAAGCTCTTAAGAAACACGGATTGCTTCAGAAATGCGTGGCCTTTGCGGGGGACAACCGCAACACCATGTTTGGCGAACTTCGGCAAGACGAGGAGGCGAGGACCGTGCTCGCCAAGTTGAGGAGAGCCCTCCAGAGAGAGACTTTGATTGGGGTGTACTGCCCGGCCCACATTTTGCACAACTGCATCCACCACGGAGCAGACGCCCTGGAGGTGGACATAGAGAACATCATTCTGAAGATCTACCAGTACTTCCACATATACGCAGTGCGGACCGAGTCCCTGCAGGAATACTGTGAGTTTGTGGAGGTGGAGTACAAACGGCTGCTCTCCCACAGCAAGACTCGGTGGCTGTCCTTGTTCCCGGGCATCACGAAGCTGCTCCAGATGCATTCGGCCCTGAAGTCCTTCTTCTTGGGCCAGAGCAACCCGCCCACCGTGCTCAGGAGCTTCTTTGAGCACGAGTTCAGCGAGCTTTACCTTTGGCACATGCACTCGCTGATGAACGCCTTCCACTTGCACATCGAAGAGATGGAGCGGGAAAACAACTCCGTTGTGGAAGTGATGAGGACGCTGGACTCCGTGCACACCATCCTGCTTGACCGAAGAGCTCAGAACTTCATGTCCCTGACAGTGAAGGGGATGCTGGCGGACAAGCGCAAGGAGGGCCTGGAGGCCGAATGCGACGCCTTCTCCCACGTGGTGCATCGCCTCTACAGTCACTGCATAGACTACCTGGAGATGTGGATGGCGTCCCTGCAAGAGTTCTCTTGCTTCGCCTGGATGGCCCTCAGCGACACGCCCAGCTGGGGTGACGTGGAAGCGTGTATAACGTACTTAAGTGAGAAGGGTCTGGAAATTGACAATATGAAGTGCTCCTTTCAGTTCAACAATCTGAAAAAATTTGTGGAAGCTTCCAGCGATGAAGAAGAGTTCCAACATCTGCTTTCACATGAAAAATGGACCAAATATCTTCTGAATGTCAAAGACGTTGAATGTTGTTCAGAACTGTTAAAAATTGCACAGTTCTTCTTTGCAATTCCCTCCCGCAGTCTAAATACTGAGCGCTTCTTCTAGTGCAACTCCTGTTGACTATGGTTCACACTTGCCTGAAGGCTTTCTGGCCCCACAATAAAATAAAATTTTAGAGGCCCCTGTTGGAAAGTCAGCTATTCGCTTTTTGATTTGCTCTAATGAAAAGAAAAAGATGGGAAGTTTTTTAAAATTATTTTTAGTTAACAGTATTTGGGAATTTGTATAATGTTTTATCACATTGACATATTGAAAAAAAATCCATTGATGTAGATTTTTGTTTAACTCATTCCTGCTGTGGTGTTTTGGGCTCCATACCAAGTTTGTTAGCTGCTATAAATTCCTTTTGTATTTTTTTTTGCTATACAGGCGGAATAAAAGGATGAATGTATTGCACATAATCTAAAGCACAAAACTGTAAAAAATGAAGATACTAACACACAACTTAGGGCTCAGCCTTAAGAACAAGTCAACCATGTATTATTCAAGCTACAATTAAAACAATTGACAGCTTGATTTAATATGTACACTTCATTGGTATTGCACCGTTGATCAGCCTAGACAAGACTTCTGGTTTTTTGGGTTATAACTATAACCTACCATGCCCAGTCAGCCTGTCATGAGAATTATGCAGTAGATGGGCCTATTATTGAGCCAATTAAAGATTTTAGGCAAACCCAGCCACAGTCCCTCCGTTAATCTGGAAGGCAAAATCCATTTTGGCAGCAGCTCAGAGGGAGTAACAGTTTTCTACGTGAAAAGAAACGGCGATGTACGCGGACTCCGAAATTTTTCCTCAGGCGCCGCTTCGCAGCGTCGCTCCCCTCACGTTTTCGCGCCTTTTCTGACGCGAGTCTCTCCAGGCCTTTTCCTCCCTCGCGCTCACACGCGAGGCGACGGTGGGAAACGAGCCCATTCTCCCCACCCTCCCTTCTCGGGCCAAGAAGGCCGGTAGCAGAGGGAAGCAGCTCGGGGAGCGGTTCCCCGCTCCTGGTTTCCGGCCTCCTCTTGAGCCGTTGCTGACCCAGAAAAGCGTATCTTCCCTGCCCAGAAAGGCGCCTCCGCCACCCCCGCTGCCAGGCGCCCAGGAGAAGCAGTCGGCCTAGCTATTCTTTCACGCGTCGCCTCCTCTCCGTTCTGCGCCTGCGCACTGCCGCCTACCCCGCACGCGAAGCGGTAAAAACGGAGCGGAGCGAACGCCAGGTGAGGCCGCCAGTGGGCGGGCGGGCTCGAGAACCTCGGTCTGGCCGCAGAATTACAGCGCCGGGTTCCCTCAAAATTAACGCGGGCGGGCTCTTTCCCCCCCGGAGCGGAAGGTCTCGGAGGTCTCTTTCCCCCCCCCGCCCGCTCAAAGCCACGTTGACGTCACGCGGAGGAAGGCGGAGTTGCGCACCGCGGAGCGATACCACGGTCGGGAGGGGTCAAACGACACAGCGTCGTGTCACGTCTCCAAAGGAAGGGGGCGGAGCCTGCTCCACCTTGGCCAAGACCGGTTTCCGGCAGCTTCAATGGAGCCGCGGGAACTCATTGCGCATGCGCCACTGGCCGCGTGATCAAAATGAAGACGCTGGGCAACTGATTCATATTTATGACGGCTGCAGTGTCCCGGGGTCATGTGATCCCATTTTGCAACCTCCTGACAAGCAAAGTCAATGGGGGGGGGGAACCAGATTCACTTAAAACAACCAGAGTAATTTAAGAACTGCAGCGATTCACTTAACGAATGTGGCAAGAAAAGTTGTAAAATGGGGCAACTTAGTAAATGTCTCGCTAACATAAATGTTGGGCTCAATTGTGGTCGTAAGTTGAGGACTACCTGGGTTCCACGGTGGGTGAGCGCGATAGGATCACTTTGCAAGCGGCCAGGCTGGCGAAGCCTCAAGATTTGACGGACCTGAAAGAAATAAAAAGCAACACCTGGTTGCTAATTGTGAGAATCAAGCCTGCTAGTGCCAAACACGCTGCATTGCACAAATCAGGGACTGAGTCCCAAAGTGCTTTTTTTTTTTCAAAAAGCAACTGGACTTTCTCAGGTTTTTTTCTTTGAAAACATTAAAACAATTCTGTTAGAACTAAAGAAGCTTCTTGGATTAGAAATGAAACATTTTCAAAAGAAAAAAAAAACCCAAAAATTCCAATTGAAAAAAAGCACTTTTGGGGCAACCGTGAACTTGGATGATTGACAATCTCTGAAAATCGGAATTGAGTCGTGTATAAACTTAGCAAAGGGTGGGTTTTGCAGAGCTCAGTAACATAGCTACACTAGCTTACAACTGTATTTCTCTTAAGTTTACTCCTGGTAAGTTGGTTTGTTTTCCCTGGGGTCGTTAAAAGTCTATGAAGATTCTCAAGTCATCCAGGGGTTGGTTGTATTCAAGAGTGGTTTTTATTTTTGAAAAGGCAGCTTGGACTGATTCTTTTGAGGACAAGATGTTTCGCTTGCCGTCCTGGAAGTTTTCGTCAGTTGTATTGGATGCTGTGGGAGATGGAAGGGCAGTTATTGAGAAGTTGGGAGCTTTCTGTATGGTGCTTTCTGCCCTGTCCACTTTCGCTTCGAACACAAGCGCAAGGATGACGGGGATGAGCCTGTGTTGTCTGCATCTCAAACTGAAGCGCAAACGGTTCCTGTCCTTTGCAGGTTTTCTGGAAATTCGTTCATTCTCCTCAAAGAGCCTTGGTGGAGCAGTGGGCTAAGGCCTCCTTAAGCAACACCAGCTGCCTGCAATTAGTGCAGGTTCGAGTCCCACCAGGCTCAAGGTTGACTCAGCTTTCCATCCTTCCGAGGTAGGTAAAATGAGGACCCAAATTGTTGGGGGCAATAGGCTGACTTTGTAATAATGCCGCTTGGGGGGGGGGAGTGAAAGCTCTAATAAGCAGGCATATACATAGAATGAAAGCTATTGCTAAGCATTGTAAGCCGCCCTGAGTCTTCGGAGAAGGGCGGGATATAAATGGGATTAAAATTAAATTAAATTCACCATTGGAAGGGTGTTCGTCTCGAAGCCAAATGTCTATCTGTGAAGATTCTCCATCATCCAGGACATAGTTGTACCAAAAGTGGTTTTTATTTTTGAAAAGGCAGCTGGACTTGGTTTTTATTTTATTTTTTTGAGGGGGGAGGGGAAAGACGTTTTGCTTCCTATCCTGGAAGCTTCATCAGTTGCTATGGGAGATGGAAGAAGGGAGAGTTTTGATATCCCCCCCCCTTTCCACTTTCATTGAATTGCATTTTGGGGGTGGGGGTGGCTTGAAGTGGGAGGATCTGCAAGATGGCGAATCACCAGCCGGATCTTGTTTTACTTCCTCTTTATCCTCCCCTCCCCCTCCTCCCCATCACCACCACCTCCCCGGAGCTGCATGGAATTTTCCTCCATCCAGGCTTATGCGTGTGAATGTGTGGATGCGTGGAGAGTTCAATCCCAGGATTTTTGGAGGGCAACGAAAGGAGAGAAGGTACCCCAGAGGTTAACAGCTGCAGGGGTTCGGCTAGGCGGGGGACACCCTCCTTTTGCAACTAATCAGAATAGAGCTGGAAGGGACCTTGGAGGTCTTCTAGTCCAACCCCTTGCTCAAGCAGGAGACCCTAGGCCTAGACCATTGCAGACAAGCGGCTTGGATTCTGATGGGATTCAGACAAGTGGAGAGCTGGATTGCCCCCCCCCAGCAGCGGAAACTCACTCCCAAGGCTCCACTGCCCGAATCCAAAGACAGCAGGGCAGAAAAAATCCGAAGCCATCTAGCCCAGATTCTTGTAGCTCAGATAGGGTAGCTTTACAAGGCAGATTCTGCCTTTCGCCTTGCTTTTCCCCCTCTTCGGCTGTGTTGGTTTTTGTTTTCTGCGTTTTAAGTTACGGCTTTAGCTCCGTGGTTTAATAACAACAGATTAGTTCCGTTGAGCATCTCAAAAGAATGTTTCTTAAAAGGCAATCAGCCCAGCTCCAAGGGTCACAAACAGGAAACTTGGACCCTGGAAGGAAGGAATGCAGAAAAAGAGCAAGAGGAAGGGGGTGAGGGTGTGGAGAAAAGTTTGAGCAACACATGCGCATTTCATTGTGGCGGGTTAAATATCTTTGTTTGCAGTATTAATGTTTTTTAACTTCCTGTAGAGAAGTAGACAACTCAGGGCTAAGCTTATAAGCCGCCCTGAGTCTTCGGAGAAGGGCGGGATATAAATGGAATTAAAATAAAAAATTAAATAAATAATCCTAATAAAAATGACCACACACAAGCATGTGCGTGGGAAAAACTTGCATTTGGCCAAGGAACGTCCAGAGTTTAACCAGTTATTTTTCTTCACAAGCGCACGTGCACAATATCTGCTTGCATCCATGGCCATGTTAATCAAAGGTGGTGTCTTACGTCTACCATAAGAGGGATGGTGTGTGTGTGTGTGTGTGTGTGTGTGTGTATTGGAGGTACTGGTAAACTGTTTAGTGACCGATCAAAGTTACAGCGACATTAAAAAAAAGCGACATGACTATTTTTCACCCTTACAGCTCTTGCAGCATCCCTCATTGGACACATGATCAAAATTCAGACATTTGACAATTGACTCATATTTATGACGGCTGCAGTGTCCAGGGTCACGTCATCCTCTTTTGCGACCTTCTGATAGGCAAAGTCAACAGGGAAGCCAGATTTCGCTTCACAAATGTGTTACTAACTTAACAACTGCGGTGATTCACTTAGCAACTGTGGGAAGAAAAGGGGCAAAATTCACTTAATGTATTCCTCACTTAACAAAAATTTGAGGCTCAATTGTGGTCGTAAGTCGAGGACTACCTGCGTTGGCTCTGGTCTGGAGTTGGCAGGTGGAGAATCTTTTAAGTCAGTTTGCAGCCTGACCCCGGCGCTAAACGGAGTTTCAGTCCATGCTTATGAAATGCTTCCCTGTATTTTAGAGTGAGAATGGAGGTAAATGAATCAATTAGATCTTTCAACTTGGATCAAGAGTAATCACACTTTTCATGGGTGTGAGAGGATTTCTGAATCCTGCTTGTAATGGGGGCCAAATGAAAACTGACTGCCTTCCCTTTGGGATTGTAATAATTCCTCATTTAGATTGACTTTTGTCGTCGTCTTTGGCTCTTTGTTCTGTACCGCATACCAAAATTGCACAATTCTAAGACGAGGCCAGGTTCCCCAAAATATGCCTTGAGACACAAATTACCCAGTCCTTTTTTAGGCTTCTCGCTCTACTTACAGGTAGTCCTCAACTTACAACAGTTTGATGACCGTTCAAAGTTGCAGAGGAACTGAAAAAAGTGACTTAGGACCATTTTTCACACTTATGACCGTTGCAGCATGACTTGCATTTGGATGCTTGACAGCTGGTTCGTATATGTGAGGGTTGGAGCTAATTTCTGGCGTCCACTTCCTGTTCCTGGCAAAGAAAGCCCACTGGGTTTGCGATGAACACGATTGAGCCCCAAATTTCCATTGATAAATCAGTTCAAGTGAGTTTTGCCCCATTTTTATGACCCTTTTGTAATGTGATTCTGGCTGCCCCACTGACTTTGTTCATCAGACCTCGGGACCCTGCAACCGTCATAAATACATGCCAGTTGCCCAGCATCTGAATTTTGATCACATGACCATGAGGATTCTGCATTGATCATAAGTGTGAAAAATGACCATGAGTCAATTTTTTCAGCGCCGTTCTAAATTCAGTCACTAAATAAACGGTTATAAGTAGAGAACTACTTATACTGTATGTATCTCCTATTAGCTGAGAAAGTTTGACTGTGATAAATATCCCAAATTCAGTGTTGAAAATGAACAATCTCCAGCTAATATTAATGTGAACTTAAAAGATACGTTTAATTTTAAATTGTGCATTTTTACATATACTAGTTTTTATATTGCATCTGTTAAATCAGGAGTATTGAAATGAGGATAGAGTGATGCTTCATCCCCCCTTCCATTCTCTTCTTAAAATATATCAATTTTGTTTCCTGCAGTGTTCTGTCTCAGATTGTGAGCCACACTGAAGATAGAAAATGCCGAAACGGAAATGTGTCTTTACTGAAAAACTAAAGCAGAAATATCCTCATTTTCGTAAAGGTAGAGACGACTATGAAGCAGAGTGCTTGGTTTGCAAAGCTGGCACGTTTGTGTCAGTGGCATATAAAGGTGCCAGTGATCTGGAGTATCACATGTCCTCGGAAAAGCACAAGAAAGCCCTGGGAGGAGACAGTTGGTCTGCAAAGCTGACTGAATTTTTGGTGATTCCGGGCGCGAAAGCAGAGGATGCTCTTGCCGCAGCGGACAGCACTCTAGCCTTGCACACTATCCCAAACTGCAACAGCTACAAAGCAACAGGGCGTACATCGGAGTTGTTGAGAAAAGTATTTCCTGATGCAGAGACAGCGCAAAGGTTTTCCAACACCCGGAGCAGGGCAGAAGCTCTGGAGAACTCTGTGCTTGCCCAGCATGCAGTCAGCGTTGACCTGAAGGCCCTGGAAGAAAGCTGCATCCCTTTCTGTGGGGTGGCCATAGACGACAGCAATCACAGGGCCCTGAAAATGGTCCCGGTGCTCATCCAATATTACAACTACAGGAACGGCGGCTTGAAGACCAAACTGCTGGAACTTCAGGAAACGCCCGCCGAGACGGCCGACGCCATTTCGGAGTATCTCGTCAAAGCTCTTAAGAAACACGGATTGCTTCAGAAATGCGTGGCCTTTGCGGGGGACAACCGCAACACCATGTTTGGCGAACTTCGGCAAGACGAGGAGGTGAGGACCGTGTTCGCCAAGTTGAGGAGAGCCCTCCAGAGAGAGACTTTGATTGGGGTGTACTGCCCGGCCCACATTTTGCACAACTGCATCCACCACGGAGCAGACGCCCTGGAGGTGGACATAGAGAACATCATTCTGAAGATCTACCAGTACTTCCACATATACGCAGTGCGGACCGAGTCCCTGCAGGAATACTGTGAGTTTGTGGAGGTGGAGTACAAACGGCTGCTCTCCCACAGCAAGACTCGGTGGCTGTCCTTGTTCCCGGGCATCACGAAGCTGCTCCAGATGCATTCGGCCCTGAAGTCCTTCTTCTTGGGCCAGAGCAACCCGCCCACCGTGCTCAGGAGCTTCTTTGAGCACGAGTTCAGCGAGCTCTACCTTTGGCACATGCACTCGCTGATGAACGCCTTCCACTTGCACATCGAAGAGATGGAGCGGGAAAACAACTCCGTCGTGGAAGTGATGAGGACGCTGGACTCCGTGCACACCATACTGCTTGACCGAAGAGCTCAGAACTTCATGTCCCTGACGGTGAAGGGGATGCTGGCGGACAAGCGCAAGGAGGGCCTGGAGGCCGAATGCGATGCCTTCTCCCACACGGTGCATCGCCTCTACAGTCACTGCATAGACTACCTGGAGATGTGGATAGCGTCCCTGCAAGAGTTCTCTTGCTTCGCCTGGATGGCCCTCAGCGACACGCCCAGCTGGGGTGACGTGGAAGCGTGTATAATGTACTTAAGTGAGAAGGGTCTGGAAATTGACAATATGAAGTGCTCCTTTCAGTTCAACAATCTGAAAAAATTTGTGGAAGCTTCCAGCGATGAAGAAGAGTTCCAACATCTGCTTTCACACGAGAAATGGACCAAATATCTTCTGAATGTCAAAGACGTTGAATGTTGTTCAGAACTGTTAAAAATTGCACAGTTCTTCTTTGCAATTCCCTCCCGTAGTGTAGATATGGACTACTACTTTTCTCTGATGCACCTAGTATAATTATAGGATATGCCTGAAAGGTTATTTAGTCCCTCACCTGTATCAAAAGCTTTAGTTACTTATTTTACTGCTTGTTCTACTTTGGGCTCTCATTGTTACTACCTAGGGTTGGGTGGCCAATTATGGACTGTATTTTTATTGCAACAGATGGGGAAAGCATCTGCAAAAGAAAAGGATTGTAAAAGTCATTTTTATTGTGTTTATTGAAACACAGAGCAAGGTATTACGCAAGTCCTTGGCATAAAGGTTTCTCTAATAAAATGTAAAAAAACCCATGCCTGCACATAGCACTTACATTTTTAGTCCAGTTAAGATTGCCACATTCTATTGTGTGCATTTTTTATCTTTAATGCTTGGGGTCCCCAACATTTCCGCTCGGTGGACTGGACGCGGTAGTTAGCTGTGGTGGAAGGGAGAGGGGATGGTTTCACTCACGCACTCTATTTGCACAAATGCAGCTTCGTGCGTTCGCGCACTCAACAGGCACTTGCACAGCCCTGGTTCTCAACCGGCCGCAGCCTGGTAGCAGGCTATGGATTGATGTTGGGGGCCCTGCTTTAATAGGTTAATCAGCTCAATCGAAGAAATGCAAAGCTATTTTATACTTGAAAGAGACAAGGAGTCCAAAGAGACAGCAGAATATTTTTAATATTTATAACACTCCATATATTATTTTGCTTCCCCCACGGAATAGTTTCCACATATTTTGAATATTTACTTTTTCTGTGGTCAGGTAATAATGGCTGGTGTAGTAAATTGCTATATTATGGTACATTGATATTTATTCGAATTTCTGTAATCATAATAATCGGTATTACTGTAACTTATTCGGTGCAACGTTTTAGAGCAGGGGTCTGTTTTAGAGTTTGAATGGAGGATGAGTCAGAAAACGATGCAGAACAGCCTCCTCCTCCTCCTCCTCCCCCCTCCCTCCCGACTTAGGATATCGTCATAGTCTTGTGTTTAAAGTTAACCAGTACTCACCCTGCTTAGCTTTTCAAGGCCAGCCAAGGTCATCAAGATGGTGCTGCAAACAAGAAAAGATTAATCAGTCTTTGAGATGAGGAATACCAACTTGGTTAGATCTGGCCCACAACCCCAGGCTTTAGTGGGCTTCAGGGATCCTCGGTGCTCTCTGAGCTTGCTTGTTTTCATGCAGACGTTTCATTATCCTAACTAGGTAACATCATCAGTGCTAGTAAGGACCTGCTGTTTACCATTGTGCAAATGGCACTCCTTACTACCAGTAGCACTGATGATGTTGCCTAGTTAGGGTAATGAAACATCTGCAAGAAAACAAGCTCAGAGAGCACCAAGGATCTCTTATTTCAACCCTTAACTACAAATATTCTCCCTCAGGCTTAATCAGCAATGTTCTTTCCTTTCTAGGAAATTGTGTAGAGAAATGTTGCAGTCAACGAGGTTCAAATTGCATGTCTATTTTTTGCCACTGCATTTAGTGGGGATTGCAGGGAAAATTTGGAATGGTTCAAAGACAACACACACACACACACGAAGAGAGAGAGAGAGAGAGAGAGATTGTTTCCCTGCCTATAGTATGAGAAATTTTTGGTGTTCTGTTTGTACTGAAGAATTTTAATTCATCTTTAAAGTCCTATGTTGTAGGACTTTGTCATACATGAAGTAATAACATATAATTCATTTTCCACTGGAGAGGTTTTTACACTGAGAGCTTTTCCTTTCCAAACACAACTAGCCCAGAAGTATTGCCAGAGGTGCAACTTTAATTACTTTGTGGTTAAGATCAAAGTTAACAATCCGATTTATTTTTAAAAAGATTAAGGCTTGGATAATTTTCTTCAGTCTCCTTTTAAGTCAAATGTAAATACTGACTATCGCTGAATTATTTGCATGGATTGTTTGCCCCATTTTTTTAATTATTTGCCCCTTGCACAAACTAAAAAAAAGTAAATAGCATTTGCAGGTATACCCGAAGGACCAGAGTAGGAACAGATCCTGCTGGAGAAAATCTATTTGATCTGCCACCAACTTAATGGCACATAAAAAGTAGGGATTTTAATCTTTTTTTAACAAGAAAATAATGTTTCATTGATAGATTTAGCTGATAAAACAACATTTTAATTGCTGGAATTAAATTCACCCAGTTAACGTGGCAAAACATTTTTAAAATATAAATGCAAAACATACAAAATTAAGGAGATGCTTCTTATTAAAAAGATGCTTCTTATTAAAAAGCCCTCTCTCTTTTAAAAACCCAAACCAAATCATTTCCTTGTTTCAGAAGTTTTTCCCCCAAATGCACACAATTATAAGTTTCTTCTGCTGGGAGAGGCGCATTTTTCATTCATTTATTGTAGAATAACTAGAATATTGGTTCTAGGTACATGCAAAGGGTTCAAGGGAATGTAAACACTTTTATTTTCTGGGTTGCTGCAAGGCTGATGGCTGAGGAATTACAAGGCCTCAACTGAAATGTAGGTTGCATATAAATCTTAAAAGCAGTGAAATCTTGAGAGGTCGCTACATCTTATATTTCACTAACCCAGAGAAACCTGAACAGATCTGACAGTCCTGTAAGAACCTGGCAATTTTTTTAAAAAAAAATGTCATTTTTTGGTCACTACATCAAGAGAACATATGTTGCAGAATTTACCCAAATTTCATCTTCCCACTCTCAAATTGAAATATAATGCTTTGTTGCTGTTGCCTCATTTGTTTCCCTGCTGAAGGTTCAACACTGCCTTGATATCCTTGATATTTCCATGAATTGGAAACTTTGTTGGTTTCTGATGATGAGACCAATGTTGTTTCATTGTATTCCTGTAACATAAATCATACTTAATTCATTTAAGCAATACTTATTTTGACTCTGCTGACATTGGCTGGACACCCACAACAGCAATAAGCTATGATTTGCACACCACTAAGCCAAAACCAAGACAATTGTATTTTGGCATCAATGAATTGTGTAAGCCTGGTCTCTGGAGGACTATTTGTTTTAAATTCTTTCATATAAACATTCATTTCCTTTTCTCCCTCACTGTCTTTCTAGGAGTTTCAGACTGCATTGTCCAGTTTGGCATTCCCCAAGGTACTGGGTTATAGTCCACATCATCCCCTATCAGCATGGTCACTGCTTGCGCTGGTTGGGGATTGTGGGAATGGAAATAGGTTCCCTCTAAAGACCAACAATGAGATGTGTCTTATTACGTGTCAAACTCGCCACATCACATGACATGTGATGTATCGCGACTTTTTCCCCATTGCCAGAGCTGGGATGAGCGCAGTTTTGGTATGACGCATCCGGCCCGCGGGCCAGCAGTTTGACACACCTGTATTACATCACCTGCTCTCTGAATTTCGCTCCAAAGAGGTAAACCAAATATGAAGTTTTCCACAGAATAGCGATAAGTACTTTTTCCCAATTGCGTTCTCAACCTTAGGTTTGGGCTGGGCTGCTCAGGGCTGCCAAGTTGTCCCACACCATGGTAAGTAAGCAAGTTTGCTGAATGATGGTGCCTTCTATTTCATCTCAGCCCTGATCACATATCTGATGCAGGTGGTGGAAAAATCACAAAAGTGTTTGGCCTGAGACAATAAGTGTGCACTTAAATTAAGTACTACTTAGGTAATATTTATCATTCCACTATTTGTCATTTGGACACTATTTGATGTTAAAATATTTTGATAACATAATATTTGAAGTTGTCGATGACCTTTTCTATTCCTGTAATTTGTGCCTGGAACTTGGAAAGGATTGTATGGCTTCTTCAATTTCACATCAATCATGGTCATAAACCTGGTCAGGCAATGGTCAAGCACAGGTGCTTTGGCCTGAGACAAGCAGGCGTGCACTTACTATTAGATGCTTCTTAAGAAATATTTATCATTTCAATGTGTTATTCACGCAATATTTGATGATAAAGTATTTTGATAACACAATATTTGAAGTTGTAAAGGTAAAGGTAAAGGTTCCCCCGCACATGCGTGCTAGTCGTTTCCGACTCTAGGGGCCGGTGCTCATCTCCGTTTCAAAGCCGAAGAGCCAGCGCTTGTCCGAGGATGTCTCCGTGGTCATGTGGCCGGCATGACTAAACGCCAAAGGCGCACAGAACGCTGTTACCTTCCCACCGTAGTGGTCCCTATTTTTCTACTTGCATTTTTACGTGCTTTTGAACTGCTAGGTGGGCAGAAGCTGGGACGAGTAACAGGCGCTCACTCTGTTACGCGGCACTCGGGATTCGACCCGCCAAACTGCCGACCTTCTGATCAACAAGCTCAGCGTCTTAACCCACTGAGCCACCGCCTCCCTCTATTTGAAGTTGCCAATGGCCCTTTTCTTTCCTACAACTTCCGTGTAATTTGTGTATGGAACTTGGAAAGGATTATATGTATGCCATGTCTTGGCCCAAGATGCTGTAGGAAACTCATTCTGGCTCACGGTGCTGCCATTTTCTGCAAAAATGATGCGCAAGATTGATTTTCTTTTTATGAAGGAAGATTTTTTTCCCTCTCTGGAGAGAGAGGGAACGACCCAAACTCTAATAGTAAATCCACAATAGGGGGACTATTGAATTAGTTTTATTGACTTTTCAGGCCACCTGATTAGATTAATATTAATTTATTTAGAACATGCATATTTTATAAGTGTTAACTGAGAAGTTGCAGTATCCATATAGTTGCTTTCAGAAGCTCATGTCTTCCTCATTCCACCACAGGTCGTTTCATACTTCATAGGCTGTTTCACGTTTTATCGAATCTTCATAATACTCCCCCCGCCATTTTGGAGATGGGGGGGGGGCATCAGGCACTAGTTATCTACAGGGGCTTTGCTAGTCCTGTGATGCACAACATCCTCCAGGCCAAAATTACCCCATTTCATCTTTTAATTCCTTGTGTGGCCAATATGACCACAAGGACCTTAGATATCATATAGAAAACCAACAGGCAGCAAAATGTGTCCTAGAAAGGAGGATTGGCTTAAGTATGATTAATAATTTGATTGTCCTCTGAAATCCAGAATGCCTTTAATAAATGCTTCAAGCCATTCTCGAGTACATAGATGGGGAGCTTTGGGTGCTTCCTTTGTATTGTATTTGTATTGTATTTATTAAATATATATACCGCCCTTCTCCCAAAGGACTCAGGGAGGCGTTTAGACAATTCAAGCCTTTTTTGCATCTTGTTTGGAGATGGAAATTGATTAGGGTGAAGGTATAAGGCCTCAGCTCCCAATTTGTCTATTTGAAGTCGGCTTTGCCTTGAAGGAAGGAAGGAAAAAGAGCTTAAAGTTGCCCAGCTGGCATTTTGAAAGAGAGATTCCAGTCTGAGGGGGCCATTTCCTTCAGAATATATATGTCTGGAGAATTTAGTGGCTTGACTTAAGGGATTTTGTGCTGGCAGGAAGAGATACTTTTAAGGATGCTGCAACTGCTTAAAAGGATTAGCAAGCTCGTTTTTTTCCTTGGCTGTTCGAAAACCGTCCCTGAGGGCCATTGTGCTCTTTAGGCAGCTCTTAAAACTGCCTTAAAATCTTCAGCTCTTAAAACTGTCTTAAAATCTTCAGGCATCAAACGTGACCACCTTCTCACAACCCACCCAAGGAAGAACTGAATTTGAATTTAAATTTAATGAATTTATATACCGCCCTTTCCCGTAGGACTCAGGGCAGTTTACAGGGTATATACAACATCGATACAAAAATTAAGAACAATTAAAAAAGATTAAATCTGTGACAAGTGAGAACACTGAGGTAAACAACAACAACCCTCTCCATCCCTCCCTGGTATTGGCTGGCTAAAACTGGCCTGACCATTCTGCTTCCTCTGATTGAACAAGGAGCCTGTCACTCATGCAACTCCAGGCCCGCCTCTTAGAAATGGTGGTGAAGGAGGCTTCTTCCCTCAAAATGGCTGCCTGGCCTTTTCTGGCCTGCAGCTTCTCTCCCCTTTTTGGGTTCCCATAAGTCTCTCTCCCAGAGCCATGAGGAGAAAATGCAGGGGGGGGGGAACCCACCTCAAATTACCTCACTGAACAGCCAGGGAGACTGAGTCAGCCTTGCCTTTTTTCATCAGGATATTTAAATATTTCTGTTTGAGATGGATAACCCCAGATTTGCTGAGTAAAAAGAATGAATCCCCCAAATAATACTGTCAGGAGCAGTATCACATGTTATGTCTTTTTGAGAACTTTTTGTGGATAGTCAGGCAAAGTCCTCTAATACGCTGTTCCTCAGTGCACATGCAGAGTTCTTTCCTATTAAGCCCCTTTTGCCCCAATTTTCTCTATAATGCCACAGGCTGGGAAGGCGTTCTTGATGTTTCAGAAATATTCCAAAAATGCAAAAAAAAAAAAAAAAACAACCCAAAAAACAACCTACCTGAAATTAACTTATAAATTTTTCCCTGGTTTTCATCCACATTTTGGTCACTTGGCAAGCAGCCCATATTTATAGCCATTTGGAGTCGCATAACCATGATTTACAACATTTTTTTTTTTGCTGGAAACCTATGTTTATTCCATAAAGAACATACTGAACTCTAAATGGTAAAATGAGCGTTACACGTTGGCTAAAATGAGTTGAGGGCAGGTGTATTCTGTAAATTCAGCCAAGGTGTACAGTGGCAGCTTTGGCCGAGTTTGGCCTTGCAAAACAAGAGCCATTATTATCCTTAGTAGGGCCACACCTGGAATGCTGCATCCAGTTTTGGTCACCACATTACCAAAAAGATGTTGAGACTTTGGGAAAAGTGCAGAGAAGAGCAACTGAGATGATTAAAGGCCTGGAGACAAAAACATACGGAGAACGGTTGCAGGAATTGGGTATGGCCAGTCTAGAGAAAAGAAGGACTATGGGTGACATCATGATAGAAGTATTCCAGTATTTGAGGGGTTGCCACAAAGAAGCGGGGTGGTTCAATTTATTTTCCAAAGCATCAGAAGGCAGGAGAAGAAACAATGGATGTAAACAAGAGAGAAGCAACCTGGAATTAAGGAGAAACTTCCTAAACTGTGAGAACAATTAACCAGTGGAACGGCTTGCCACCAGAAGCTGTGGGGGCTTCATCACTGGAGGCTTTTAAGAGACCGGACAGCCACCTGTCTGGATAGGGTCTTTCGTTTGAGCAGGGGGTTGGACTAGAAGACCTCTAGGGTCCCTTCCCTTCTATTCTGATTCATTTCATTAGCCTGCATCCTGTCATACTTTTTCAGGAGCAGCTTTGCCTCCTCTCCTTTCCTTTCCTTTCCTTTCCTGGGTTCTTGTAAACCATGCAGGATGATTAGTCTAATCTCAGTTAAGGTGGAATGGGGATAAGTGCTGGGCGTGCTTGCTATCTCAGAGTTCGATCAGCTGGTCATGTGGACGCAGCTCTTATCCTCTGGCTATTGACTTGATAATTCATATTTGATTGATGGGCAAATAAGATACAGATAATGATCTGCAAACATTCCCGGGATTCATTGCCATCCTGGGCTATATCTGTCCCCCACTGTGCCGGGTTCAGTTCATTGTGACTGTTCGGGTTACCTGCTTGTTCTACTTGCGCACCTGCCAGCCTGTCTCTCTCGCCAGCCCCATGGCTCACTCTCAGCTGCCTTGCCCTCTCTTCCTCCTCTGCTCCCTTCTGATGCTGCCCTCCGTGCTGCTCCAGGATGTGGGAATGCCCGGCGGACTTTTCCCTGTATCTGTCACAGAGAAGGGGGTGCAGGAAGCTGCCGCCTTTGCCGTGGAGCAGTACAACGAGCGCAGCAACAACCCCAACTATTTCAAGGAGCTGGGTGTTGTAAAGGCACAGAGCCAGGTATGTGTGTGTGTGTGTGTGTGTGACAATCAGGTGAGGTGGGCAGCCTCGATAGGGTCCGTGGGATCCTTGGAACGCTCTGAGCTTGACTGCTTTCTTCAAGGCATTTCATTACCAAACTAGATATCATCCTCAGTGTGCTGATGGATATTCGAAAGATCTTCGGAAAGGGCTTTGGAAACAATGGAATTGGGGTGGTGGAGGCAGTTTACGGAGGAACTGCATTGTGTTTTGAGCAAACTGTGAACTGAAAGGGCATGACTGTTTGCTACCGAAATATTTCCAGTGGAACAGATTTTCTTCTCAAGCTCTAATACTTCCAAGGTTGCATCTGATGAAATTAAGCATGTATTGTATTTTTTTTTTGTGCTGCAATTACCTAAACATTGGGATACCTATTTTTTTTTTTAATCCAGGTGGTTTCAGGCGTGAAATACTATCTTACGGTGGAAATAGGGAAAACAATGTGTGAAAAGAGCGATGGGCCAATGGCGTTCAGCGAAATTCAGAAGTGCGAGCTCCTGCCGGAGGTGAGATGAGATGCCACGTTCTGGTTATATTTTTTTGCAGCTGAATTGATGAAAGATGCCTTGTCTCAGCTTAACTTCTCTAAACCAGATTGTAATGCTTGTTTTAGATGATTCCTATTTGTAGAACATAGGTAAAGATAAAGTTTCCCCTGCACATGCGTGCTAGTTGTTTCCGACTGTAGGGGCCGGTGCTCATCTCCATTTCAAAGCTGAAGAGCCAGCGCTTGTCTGAGGACGTCTCCGTGACTAGACACCAAAAGCGCATGGAACGCTGTTACCTTCCCACCGGAGTGGTCCCTATTTTTCTACTTGCATTTTTACGTGCTTTCAAACTGCTAGGTTGGCAGAAGCTGGGACGAGTAACAGGCGCTCACTCTGCTACGCGGCACTCGGGATTTGACCCGCCAAACTGTCGACCTTCTGATCGACAAGCTCAGCATCCTAACCCACTGAGCCACCGCGTCCCTTTTGTAGAACATAGAACATAATAAAACAGAAGAAATGGGAAGCAGAGTTATAAAAATGAGAATTATGAGTTCCAAGTTGGGTAGAGGAGAGCCCCTTAGCCAGCATCCTAACTGGGTTAGATTCCCCCCTCCCCAGGTATTTGTAGATATTTCCCAGCAGACACTCTGATTATCTGATGGCTCGGTCCTCTTCTTTAATCTTTATATTATCTCATTTAATAAACCTTCTGTTGACAAAGGACTGTCTTTTGGGGTACTAGAAGACTAATGTCGCATCCCTGCTCAGCTTTCCTTTCTGCAGGCCAAATGAAACCAAGTTCCCTTCATTGCTATTCTTGGTTTCCAGACCCTCTTCTGAACACATTCCAGTCTGTGTAGGTCAAATTGGACAAGTGGGGCCTGACCAGGATAGGACAGAGAAGAACAAGGATTTCTCTGCGCTGATTTGTTATTCAACAACCTGAGTTGGACAAATGACCCAGCTGTAACTTGGCTTCTTTGCTTCACATTTAGCTGGTTGTGTGAACTTACTTTAAAGTGTCATCGCAACTGGCTTGCCATGCTCGGTGAATCAGGACTCAAATCGGGATAGTGCAACACGTCACTCCATGGGTCTCAGGAGATGGGAACTGTAGTCTGCTGAGCAACTTGGCAAGGTCTCATTAAAAAAGGCCAGGCTAAGCCCTTTGACCGGAGGCTGTTTATTCAAAGTTTCCCCAGCATCTCTGTCAGCGTGTTTAATTTATTTCCATGAATGTTTAACCGGGTTTAAAGATTCTATTTTTTTTTCCTCTCTTTTGTTCCCTTCCAGAAACTAACCTGTAACTTTCAAGTCTGGTCCCGTCCTTGGCTGAACGAAAACCAGCTGACAAGCATGAATTGTTTCTAATCTGGGTGACTAGGGTGGACCTCCCGTGCCGAGACCAACGTGGGCAAACGATTCTGAGTGTCCAGCAGCCAGGCAACCTCTTGGGTGCAGCTTGGGTTTCTGCCAACAAGATCCCATGTATGGCCATTCGCAAATCATGAATGAAATGGTGCATTTAAGTCCAAATTCAAGTTTTCTGAGTTTCTGAAATTGTTCCATGACATACAAGGGGGGGTGCCTTTTTCTCACTCCTCCATTCCACCCTCTTTTCTATAATTTTCATCTTCGAGAAGACGAATCAATATGTTGCTAATTCTGTTAGTCTTAATAAAAGCTATCATCACGATCTTCCGGCTTTTGTTCCTTTCTTGTCCAAATCCCGTCCCACCTTCATGTTTTCACACGTGCATAACACAAAGCTACCATGGCTTGTTCAAAAAAGCCTCTGGCTAGAAAGGCTTTGCTTTGTCCAGCTGGGGGACACAGGGGTCTGCCATGGGGCCTGCCATTCTATTGGGAGGGGGGGGGCTTGTTCATTGGGGAATGTATCTGCCTTGCTCTGCTTTGCCCTCCCTTTCTGTGAAAGAAATGTGGCCTGAAAACATCTGTCTTATCTCCAGACAATGGAGCCTGGGACGTTGGGAAACCAAACTGAGTCCTTGAGAAGGGTGCTAAATCGCTATGTTCTCAAAACAACCTAGTACTTATGGATTGGCTGGATTTCAAGCGGACGGTTGGACACTGGGGGGAGGAGACCTGAATGGGTTTTTTGATGTAACCTTTCACGGGCGAAATCTTCAAACCTTGCGTTGCCTTCCTGCTATCACTAACTCTCAATAAAAGTTCCTTTCGAGACAAGGCCTGTTTCAAGAGTTCTGCTTCCTTGGGGAGACCTAGTTGAGGCAGGTCCTTACAAATATGTTCTTGGCAAAACCAAATGGCCAGGGATCTTTCTTTGCTAGCTGACTGAGTGGGGTGGTTGACACCATGCAGTCTTTTTTAAGCCATGACTGTCCCACCTCCAAGGAAGAGAGGCCATCAGAGATCCCGGAAGCATCCTTGGCTGGACCTGCAACAGCTGCCAGATGCCAAATGGCGAAGCAATTTGGGTATTTTCCAAACTTCTGGAAACTCTGCAGTGGTATGATGCATCTGGCATTTTCTTTCTTTTTTAATTACAATTACATTTTTAACAGAATTAATACTACTTTCCCCCATATGCTATCCTAATTAGCGTCCTAATATGTAATACCAGTTGGGGATACCAGGGAATCCTTTATGGGTATAAAAGTCAGATGAATGAATGAGCAACTTAGTCCAACATGCCTGAGAATTAAAGTTAATGTAGCAGTGTTGAACACTGTGTTGATAATGTGAAGGTGCTTCTGCCACAAATAAAGAAAAAAAGAGACAGTAGCATAATATTAATCAATTAATATTAATCAATGAAATAGTTTCCCTCCTGGAGTTGTGGATGTCCTGTCACTGGAGGTTTTCAAAAATAGACTAGAGGACCCTTTGACCGGGATAGTATAAGGCTCTTGCCTTGAGTGGAGGGTTAGACTAGAAGACCTCCGAGGTCCCTTCTAATAATGATGATGATGATGATGATGTTGGAAAGGAGCTTGGAGGTCATCTAGTCCAACCCCCATATACCATTTCAGATAAATGGCTGTCCAGTCTCTTCTTAAAAATTTCCAGTGTTGGAGCATTCACCGCTTCTGGAGGCAGGTGGTTCCGCTGGTTAATTATTCCAACAGTCCTAGGATTCTGTTTTATGATTCAGTTATTCTCTTCAGCCACTAGAGGGTGCTATTCAACACGCTAAAAAAAGAGGAAGCACAGCATATTATTCTATCAAATAAAAGGTGGATTTTTTTTTTCTTTTTAACAATTGTTACACAATCCAACGAAGCTAAGTTTGAGAAAATCAGAACATTACAGGAAAGTAAACTGGGTATGATTCATATGGAATGAACACGAAGAAAAAAAAAATGGAAATTAAAGGTAAGAAGTGGGCCTGGGGTGGGCTGGTTAGGGTGGATTTGGGGGGCAAAGGCAGCATCTGGTTTCTTGCAAGGTCTGGTCCAAGGAAAGGATTTTATTTACTTATTTATTTATTTACTTATTATTTTTATATGCCACCCATGTCACTTTTCCAAGGATGGGAATATCGCTTTTTATTGTCCCAATGCTGTCAAGCTCGCTTGGGGGTTTAAGAAGAGGACTCCCCAGTTTTTCAAATGATGGGCAAGGAGATTGCAGAAGTCGAGGCTGTGATTGGAAGGACAGCTGCAAAAGGCCCCCCTCTCCCCCCCCCCTCTCCTTGGGTGGACCTTCCCGATAGTCAAACCTTGTTCAAACTTTACAAGCAGTATGATGTACGGTAGACATTAATATTAAAATAAGTTTTAGCCATTTTTTTGGCTTCGTGGAATACAGCTAGAGCTGCACATACTGAATTTGGTTGTCGCTGTTTGCAGTGGTTCTCAACCTTTCTAAAGCCGCGACCCCTTAATACAGTTCCTCATGATGTAGTGACCCCCTACCAGTAAGTAATTTTCGTTGAAATGTCATAACTGTAATTTTGCTACTGTAATTAATTATAATATAAATATCTGATATACAGGATGTATTTTGCATAATGACTAATCACAAAGACAAAATGTAGTTATATATTATGAAATATTTATTGCTAATTACAAATAAATGAAATATTGTCTTGAAGCATGGCGTAACATGGATAACAGGTTTAATATAACAGTAAACTATATTGCTACACTTTGCAACAGTATGCATAAAAAGCCAAGTCTGCGCGACCCCAGGGAAAGGGTTGATCGACCCCCAAAGGGGTCGCGACCCCCAGGTTGAGAACCTCTGTTTTAGTGGCTTAGCAGAAGTGCTGTCAGTCTTGTGCCATCACCATCATCATCATCATCCTAGCCATGGTCCCTCCACTGCAGGATGAAGGCTTCTTCCGCATGTTTCCCACCAATACGGTCCTGGGCTTTCCTTTGGCCAATTGGGCCCACGACTCTTCCTGATGTCGTCACTCCATCTTGTTTGAGTTCTCTCTCATGGGTGCTTTTGACCAAGTGGGATCCATTCTATGATCACCTTGGTCCATCTATCATTGCTTCATAATAGATGGATGGATAGATGGATGGATGGATGGATAGATAGATAGATAGATAGATAGATAGATAGATAGATAGATAGAT
>JAKJMR010000336.1:334791-347575 GCA_024449315.1 Daboia siamensis
TCTAGTTCTGCCTGAGGCATGAAACCCGGCTGGGTGATTTGGGGCCAGTCACCATCTCTCTGCCCAACTCACCTCACAGGGCTGTTGTTGTGGGGAAAATAAAAGGAGGAAAGAGTACACGTAGTCCTCGACTTACTGCCACAACTGAGCCCTAAATCTCTGTGGCTAAATGAGACATTTATTGAGTTTTGCCCCATTTTACGACCTTTCTTGCCACAGCGGTTAAGTGAACGGCCAGCTTCCCTGTTGACTTCGCTTGTCAAAAGGTCACCAAAAGTCACAAGTCTCCGGGACACTGCGACAGTCATAAATATGAATCAGCTGCCAGGTATCTGAATTTTAATCATGTGACCATGGGGATGCTGCAGTGTTTGTAAGTGTGAAAAACGGTCGTAGGTCACCTTTTTGGGATACCCTCGTAACTTCGAACCGTCATTAAACGAACTGTTGTAAGTCGAGGACTACCTCTATTAGATATGTTTGCCGCCTTGTTTATCAAATAACGATATGGGCAGGATACAAATAAATAGCGAGGGGGGGGGAAGGCCGCAAGAGCGGAGCTGGCGGGGTGACGCTCTCTGTAAAAACGCGCCTTCCAGTACCTGCTGGATCAGGATGTCTCCCAGGCGGCTGATGACGAAATTCTTGCAGCTGCCGTCGGCCAGGGATTCCTTCCGGCGTTCCAAAAGGTGGGCCAGGAAGCTGTCGTGGATCTCACTGAGCTCGTCCACGCAGGGGAACATGCTCTGCACCAGCGAGGCGTCCATCTGCAGGTCTTCCAGCATGCCCTTGCGAAAGAGGTTGGTCATGATCTTCAGGGTCTGGACGTGATGCAGCTCTGTCTGGATCAGCTCTGCAGCGAGAGGCAAGAGAGAGAAGCTAGCCTTGGGAGGGGGGGCAAGCAGGGGTGGCCGGGCTGGACAGAACCTCACAACGGAGTAACAGCGGTGTGTCCTGAAAACAGAGCAGCGGAGTTGGAAAGGACCTTGGAGGTCTTCCTATTCCAACCCCTTGCTCAGGCGGGAAACGCCGCTTGCACCAGAGGGCAGGACGAGAAACAGTGGATGGAAAATGAATCAAGGAGAGAAGCAACCTTGAATTAGAATTAATTAAGTCCTAGTGGGCAATGAGTTAAATAGGAGCCAGCCGTGTGCTGCAGCTGCCAAAAAAGCCAACACAGTGCTGGGCTGCATTAACAGAGGGACAGAATCAAGATCACGTGAAGTGTTGATACCACTTTACAAGGTCTTGGTAAGGCCACACTTGGAATACGACATCCAGTTTTGGTCACCACGATGTAAAAAAGATGTTGAGACTCTGGAAAGAGTCCAGAGAAGAGCAACAAAGATGATCAGGGGACTGGAGCTAAAACATATAAGGAACGGATGCTGGAATGCTGTAAGTCTAGTTTAATGAAGAGAAGGACCAGGGGGGACATGATAGCAGCCTTCCAGTATCTCAGGGGCTGCCCCGAAGTAGAGGGAGTCAAGCTATTCTCCAAAGTGCCTGAAGGCAGGACAAGAAGTAACGGATGGAAACTCATCAAGGAAAGAAGCAACCTAGAATTAAGGAGAAACTTCCTGACAGTTAGAACAATTAACCAGTGGAACTCCTTGCCTCCAGAAGCTGTGAATGCTCCAACACTGGAAGTTTTTAAGAAGAGACCGGACAGCCATTTGTCCGAAATGGTCTAGGGTTTTCTCCCTGAGCAGGGGGTTGGACTAGATAACTTCCAAGGTCCCTTCCAACTTTATTATTATTATATTATTATTATATAAGGAGGAATTCCTTCCTGAAGAAAGGAAGAGAATCACCATGGACAGGGCCACCAATCCCCAACCCAGAGAGCCTGCTCAGAAGGATACTGTGGGAGTGGGGGTTGTCGGGTTCCCCACTACTCTGCTTTAGGCTTTTAACAACACTTTTTTCAACACTGCACTCAATTTTCCCAAGGCTTCCATTGGGGGGAGAGCATGGTACAGAAACGTAATGAAAAATCAGCCATGCTCTTTAGGCCTTGAAAACCGTCTGATGGTTCTTCCTCTTGGACCTTCCCAGGAAAGTGGGGGTTGGCCTCCATCGCTGGGGAGGGGGGGGGGGCTGCTCTCAGGCTCACCGTAAATGACGTCTTGGCGCTTCATCACTTCCTTTTTGTGTTGCTGCAGGAAGCTGTTGTCCACGGCCAGACTCCAGGAATCTGCGTCAAAATCCTTCTCGTCCATCTCAAAGTCACTCATCAACTGGCTATAAAGGACTTCAGCTCCTGGGGAGGGGGAGGGGGGGAAAGAAAAGGGCCAGGTTGTGTATGCGCACGTGTTGTGCGCCGGAGGGAGAAGGAGGCTGATTTAGGCAAGGTGGAGGCATCAGAGGCACAGGTGCGCTCTCGGAAGAGAATCCTGCCCCTCCTCAACAGCCAGGGGATGCTTGGAACTTAAAAGTTTCATTTGTATTCCTTATTAATTGATAATATAAAATGCAAAAGAAAATAAGTAGGAAAGATAGGCGAAAGGAAAGGGAAGGGGAAAGTGTAGGAAAAAGGGGGGGGGGGGGAAGAAAAAATGGCACTGACTTCCGACTCCCGCTGCTGCAGGGGAATAAGATAATAACATCAAACCTCAACTTTTTTTTACTTTTACCAAAGAGCATAAACTAGCCATTTCTAGGACAACAAACCTGTCTAATCAGTAAAACTCAAAATCAAAGTTTCCGGATGCTTGAAACCTATCCGGCTTGCAATACGCAGCAAAGACAATGCAATAAATAAATAAATTTAAAAAATTAAAAATGGGGCTACCGTCGGACGAGTGCAACTACCACTTGGTCAGATGTACCCATCTGTGCAGAGTTGGAGCTAAGTACGTTATTATTTTCGGCCTATAATCTCCCTAGCGGCAGCCTTGTCTTGGGAACAAAGGGATGAGGCACCCTGCAACTTAGGGGCAGTTGGCCCGGCCCTTTTGCAGTCACGCAGTGACTCCAGACTAGCTCCACGCTTCATCCCTCCACCCTGCCAGGCTGGGAGCTTCCCAGCCATGTTGATTTCTCTGACCTCTCCCCTCTTCCACTTGGCTTTGGGTCAGGAAAAAGCCACAAGGATACTCTGGCTCTGCATTTTCCCTCCTTCAGCTTTTCGTCCAGAAATATTCTGATCCTAAGCTGGCCCGTAAAGCCAACTCAGCCGTTGAAAGAAAACAGCCGAGTCAGCTACACCAACGTGTCAGCTATGTCCATGAGGAAATATTCTATTTCGGCATTTCTGGAGGAAGCGGCACCTGGCTGGTGGGGAGGAGACCCCTGGAAATTTGGAGAGGATAACTGAGATCTAGTTTATCTTTTAAGTCAGTTGTAGGGCGGTCCGTAAATAATTGATCAGCGTGACACACACACCCTCCCCCCATTGTCAATCCTAAGTGTCTGTGGAGATGGGAAGATCAAAGAGCAAAGCATGGCCTGGCTAGTCTCGGTCTTGCAAGGAGGAAAGCGAGAACTTGAGAAAAGACAACACGGTAAATTTAACAGGGCAGTATTTGCTAAGTCCTCGACTTATAACCCTACCTGGGACCCGAATTTCCATGGTTAACCAAGGTGAGTGAGTTGTGCCTGATTTTATGACTTTTGCCACCGCTGTAAAGCAGATCGCCCAAGTGGTTAAAATGAATCGCGCTGTCATTAAGCAAATCGGGCTTTCCCCATTGACTTTGGGAGCCAAAGGCGATTGGGAAGGTTGCCAATGGTGATCCATGGGACCCCTGCATGCTGCAACCGTCACAAATATGCCAGTTGCCAAGGGCCTGAATTTTGATCATGGGACCGTGGGACACCTGTGATGTCGGTTAAGTGCAAGAGCTGGTCACGCATCACTTTTTTTTTTTCAGTGCCATTGCAATTCTGAATGGTTGTTAAACAAATGGTTGTTAAGTCGAGGACTAAGGAGGTGCTGGATGGAAGAAGGACAAAGCCTGACCTTGCCCGGTTCCAGAAGGCAGGAGATATCGCAAGGGGGCCGACTGAGTACAGGTAGTCCTTGACTTACAATGGTTCATTTAGTGACTGTTCAAAGTTACGTTCACAAGTCACTGAAAAAAAAAAGTGACTTGTGACCCGTTTTTCACGGTTACGGCCTTTGCAAGCATCCCCACAACCCATGTGATCAAAATGCAGAGATTTGGCAACCGGTTCATATTTTATGACGGTCGCTGCGTCCCCTTTTGTGATCTTCTGCCAAGGCAAGTCAATGGGGGGGGGGGGGAAGCCAGGTTCGCTTGACACCCGTGTGTGACTAATTTAGCAGCTGAAGCTGTTAAGTAAACTTAACTGTTCGCTTAACAGCTGTGGCAAGAAAGGTCGTAAAAACGGGCCCAAACCCACTTAGCAAATGTCTCATTTAACGACAAAAATTTGGGGCTCAGCTGTGGTCCTAAGTTGAGGATTACCTGCACACTGTATTGGGAATGTAAGAGCAGTTGGACAGTGGGGAGGAAAGACCAAAGGAGGAAATGGGGGAGACAGAGAGAGGATCCGGCAGAGGTTGGACACTTTGGGGATGTTCTGAGCAAGGATCTCTTGTAACTCTAGGATTCTAAGCTACCGAAATTAAACATGAAACAAGCAAAGAAGATTCCAACGCGCTGGGTTTCTATAGATACCACCTCTGCCACCTTCTATTTTTTCCCCGCAACAGCCCTTCCCTAGGATATGTGCCAAGTCTTCTGCTGCAATATCGCTCTGCACTGTTTAGTACTCTTCCTGAACAGACTTTCTAACACTCCAGAAGACAGAAATCCAAGTTCCACACAATCTTATTAGATTAATGGGTTGAAAGTAACATAATGGAATTAAGCGGAGGCAAAGGAAAGAGTTATAGGAATAATCTTGGGCTGAAAAAACTGAGTAAGAAGCAAAAGTGTGATGTGGATGCAATGGAAGGTTAGAGGAATTATACGCTGCAACAGCATCATTTCAGCATCAAAGGAAGTTAGACTTTTCACCGATTCTGCTTTGGTCAAATCCCCTTTCAATCCCACTATTCAGTTTGGGGTTCCATTTTTCCAGGAAGATTGACCAACTAGTTTTTTCTCTCATCCCATCACTCCGCTGAACACTGAATTCCCCTAGCTCCGTCTCACTTCTCATCTTTTCTCATCCTCTCATCTTTCCTACTATTAGTTTTTTATGATTTATCAATTGTTGTTTATTAGGATCTATGACCTATTATTTTGCTGTTTATATGTACCCGGGGAGCTTATGCACCGGAGACAAATTCCTTGTGTGTCCAATCATACTTGGCCAATAAAGAATTCTGTGATTCTATGAACTGAGCAGGTTTGGAGAAGAGTAACGGATGAACAGTCTTATCAAGAGATGGAAAAAAATCTGAGAAAAACTGACTGAAGGAGGTGAAGAATTACAACGCTCTTCAAATATGAAAATATTCCATGCAGAAGATGATCACAAGCTGTTCTCTTAACATTCCACAGCATACAATAATGGCTTGAAATTGCAGGCAGTGAGACAGTATGGTGTAGTGGTGAAGATGCTGGCATAGAAAACTGGGAGACGGTGAATTCTAGTTCCACCCTAGACATGAAAGCCAGCTTGGTGACTCTGGGCTAATCATCAGGAGACGGTAAATTCTAGTCCTGCCCTAAACTTGAAAACTTTGGACTAAACACCAGGAGACAAGGAGTTCTAGTCCCACCTTAGGCATGAAAGCCGGCTGGGTGACTTCGGGCCAATCACCAGGAGACAAGGAGTTCTAGTCCCGCCTTAGGCATGAAAGATGGCTGGGTGACTTCGGGCCAATCACCAGGAGACAATGAGTTCTAGTCCCGCCTTAGGGATGAAAGACGGCTGGGTGACTTCGGGCCAATCACCAGGAGACAATGAGTTCTAGTCCTGCCTTAGGCATGAAAGCCAGCTGGGTGACTTTGGGTCTCTCAGTTCAACTAATCTCATGTGGGGAAAATGGGAGGAAGGAAGAATATTAGGTATGTCTACCATCTTGAGTTACTTATAAAATAATAGGAGTGGGATAAAAATAAATTGAATGAATGAATGGACGAATGAATGAATGAATGAATGTTACAGGATCTGTGAAAATGTGCTGAACCAACCTTGGGGGCTGGAAGAGTTTGCCCCCTAAGAGAAATTCCCATTTTCCTGGGGTCTTCTGGAAGCTGGCAAAACTTTCGAGATCTGGAAAGCCTTTGGGTCTTAAAATGCTATAACGCTAGGAATGTTGTCTTAATTGTAAATTGCTATTCTGTTTTCTTTTATATTGCATTTCCCTTACTGTCTGTTACTCGGATTGCAACAGTTGCAGCTTTTGGACACAGCTTAAAGCAGAGGTAGGCAACCTTGGCTCTTTTATGACTGGTGAACTTCAACTCCCAGAATTCCTGAGCCAGCCACGCTGAGGGGAAAGGGAGAGGTTTCCTTGCTGAGCCATGCTGGCTCAGGAATTCTGGGAGTTGAAGTCCACGAGTCACGAAGAAGCCATAGTCTCCCTCATGCTGGCTGAGGAATTCTGGCAGTTGAAGTCCACAAGTCATGAGGGGGCCATAGTTCCCCCACGCTGGCTGAGGAATTCTGGGAGTTGAAGTCCGCAAGTCATGAGGGGGCCATAGTTGCCCCACATGCTGGCTCAGGAATTCTGGGAGTTGAAGTCCACAAGTCATAAAAGAGGCGAGGTTGGCTACCCCTGTTCTAGGAGGAAACCTCACCCTGGGCCAGGGATAGGCAACCTTGGCTCTTTTATGACTCGTGGACTTCAACTCCCAGAATTCCTGAGCCAGCCATGCTGAGGGGAAAGAGAGAGGTTTCCGTGCTAAATTCTGGGAGTTGAAGTCCACGAGTCATGAAGGGGACCACAGTTCCCTCATGCTGGCTCAGGAATTCTGGGAGTTGAAGTCCACGAGTCATCAAAGAGCCAAGGTTGCCTACCCCTGGCTTAAAGCAACCTGGAAGAGACTTATAAAGGCAGAAATAAATAAAAGGCGGATTTCCCACTGTATCTCTGGAAGTTTTTTTCTTTCTACCAGTCAGGACAGTTTGATGAAGGAACCAGTGACTGGAAAGATGGCAAACTTCCCTCTTTGGGCACAGGCTGGGCAGCCTTCTGACCTCTCCAAATTTTAGGATTTCCCCTGTTTTCCTCCAGTGTGTGTGTGTGTGTGTGTGTGTGTGTGTTGGTGGTGGAAAGAATCCATATCAAGGCCTTCGGCGTTTTTCTGAACTATTTCTTGGAATGTCCTCGAAGCGTCTGCAAATAAACGCAGTTGCCGTTACCTTCGTCAATGAGGGACTCTACGGACAAAGCACGGTTGCGCATGTTCAGGGAATCGGTGGACTGGGAGAGAATCCTCCGGATGCCCAGCGGGGATTCGTCGTTGAACGTCCTGAAAAAGGAAAGCCAAATTTGTGACCGCCAGCGACTGTCATCACAGCTAGTCCCTGACCTACAGCAGCTCGTTTAGCGACCGTTCAAGGGTACAACGGCAGTGGGGGAAAAAAGTGGCTTTTCACAGTTACAACCTTTGCAGCCTCCCCTACGGTCACGTGATTGTGACAACTGGCAACTGGCTCATATTTACGACGGTCGCTGTGTCCCGGGGTTTGCTTGATTCCCTTTTCGCGACCTTCTGACAAGTGGGGAAGCCAGATTCACTCAACAGCCCTGTGACCCGCTTAACAACTGCAGCAATTCACTTAACAGCTGTGGCGAGTCAGGTCGGGCTGAACGGCGGTCGTTAACTCGAGGACAACCCGTACGAACTATCTTCCGAGGCGCAGTGGACAAAACTTTTATCCTCTCCAGCCAACCGGCAGATGCTCTGGAGGCCACCAGTTGGGAGGTGAGCTACACACCTGCATTCCAACAGAATAACAAAGGGACCCTGGAGGTCATCTAGTCCAACCCCCTCAACTCAAGCAGGGGACCCTATACCCATGCTGGACAAAAGGCTGATCTCTTCCTGAAAACCTCCAGTGATGGAGCAGCCAGAACGTCTGGAGGGAAGCTGTTCCACTGATTTATTATTAAATTTCCACTTGTTACTTCTTGTCCGGCCTGCACGTGATTTGGAGAATACGTTGACACCCCCCACCACCTCTGTGACGGAAGACTGCTACGATGCCACCCCTAGTCCTTCTTTTCACTATCCGTGTTTCCCCGAAAGTAAGATCGGCTCTTTTTTTTTCTTCCCTCCCCCTCCAAAAGAGGCACCAGGTCTTATTTTCTGGAGATGTCTTTTATGCTGACCTCCGGCACCGGCAGTGCCATGCAGCTGGCCCACTTCTTCTGCAGCCGAAGGAGCAGCTTCATTCTGCAGCTCCGTTCCGGCCTGCATTTCGCACTCAGGCCTTTCCGGAAGGCCAATGCAGCCGAGTACCAAGCGATGGATTTAATCCATTGCTCAGTTCTCGGCTGCAGTGGCCTTCCTGAAAGGGCTGTGAGACTCAGTGATAGCGAACCTTTTAGAGACCGAGTGCCCACACTGCAACTCCAAATGCACTTATGTATCATCGGGTGGCGGGTGGGCGTGGACCATTGGGTTGGTGTGGCCAACTGGGTGGGCGTGGGTAGGCGTGGCTGCGGTGGGAACGGCAGACTGGGTGGGACTAAAAAGTTCAATCAATCAATTCCAACTTTGCGAGATTTTTTTTTCCCGCAAGAAGTTGAAATTGATTGATTGAACCTTTTTTTTTTTGCACACAGCGGCGGAGGCCTAAAGTGAAAATGTTTCATAAAACCCAGCTTGAAGACCTAGGACTGGGATGACGGCACCCGTGCCCGCAGAGAGGGCTCTGTGTGCCACCTGTGGCACGCGTGCCATAGGTTCGCCACCATGGGCTGTGACCAGTGCTTTTTTTGTAAAAGAAAAAGGTGCCGGAACTCATACATGTCATACAACCGGCCTTGCCTCCCCTATAAGGTTCCATCCAAAAAAGGTGCCGGAACTCCGTTCTGGGCGTTCTATGAGAAAAAAAGCCCTGGCTGTGACTAAAAAGTGCAGGCCTGGCTGCAGAAGAAGTGGGCCGGTGAGGAGAGGCCTGGCTGTGAGGTAAGTGGGTGCAGGGCACATGGGGCAGATCCACCCCCTCCACCTTAGCTTGATTTTTTTAGGTGTGTGCTTCACCCCAAAACTAGGGCTTATTTGGCGGGTAGGGCTTATATTAGACCCACCCCAAAAATCAAGCTAGGGCTTATTTTCAGGGTAAGCCTTACTTTCAGAGAAAACAGAGTAAGACTAAACATACCCGGTTCTTACAACTTTCAGAGCAGCCTACAGGTGTGTTGTTTTCCTGAATTTCACCGACAAAACCATCTTTTCGATTGACTCACCCTGCAATGTTTGTAGTGGAGACACTTTTGGAAAGCGACAAGCTAGGACGGCCTCTGCGGGATCCCAGCAAGGTCTGCCGAAAACTCTCTGACGGGTAAATGGCAGAATTGGGACGCTCCCGGGTGATGGCTAAAAAAAAATAGGAACAGGCACCCGGCGTGGGGTTAGAAGGCAGACTTCTGTTCTTTTGAAACCCAGCCATTTTGCATTTTTTCAAGATGGGGGAAAAAAATAAAATACTTTGGAGGGCCGTTAAGAAAAATCCTGTGGCTCAAGGCAACCTAGAATCCTTCTCCCTCTCTGGACCCAAGCAGAGCAATCCTGAAGATGTGGTTAAAAGAAGGGAAAGACTGCCTGGCACTCAAGAGTTGTCCAGATATCTCGAGAGCAGAAATGCGAATGGAATTCAAGACCCCGTTTTCGATTTAAAAAGGGATGCAAGTTCAAGAGTGTAAATCCAGCCCCATTCTCCGTATTTTATATTTCTTAGCTTTTAAAATGATGATTTGTATCCCACCCTTCTTATGCTAGACTACGACCGTAACAAAGATTCGATATACAGGTAGTCCTCTACTTATAACCATTCGTTTAGCGGCAGTTCAAAGTTACAAAAGCACTGGGAAATGGTGGCTTACGACCGCTTTTCACACTTGTGACCATTGCAGCATCCCCCAGGTGACTGACATTTGGATGCTTGACTCGCATTTACGACGGCCGCAGTGTCCCGGGGTCACGTGATCCCCTTTCGCGACCTTCTGACGAGCAAAGTCAATGGGGAAGCCGGATTCACTTAACAACCGGTTGACTAATTTGACAACCGCAGCGATTCACTTCAGAAAGGGGGCAAGAAAAGTCGTAAACACATTTCTCACTTGGCAGCATAAATTTTGGGCTGAACTGCGGTCGTAAGTCGAGGACTGCCTGTCTAACAGCCCGTACCAAAGAGAGGAAACTGCTCCCTGCTCTCTGGGCATCGGCTGGACTTGCAAGCAGGGGATTCCCAGCCCCAAACTCACTTTTATTCCTGAGGGACACCGTCTGCAACGCTGAGCTGTTCTTCAGCAACGCGGCCTTTTGCTGCTGCAGGGGTGGAGGCAAGAGAAGGAAGAAAGAAGACATCAGAAAAAATAAAAATAAAAAAATAGCAATCTGATTAGAAACTCAGATCGAGAAGCCTGGAAGGTGGTCCTTGTCTATTTTTCAGGGATTTCTGGGATAGCCAGGAAAGCCGGCTGGGTGACTTTGGGAAGATAGGTTGGATACGTTTACCACCATACATAAGTAAAGTTTCCCCTGCACACGCGTGCTAGTCGTTTCCGACTCTAGGGGCCGGTGCTCATCTCCGTTCCAAAGCCGAAGAGCCAGCGTTTGTCCGAGGACGTCTCCGTGGTCATGTGGCCAGCATGACTAGATGCCAAAGGCGCACGGAACGCTGTTACCTTCCCACCGGAGTGGTCCCTATTTTTCTACTTGCGTTTTTACGTGCTTTCGAACTGCTAGGTGGGCAGGAGCTGGGACGAGTAACAGGCGCTCACTCTGCTACGCGGCACTCGGGATTCGACCCGCCAAACTGCCGACCTTCTGATCGACAAGCTCAGCGTCCTAACCCACTGAGCCACCGCGTCCCTATTTACCACCCTGAGTTATTTGTAAAAAAAAAAAGGGGGGGGGGGTGAATACAAATAAATAAATAGTCCATCAATCGATCTTAGGAAGAGAAACATCCCTGCCTGGAATTCCTGTCCCCATTTTCGGTCTGGCTTTTGGCTTTTATAAAAGATTGCAGATCAGACTCTCTGAGGCCCAGCCTGTCTCTCAGCCCTCGTTCCTCCTAGAACAACGATGGCGAACCTTTTAGAGACCGAGTGCCCAAAACTGCAACCCAAAACCCACTTCTTTATCACCGGGTGCCAGGTGGGCATGGCCCACTGAGTGCGCGTGGCTGAGGGGGGTCACGGCAGATTGGGTGGGTGTGGCCAAGGTGGGCGTGGTCACCTCCATGTTGCTTGTGGGGAGGGATGCCTGTGAGGGGTGGGCAGGGATGGAGGAGATCCAGGGAGGTGTCTGGCAGGTGGGGCGGTAGGCAGGAGGCTCATCTTGTGGGGTGAGGCGAGGGAGGGTGGGAGTGCCATTGCCATGGGCAGGGGTAGGCAACCTCGGCTCTTTTATGACTCATGGACTTCGACTCCCAGAATTCCTGAGCCAGCTGGCTCAGGAATTCTGGGAGTCGAAGTCCATGAGTCATAAAAGAGCCGAGGTTGCCTACCCCTGCCCATGGGGCAAGGCAAGGGGTACCATCGGCCCCTGCACACAGAGGCCAGTGAGTGCATGGAGACCGACGGTGTCCGTCAGTAGCCACAGCCTGCCGGCCCCTCGACAGGCGCACTCTGGGGCTCCGCAGCCCATCGCCAGAAGTTCAAAAAAGCCACCTCCGAGATGGATGGCCGGCTGACAGCTGAGGAGGCGATGCAGCGGGTCGTGCCCGGGAAAAGGAGAGCATGCGAGGCCAGCAGGGACGGGATGGGGAGGAGAGAAACCAGCCGTGCCGGGATGCATTCAGCCACGTGGGACCTCGGCGAATTAGCAGGCGGCTGGTTGAAGAGGGACAGTTGCCACCTCTGGGACATGGCGCGGGTGCCCACAGAGAGGGCTTTGAGTGCCGCCTCTGGCACGTGTGCCATAGGTTCGCCACCACTGTCCTAGATCCTCTGGAACCCCCTGGGCAGAGAATGTATTTTTTTTTAAAAAAAACAACAACACACCTGTGAATTGCCAACTGAATTACTGAGCCTTTCTCACCCCTGGCACTTTCCAAGGGTCAGCCGAGGGATGAATGGCCCTATGCTACTGGTGACCCAAAGAGCAACGAAGCCCCTTTGCGAAGAAATTCCCTTCCGGTCTTTTGTCTTTAGTTTTAGCGTCATGTTTCAAGGTTTCTCCAGAGGGGCTTGAAACTTGAGCATGTTTTTTAAAAGCAGAAGTTGCAGTTCCACCCCCGGGCGAGGCAATGGGAAAGGCAGAGGGCAGTTCCTGCCTCTTCCGCCAATTCTCTTTGGCCGGCACCTGCTCACCTTTTGCTTGACTTTGGTGCAGTTTGGGAGGTTGTCTTTGCAACGGTTGTGGATGGTCACATTACAGGCTGGAGAGAGAAAAACACAAAACACAAAGGCGGTTGGAGAAAGGGACGTCCAAATACATCCATTGCACACAAGAGACAAGCCCACACCTATTGGCGCCCTTGACTGATCTCAAAAAGCTGCACTTCATCAGCCGACGGGTGGGACACCACCAGGAAATCCTAGGGCCAGCGGTTCAGGAGTCCCCGACCCCCGGGCCGTGGACCGGCACCGGTCTGTGGCATGCCAGAAGCTGGACCGCGTAAACAAGCGAAGCCCCATCATCAGTGGCATGCAGGCAGCACACGAAACCATGCCCCCCCC
>JAKJMR010000336.1:347975-375256 GCA_024449315.1 Daboia siamensis
TCTATCTATCTATCTATCTATCTATCTATCTATCTATCTATCTATCTTTGTTAGGGATTTTGATTGCAGTAATAAGAGCTAATACAAACTAAACTTAACTAAGATTAGAGGAGATTAGAAAGAAGCACAAGAAAGAAGGAAAAGAAAAGGACATTTTAATAAAGAAAAAAAAAATAAAGAAGTAACTTTCAACCTTTATGAGAAGTACAGACAAATGTAGTAATTCTTCACCTTCATTAAGTTAGGAACAAATTAATAATAACAACAACAACAACAAGCGAGTCCCTTGGACTGCAAGGTGATCAAACCGGTCAGTTCTAGAGGAGATCAACCCTGACTGCTCTTTAGAAGGCCAGATCCTGAAGCGGAAATTCAAATATTTTGGCCACCTAATGAGAAGGAAGGACTCACTGGAGAAGAGCCTCATGCTGGGAAAGGTTGAGGGCAAGAGAAGAAAGGGACGACAGAGAATGAGGTGGCTGGATGGAGTCACTCAAGCAGCAGTGAGCTTGAATGGACTCCAGAAGATGGTAGAGGACAGGAAGGCCTGGAGGAACGTTGTCCATGGGGTCGCGATGGGTCGGACACAACTTCGCAGCTAACAACAACAACTCATTCTCAGTTCGGAATGGGACAACTCATCACAGCCAACCCGTTGTGGTCAACTCACTATGGCCAATTCACCGCAGGACAACTCACTGAGGGACAATTCAACTATTCAATTTAATTAATAAACGGTAATGGGCCGTCTAATTTTACTTCCCTTCCAAACTACACTACTACTTTCATTGGCAGTTTGGAAGGCAAGCTGTAGATCGAGCAAGTCAATTTTTTTTAAAAAAAATTAAGACTGTCCTTGATTTACCCCTAGACTCTCTAGAGGGCTTAAAAATCCACTCGGCTTTTTTTAGGGAATCTATACTTTTTCTTCGGTACTCAGAATATCCCGCATTTCCCATTGTGGCCTAAAGAACGCGGCGGCCCCTTCACCAATTTGGTGACTCAGAGAACCGTTGAGAAACCCAAGGCGGGCAGGAAGCGATCTGAACAGGAAGAGAACTTGACTGTTCAAAGAGTCATTTCCTGATTATGTCTGTACTGGGAAAGGAAGGGAAGGGCAGGGAAGGAGGGGAGAGCTGTTGCAGACCTATTGTGAAGTTTTAAAAGAAGCAGCTGCTACAGATGCCAGTCTGCAGCTGAGAAGGTGGGAGGAGTTGCCAAGCCGTTGTCTCTCTCTCTCTCTCTCAAAAGCCCCACATTGGTTTATAGCGGCTTGCTAATAAAACTGGAGAGAATCTCCCTGCAGATGCTGCACAATCTACTCCAGGAGAAGGAATCCACTCCGTGCAAGGAAAAGAAAAGGCCAGGCTGGATCCGAAGAAGCAGACCCCCACGCGCGCACGGTCTCAGGGCTTCCCAAGAGATGCTGGTGGTAACAGCAAGGAAGTCAGAATCAGAATAAAGCTGGTGGGGACCTTAGGAGGTTATCTAGTCCAAGGCTTTTCAACCAGCGGTATGGGTACCACCTGTGGTACGTGGGCACCGGGCAGGTGGTACACAACCATCCTAGGAAAGTAGCGGGGGAGGGGAATGAGCTGAACTGGTGGCAGCACCGCACAAGCCTGAGCGAGAGTCGGCTGGAGCTGCAGGGCTGTCAGGGCTGAGCGGAAGCGCCAGGATCAGCGCCAGGATCCAGCTGGAGCTCAGTGCTGATCCTGGCGCTTCTGAGCCCAGAAGAAGCACCAATCAGCTGGAATGTGGCAGCATCTCCAGGGTCTTGGGATTTACATTCGGATGCTTGGTAACTGATTCCTATTTATGACGGTCACAGTGTCCCAGGGTCATGTGAAGTGACCCAAACCTGCTGCAATCGCCCAGCAGAGGGGGGGGAATAAAAAACAACCCCCCCACCCCACCCCCGCTGCCAACCCTCAACACAAATGCTCACAACAATGAAAACCTTGGACAGGAGGAAGAGCGCCGCTGGGCGGGCAGGCAGGGGTCTTGCTCGGCTGTGGCTTTGGGGGGGGGACACTTTTTTCAGTGCCGTTGTAACTTCGAACAGTCAGTAAGCGAACTGTTGTAAGTCGAGGACTACCTGTACTTCATCACTTTTTTCCTTTTTCTTTTTTTTTTTGGTCATCAAGTTTTTGACCCCTTGCTAGGCGACTGGTGGTACTCGGATGTTGCCCTATCCTAAAAGTGGTACGGTGGGTGAAAAGGTTGAAAAGCCCTGGACTAGTCCAGCCCTCTCTTCAAGCAGGAGATCCTGTGCATTGCAGACAAGTGACTGCCCAGTCTCTAGTCTGCACAGCGGCACAAAATGCTCCACAGCTCATCTTTTCTCCCTTTTATTCGGGGTGGGAAACCTGCAGAAATCCTGGGAGAATAATAATACAGGTGTAATACTCGGCTTAACAGCAGTTCACTTAGTGACCATTCAAAGTTACAACCGGTACCGGGGAAGAACAATAATTATGACCGTTTTTCACACTTATGACCATTGCAGCATCTCCAGGGTCACGTGATCAAAATTCAAAAGCTTGGCAACTGGCATGTACTTATGATGGTTGCAGTGTCCCAGGGTCACGCGATCCCCTTTTGCGACCTTCTGACCAGCCAAGTCAACGGGGAAGCCGGATTCGCTTAACAACCGTGTTTCTAATTGAACAACGGCAGCGATTCACTTAACAGATGGGGCAAAACTCACCGAATAAACTTTTCACTTAGCAACATAAATTCTGGGGCCAACTGTGGTTGTAGGTCGAGGACTACCTGTATTGGGACCCCTCTTGCAAAGATAGACACACACACACACACCTGGAGACAAATTTGATTTCATGAACATAATTAATATTCTTATACTGCACCACACAGGTAGTCCTCGACGTACGGCCACAGTTGGGATCAGGATTTCCATGGTTTATGCAAGGTAGTAAAATGAGAGGTGCCCAATTTTTGCCCATCGTGAAGCGAATCACTTCAGTTGTTAAGTGAATCATCTGATCGTTAAGCGAATCCAGCTTTCCCCATCGACACTGCTTGTCGGAAGCAACTGGGATGGTAGCAAGTGGCAATCACACAACCCTGGGACGCTGCGACGGTTGTAAATACAGGCTGGTTACTAAGTGCCCAAATTTTGATCTTGTAATGGTAGAGATGCTGTGACATTCATTTAAGGGTAAAGATGAGTTGTAAGTCACTTGTAAGTCAAGGGGATCCTCTCCTCTCCCCCTCCTCCCTCTCTCTCGTCTTCTTCTCTTTCCCCCCTTTATCTTCTCTCCCTTTCCTCTTTCTCTCTTCCCTTCCTCTCCTCTCCTCTCCTCCCACTTTTGACTTCCTCTGAGATATTTTTATGACTAGCCAGTCTATTCTCCAGCTCTGCATTTCCTAGTGGTCTCCTGTCCGGCTTTCAAGCAGTTTGCTTAACTTAGAGCCTTGGTGGAGCAGTGGGCTAATGCCTCCTTAAGTAACACCAGCTGCCTGCAATTAATGCAGGTTCGAATCCCACCAAGCTCAAGGTTGACTCAGCCTTCCCTCCTTCCGAGGTAGGTAAAATGAGGACCCAGATTGTTGGGGGCAATAAGCTGACTCTGTAATAATGCCTCTTGGGGTGTGTGTGTGAAAGCCCTAACAAGCAGGCATATACATAGAATGAAGGCTATTGCTAAGCTTGTAAGCCACCCTGAGTCTTCGAAGAAGGGCGGGATATAAATGGAATTAAAATAAAATAAAATAAAAATAAAAAAAAACTTTTAAATTCAGCCAAAGCTGATTATGTGCTATCACCTAGCTCAGGGGTAGGCAACCTCGGCTCTTTTATGACTCATGGACTTCAACTCCCAGAATTCCTGAGTCAGGCTGACTCAGGAATTCTGGGAGTTGAAGTCCATGAGTCATAAAAAAGCCGAGGTTGCCTACCCATGACCTAGCTGGACTTAGTATAAACACTGGATATTTTTAAAAACTTAGCTAAGACCGGTAAACATACTTAAAAAGCTTACTAAACCGATTCCTTTAAGGGGCCATTTTCAACTGGTCAAGTTGTTTTCAACTCTAAAAGAGGGGTCCGACTTTTTTTTCCTTCCTAGCTCTCTTCTTTCTTGATAAAAATTAAAGTTTCCAGAATCAGCAGCGGCAGCAGAAGAGGAAGTGAGGTCATGTTCTTGATGCGGAGGAGGAAGAAAAGATGAGATTGAGGAAGCCAATTCCCCATTATGGGGCACAGCTCCAAGCAGTAAAAGGAAGTGAGAATGCAAAAGCTTTTCCATCTCCAGGGTCAAATGCCCTTGGTGCTGCAGTGGCTTTAAGGCGGCCAGACCGTGCACCAAAGTGTACTCTGTGGATAGGAAGTTCCCTACTTACGTCTCCCTTGTTTTTTAACTGGTCTCCCTGGGTTTTTTCCATGCCACTAAGTTCTCCTCTCGTCCTTGAGTTGACGTAAAATCGTTTCTTTGCTTGCAAGCTGCCCAGAGTCATCTTATTGGGGAGATAGATGGCATGTAAATTTAATAAAGTAAAATAAATGACACTGGCCTGAGATTTGCCAGATGGATTGAAGATAAGATGGAATCCTGCACTGGGTACAGAGGGGTGGACCAGAGGATCTTTAAGATCCTTTCTGCGTTTGTGAAGGCAAGCCCAGGCAGCAAGGGCAAAATTCTTCCTCCTTTCTTCCCACTGAAGACATGGGGGACGGGGAGGAAAAACCTGATGCAGATCTAGGACTGTTAAAGCTAGACGATGCTGCAAGCCCCTCCCTCTGGCACAAGCTCACCTGTCCGTTGGGGATACGGTCATGGCTTGGGGCTTAATGTCGTGATCATATTCACACGTGCCAAGGGCAAAAGCCCAAAGGACATACTTGGTGTTTTACATGTATTCCACAGTGGAATGGAATGGAGCAGAATAGAACAGAATACAGAAAACAGAATAGAATAATAGAATAGAATAGAACAGAATAAAGAAAACAGAATGGAATATAGAAAACAGAATAGAGTAGAAAACAGAAAATAGAATAGAAAATAGAACAGAATAGAATAGAATAATGGAATGGAATGGAATAGAATATAATAAGAGTAAAGTAGAATAGAATAGAATAGAATAGAATAGAATAAATAATGGAATATAGAATAGAATAGAATAATGGAATGGAATGGAATGGAATGGAATGGAATAGAATAGAATAGAATAGAATAGAATAGATAATGGAATATAGAATAGAATAATAGAATGGAATAGAATGGAATGGAATAGAATAGAATAGAATAGAATAGAATAGAATAGAATAGAATAGAATAATAGAATAGAATAATAGAATGGAATGGAATGGAATAGAATAGAATAATAGAATGGAATAGAATAGAATAGAATAGAATAGAACAGAATAGAATAGAATAATGGAATAGAATAGAATAGAATAGAATAATAGAATAGAATAATAGAATGGAATGGAATGGAATAGCAATAGCAATAAGCATTCTTTATTGGCCAAGCATGATTGGACACACAAGGAATTTGTCTCAGATCCATAAGCTCTCGGTGTACATACAACAACAAAGTGATAGGTCATAGATCACAGACAAAATCATTAATCATAAGATACAACAACTGATAAATCATAGACACCAATGTGAGAAGGCAGTAGGAAAGATGAGAAGGGTAATAGCAATACAGCCCTACTACTTGGCTTTAGGCCTAACACAGAGCTGTGGGAATTAGGTGTTCAGCAGAGTGACGGGATGGGGGGATGGGGGGGGGGGAGAAACTATCTTTGTGTCTAATTGTTTTGGCATGCAATGCCCTCTGGCCGCATCTAGATGGGAGAAGTTGAAACAGTCCAGGGGTCTGTAGATATTTTCTGACACGAGAGGAATTGTGCTGTTGACCCAGTTCTCACCACATACATAACATGCCCTCCCCCACCCTTGTCCTGCCCCATCCTGGCTTTGCTGAATTAGCGCCAGAGAGGAGGGGGAGGAAAAAGGCCGGAGCATTGGAGCCCTCCAAAGGCAGCAATAGCCAAGGTGAAAATAGCGATAGCTCACGGCGTTTTGCAGCCCTCTCTAAATGGTGTATATAGAGTCAGCCTATTTGCCCCCAACAATCTGGGTCCTCATTTTACCAACCTCGGAAGGACGGACGGAAGGCCGAGTCGACCTTGAGCCGGTCAGGATCGAATTCCTGGCAGCGAGCAAGACAAGAACTCGCCATGGCCAGGAAATTGCCACGGGACAAGTATTACACTAATACTGAAGAAATAACGGAACATAACCATTAAAGAAAGGATGCCGAAGGGGGTGGGGGTGGTACAAAATAGAATGCGAACGACCACAGTCAAAATCATGCTTCAATTATTTGAAATGATTCCATTGAATCGTTCAACTGTCCCGTGGCACGTTGGCCGGGGGGGGGGAAAGTGTCTCGTGGTGAGTTGGCAAGTTGGCTGCAACGAACTGGCCGTGACAAGGTGTCCCATTCTGGCCACTAAGACCTGGACGGGATGGTGCCAGCCAGCGGCACAAGAATCTCCAATCATTTAGCAAATTTTTCCCTGATGGAGATGGTGAGCAGATTATTTGGAAGAAAACTGGCTTAGCCAAAGGAATGCAGTCCCTCAGCACATAGCTCCTACCTAGGTTAACACACCTATGAGTTGTGGACTTCAACTCCCAGAATTCCTGAGCCAGCATGGGGAAACTATGGCCCCTTCATGACTCGGGGACTTCAACTCCCAGAATTCCTGAGCCAGCATGGGGGAACTATGGCCACCTCATGACTCATGGACTTCAACTCCCAGAATTCCTGAGCCAGAATGGGGGAACTATGGCCCCTTCATGACTGGTGGACTTCAACTCCCAGAATTCCTGAGCCAGCATGGGGGAACTATGGCCTCTTCATGACTCGTGAACTTCAACTCCCAGAATTCCCGAGCCAGCATGGGGGAACTATGGCCACCTCATGACTCGTGGACTTCAACTCCCAGAATTCCTGAGCCAGCATGGGGGACCTATGGCCCCTTCATTACTCGGGGACTTCAATTCCCAGAATTCCTGAGCCAGCATGGGGGAACTATGGCCTCTTCATGACTCAGGGACTTCAACTCCCAGAATTCCCGAGCCAGCATGGGGGAACTATGGCCACCTCATGACTCGTGGACTTCAACTCCCAGAATTCCTGAGCCAGCATGGGGGAACTATGGCTACCTCATGACTCGTGGACTTCAACTCCCAGAATCCCGAGCCAGCATGGGGGAACTATGGCGCCTTCATGACTCGTGGACTTCAACTCCCAGAATTCCTGAGCCGGCATGGCTCAGCTTGGAAACCTCTCCCTTTCCCCTCAGCATTGCTGGCTCGGGATTTCTGGGAGTTGAAGTCCACGAGTCACAAAAGAGCCAAGGTGGCCTACCCCTGTCCAAGGAGATGGTGAGAAGCCAAGCCAGATCTGGGGCAGAATGCTTGCCTTGGGTGCCCTGCACACATGCCCAAGCAATACTCAACAAACCTGTGGCTAAGTGGAGCAGGCAACTCAGCACTGGGCCAACAGGACAGGCAGCTCTGCACTCATCTCTGGGACCAGACTGGAGCAGGGACCACTTGCACAGGCTTCCACACAAACCCACTTAAACCCAACGGATGTACAGTCATTATTCAGGCAGCCTCTGGATTTGAACAAATGAAAAAGGATAAAACAATCACACTACTTCTCGGTTTTCAAGAGCCAGGCTGGTGCGGTGGTTAGAATGCAATACGGGTAGTCCCTGACTTATGACCACGGCTGAGCCAAAATTTCCATTCTTAACTGAGGCATTTGTGAAGTGAGTCTCCCCCCCCCCCCCGTTTTAAGGCCTTCCTTGCCACGGTTGTTAAGTGAACCATTGCAGCTGATAAGTTAGTAACCCGATTATTAAATGAATCCGGCTTCCCCATTGACTTTGCTTGCCGGAAGGTCGCCAAAGGTGGTCACGTGACCCTGGGACACGCCGACCGTCATAAATATGAGTCAGTTGCCCAGAGGCTCATTTTTGACCACGTGACCCTGGGGATGCTGCGAAGGCCATAACTCTGGAAAAAAAGTCACGAGTCACCTTTTTCAGCGCTGTTGTAACTTTGAGCGGTCGCTAAACGAACTCTGTAAGGCGAGGACTAACTCACTGCCCACTGCCAGGAGTTCAGTTCTGACCGACTCAAGCCTTCCGTCCTTGCGAGGTCGGTAAAATGAGGACCCAGATTGTTGGGAAGGGCAACAGGCTGACTTTGTAAATCGCTTAGAGAGGGCTGTAAAGCACCGTGAAGCGGTATATAAATCTAAGTGCTGTTGCCATGGCTAATAACGGCACTTGCAAAGATATCGCTTATTTTCATATATTTTTTTCCAACTGGGAAGCCTAAGAGTTTTAAAGCTTGCTGGCTACAGGATCTTATTGTTCAGGGACAGAGGCCTCCCCCAACTTTGGAAAAAAGGAAAGCTACAAGGCCAGAGAACTGAACTGCCCCAGATAAGGGCCCAGAAGACAACGACACCATTCAGCCAGACCATGCCCCTGGCTGCCAATGGCCCTGGGATGGCTTGATTGCACAAATGCAACTTTGCAAAAACCCCCCTGCCCCCGCCCCCCAAAAGCCGGACTCCATGGTTAAACGAGGGGAAATCAGCCAAATCTGGCTGCAGCCCAGTTGTGAAATAACGAGCCGGGAGAGACGCAGCCTTGGAGCCTTTGCAAGACTGAAGGGCTCCCAGCCAGATGTGGCTTCTGCACACCAGGTATTTCTCTTACAAAAAGGTGCAATGTTGCGCATTGCCTGGTGCCTCACGCCTAGATACAGGTAGGTCCTCAGCTTGTGACCACAGTGGAGCCCCAAATGTCTGTTGCCAAGTGAGACGTTTGTTAAGTGGGCTTTGCCCCCTTTTACGGCTTTCCTTCCCGCGGTTGTTAAGTGAATCACTGCACTTGGTAAATTAGAACACACGGTTGTTAAGTGAAACTGCTTTGCCCTTTGGCTTTGCTTGCCAGGAGGTTGCCAAAGGGGATCTCACATGACCCCGGGACCCTGCAAACGTCATAAATGTGAGTCAGTTGCCAAGCGGCTGAGTTTTGACCACGTGACCATGGGGATACTGCAGTGGTCGTACGCGTGGAAAACGGTCCCAAGCCGCTTTTTTCAGCGACATTGTAACTTTGAATGGTCGCTAAATGAACTGCTGTAAGTCGAGGGCTACCTGTACACCCTTTTGGCCCAATGGCAGAAGAAGGACAGCCGTGTATAACAGGGGTCTCCAACATTGGCCACTTTTAAGACTTGTGGACTTCAACTCCCAGAATTCCACAGCCGGCGACATCGTTCATTCATAGTTCAAATATGACAAACACAAACTGAAGGCGGCCTCCACTCTTCACAAGGATGGTAAAGCAGGCTAATTTGCGTGCCTGCAAGCTCTGTATATCTTTTGACTTCATTGGGCGGGCAAGTATTTCAATTAAAACGCGTTGCCAAAGGAATATTAATTTGGAATCAATGTCTTTAAAGTCTTAAATGTGCTAAGCCGGCATTAATATGAAGTAACCAAAAGGGCTGGTTTCATACAACACGTCGATAAGTCCAAGCTAGTCCCAGGCCCAGCCACCCTAATTTATAGCAGGGAAGAGAAATCCTGACAGCGCCGTCTGCTTAGCAAGAGGCTGTTGCAGCTCGCACAGAACGGGCAGTCTTCGCACACCAAGTGTGGGATTGGGGTGCACCCACACAGTTCTCACACTCCTCCTCCTCCTCCTCCTCCAGAGCTGAGCCCAGGCGTTGGCAGAGGCTGGGGGGCTGAGAGTTGGCATGGTGCAGGCTCTAATTTCAGCAGACTTAGCAAAGGCCCAAACGAGAAAAATAAACGAGGACGAGAAATGGAGAGCCTATGAATCATTGCTTCTTACTGATATTGATTGCATTTATACCCTTCATTCTGTCTACTCAATAGAATGGAAAAACTCAGCAAAGAGCCCTAAAGATAGGCTGGGGGGGGTGGAGAAGGGAAAAGAGAGAGAGAGGAGAGACAAGGAGAGAGAGAATGGAGGGGGGAGAGAGAGAGAGAGAGAGAAGGAATGAGAGGGAGAGAGGACAAGAGAGGAGAAAGGATGAGAGAGAAGGGGGAGAGTGAGAGAAGTAGAGAGAGAAGATGAGAGAGAGAGAGAGAGAGGAGAAAGGATGAGACAGAAGAGAGAGAGAGAGAGAGAGAGAGAGAGAGAGAGAGAGAGAGAACACTCCCAAATCATTCAAGGCATTTCAGGACCAGGCAGGGATTTGAACCCGCATCTCCCTAGTCACAGCCCAACAGGTTTACCGGGACACTAGATGGGAGCCAGCCTCTCAGTGGGACGCAAGAAGAGTGGGGAAAGGGATGCTCTGCCTTCTACCTGGAGCTACCTGTCTCCCTCCACCTCTTGATCTGCTGGGGGGAGGGAGATGGCGGTCAGAGAGAGGCGGTCAGGGCCCAGCTGTGTCTGCAGCTGGCCTAGGAGAGGCGCTTGTCCTTGCAAAGAACAAGGGAGCCCTTTGCTTCCTCCCAAGTCCATCGCTTGGGATGGTCAGGACTCTGAGAGGGCACAGGGTTTTTCCCCTTTCTTTGAGAAGCCCACAGCCCACTTCTTTGAGGGAGGGGGGTTTTTAGAAATGGGAAACACAGCTGTCCCTCCGAGGGGACTGGAAGAGCTCGGTTCAGGCAAGAAGCCGGCAAAAGAATTAAGGCAGGGCAAAAAGCCTCCGTGCAGATCAGGAAACCGAAGTCCCACACGACATAAGGCCCACCAGACTGATACGGATAGCCCTCGACTTACGACCACAACGGAGCCCAACATTTCTGCTGTTGAGTCAGGCATTTGTTAAGTGACGTTTGCCCCAGTTTGCGACCTTCCTCGCCACAGTTCTTAAGTGAACCCCTGCAGCTGTTCAGTTAGTAACCCCGGCCGTTAAGTGAAACCGGCTTCCCCGTTGACTTTGCTGGTCAGAAGGTCGCCAAAGGGGATCGATTGGATGACCCCGGGAGACACTGCGACGGTCATAAATGTGAACCAGCTGCCAAGCGCCTGGATCTTGATCCCGTCTCCACGGAGAGGCTGCAAAGGTCATCAGCCTGAAAAAAAACGGTCAGGTCCACCTTTTTCAGCGCCCTTTCTATCTTTGAACGGTCCCTAAATAAACCGTTGTTAAGTCCACGACAGGCTGTAAGCACATTTTAGAGAGCTGAAGGGAGCCAAAAGCAAAGCCCTTTTGCTGTAGGACAACGATGGCAAAACTTTTAGAGACCGAGTGCCCAAATGGCAACCCAAAACTCACGTATGTTTCGTTGGGTGCCGGGTGGGCATGGCCCACTGTGTGCGTGTGGCCCGTTGGGTGGGCGTGGCTGCGGTGGTAACGGCAGACTGGGTGGGACTAAAAGTTCAATCAGTTCCAACTTTGTGAGATCTTTTTTTTTTCCCCGCGAGAAGTTGAGATTGATTGATTGATTGAACCTTTTTTTTTTTTTGCACACGGCGGCGGAGGCCTAAAGCGAAAAGGTTTTATAAAACCCAGCTGAAGGCCTAGGACTGGAGCGACGACAGAGAGGGCTCTGCCTGCCACCTGTGGCACGCGTGCCATAGGTTCGCCACCACGGCTGTAGGAAGTATCCTGGCACCAAAAAACGGGTTTCTCCAGAGCTAAACAAATAGCCTGGAAAACCCCTTTGAGCCGGAGCCGAGGAGGAGGAGGACGCCAAATGGAAGGCAGCTGAAATTGTTTTTTTAGCTCACCCAGGCACCGGCTCTGCCGCTCTCTCCGAGGGGCTCCTTCTGTATTTCCCACCGCAGAGGTAGAGATAAAAGAAACAAAAGACTGGCGCGTGCGGTTCTCGAAAAATAGTTCCACTTCCTAGCCAAAGTCACCCTGAAATGCAGGTGGGTCCTCGACGTACGGCCGCAATGGAGCCCCCAATTTATGCTGCTAAGTGAGAGGTTTGTTAAGTGAGTTCTGCCCCGTTTTACGGCTTTCCTTGCCACCGTCGTTAAGTGAGCCTCTGCAACCGAGAAGCTGGTAACCTGGCGGTAAGGCGAATCTGGCCTCCCCCATTGACTCTGCCTGTCGGAAGGTCGCAAAAAGGGTCGGTCACCTAACCCCGGGACTGCGCGGCCGTCATAAATAGGAGCCAGTTGCCAAGCGTCTGAATTTTGATCACGTGACCAGGGGGATGCTGCAAAGGTCTTAAGAGTGAAAAACAGTCATAAGTCCCTTTTATTTTTATTTTTTTTGCAGTCTCCAAGGAAGTAAGCAGAAGTGAACCGAAAGCCAACATACAGTATGTGGCCAGGCTTGTTATCTTGGATTATTTCTTAACAGCCGATGGCAATCAGTTTCTGGCTGCTGAGATGCTAAAATGTCATTGGGTGGGTGGGTGGGCTAAATGCACTCTTTCACCCCACTTAAAACAGTAGACACGAGAGTGGATTTTTTTCCCTTCTATTCTACCACCTCTTACTATAGTAGACAATGCAGGATACAACGGTAGACGCCTTCAAGTTTCGGGGTTCCATAATCTCCCAGGATTTGAAATGGACACCTAACGGCAGAACCATCGTTAAAAAGGCATGGCGAAGAATGTTCTTCCTGCGCCAACTCGGAAGGCTCAGACTGCCCCAGTCAGACTGATCCAACTCCACAGAGGAACTACGGAGCATCTCATTTGCACCTCAGTAACTCTCTGGTTTGGCACCGCAACCAAACAGGACAGGTGCAGACTTCAACGGATAGGTAGGACTGCAGGAAGAACAATTGCAACCAGCCTGCCTTCCACTGAGGACCGGTATACTGCGCGGGTCAGAAAGGAAGGCTGAGAAAATAAATTAACAGACCCCCCCCCTCCTCACATCCTGGACACAAACTGTTTTGACTCCTCCCCTCGGGATGGCGCTAGAGGGCATTGCATGTCAAAACTACGAAAAACAAAGGTAATTCCCCCACCCCACCACGTGCCATCACTTTGCTGAACGCCTAGTTCAGGGGTAGGCAAGCTTGGCTCTTTTAGGACTCGTGGACTTCAACTCCCAGAATTCCTGAGCCAGCCACGCTGAGGGGAAAGGGAGAGGTTTCCAAGCTGAGCAATGCTGGCTCAGGAATTCTGGGAGTTGAAGTCCACGAGTCCTAAAAGAGCCAAGCTTGCCTACCCCTGGCCTACTTCTACTGCCTTATTTCTAAGGGTATCTACCCATGGAGTAGAGCTATACAGGTAGTCCTCAACTTACCACAGTTCATTTAGTGAATGTTCAAAGTTACAACGGCACTGAAAATAGTGACGTACGACCGTTTTTCACATAACGTGCTTGTCTCCAGCCAGAAAAATGATCAGCGTTGGTCCCATGGCCTCCCATTTATTGGGACTGAAAGTTTTGAAAGCCTTATTTTATTTAACCTATGGTGATTTTTTAAAGGCAAACATTAGCAGAAGGAAATAAGGTGTCCTGTGGTAAATACAGGTAGTCATTGATTTACAACTTGAGTAGTGCCAATGGGTGTGGAACACGCAGTCCTTTCAGCAATTCCAAGAAGGCTCCACATCCATTTGCCCCACTCAGGCGACCCCGAGGACACTCATAAACCTCCAAGTGGCCTCAACGACCCTCTAAAAGAAGGCAAATGACCAGCCGTCGGCAAGGTGTACAAATCCTCCCATTCCTCATCGTCCAGTCAGAGCTGAAGAAGCTTCTGGGAGGAGAAGCGAAACGTCTTCAAAGAAAAACAAGAAACTACCCCAGTTGCTTCGTGAAAAAGCAGCTTTGGGGAAAGTACGGGATGAGAAACCACACTCTCAAGATGGCTGAAGAGAAGGGTACATCTCAGCTTCTGAAAGCTTAAAAGTGGGGGCCATAGTTGAGTGCAGCCATGACAGCTGCCCCTAGGAAATGCACAGCCTTCAACCATGGTCTTTGGGGCTGGGAAGAAAGAACCAGAGATTTAAAATACGCCATCCCCTCAGGGCACAGATCAAACTGCCCTGCCAGCCGCAAAGAGAAAGAGCATTTCAGATCCAAAGCATCAGCTGTACTCAGCGGCAGCATTAAAAAAACCCAAACCCTTTGCCTCGAGGTTTCCCACCCGTTCTCTCTTGGCAGGGGTGGAAAAAAAAAGAAACAGCAGAAGAACTTAGTTCCTAGGAAACAGAGCCGAGGAACAGTCACGGCAAATTGTTCTAACCAACCAGAGTCGTCAGGTTCACATGGCCTCTGAACCGAGGGTCCCCAAGCCCTGGGCCATGGCCCACTACCGGGCCTTGAGCAGTTTGGAGCTGGGCCACGCAAGTGGCGGGCAAGGCTGTTGCACCCATCCCCGCTTGCGTGAGCGACGAGTGGATGTGTGCGCAGGCGCGCCATTCGGGACGTGCGGTGTGGACGCCTGCCCGCTGCTTGCGCAAACGGAGCCGCGTGCCAGCACTTGCTCACTGCTTGTACGGAATCATCACTTTGCCCACCCCCCTTTGCCGGTCCAGAAAGCTGGAAAGGTTGGGGGATTCTGCTCTACTCAAGCCGCGGGAGATCCTCACAAGCTAAGCTAAGATTCGTCGCTCTCTCGGGTAGAAGGAGCCCAGCAGAAGCATCCAATGTTTGCTTACAAGCGGACGTAAGACTCAAAAGAGCCTCAGATGGCTGCGATGTTTGAGCTTCTCTCGCCAGCAAGAAGCTCAACTGTGAAGTCCCATAATTAAATTCCTCCTCTACCTCAGCTGTGACAACGGTGCACATCTGGACTGAAATACAAGGAGTTTTGCTACTCTACGGGGAATTTAAGTGTGTGTGTGTGGGGGGGAAGGATTTTGGGAAACAATTTCTCCCCCCCTCCGGGTGTTTAACACACACTTTCACTCTGCTGAATCCGTTCAAACTAGGACACGTAGGCTCTCCAAGTTCGTAAGGAAGGCGCTTTACTCACTTGGGCAAATCAGTGCCTCTTTTGCGGTGATGCTCTTGTTACACGCGTAACACATGGTCATGCCAGAGACTGTGATGGAAGTGAAGAGGTGCCCGTTGGTATAGCGGGCGTCTTTGTCCTTGCCTTCCTTCATCCTTTCTTTTTCTTTGTTCTGAAAAGATAAAACAAAATAAAGAGAAAAGAGGGTGTTTGTTAACAGGCGGGAACTGGTGAACAAGGTCCTCTTGAGCTGAGGAGCTGGATTCTGATTATTTTTCCCCCGCCACCCCAAAAGCATTCACATGTTCTACTCTGCCACATATGTAGGGCAGGGTCACACAAATGAGTGCATCTCACATTTAACACCAAAGAAACTGCATACCTTTAATATATATTAATATAATATATATATCACGTTTAATTTTGCAGGTATAATGCAGACAGACTCGGGAAGGGGCAGATAAAATCTTTAGCTCTGGGGTTGTGCCAAGGACCAAAACAAAAACAAGCGGTGCTCTCTTCTCCCGAAAATCTCAACCTCTGAAAGTATTTAGGGGTCAGAGAAACAGCAAATTGGCGGCCTCCTTCCTGATTGATCTCAAATCCAAAATGTTCCGTAGCACGCTTCTTTACTAAAATAAATTTCGGTCCAAGATCACGCTGACTGTTCCCGCTTCGCCTGCAAAAGGATGAGCTTTTCAGGACCTCCCAAACAACAAGGATTCCTAAGATCATCGGCACCAACCCACTGCCCCGAAGCCAGGACTCTTCCCAGTTCCGCATCTACTCGTGGAATTGATGGAATTCAGAACAAAGCCAAAAGCTGAGCAACTTCTTCAAGTGACTCAAACAAGCCAGCCAAGACGCAATTCAAAAAAGCCAACCCCAAACCCCCCCCCCCCAACAACAGCAGCTGAATTCCACCTCTTTACCATAAAGCAGAAATTAATTAGGCTTGTAAACTCTGCTGCGGCACATCTGATGAGTCAAGCGAGCGACTTAAGCTATAAATACCTTTTTATTTAAAGACAAAAAAAATCCACTGAACTTTCAGTCGCTGAAAGTCGCTGAAGGCGAAATCGAACCAGCCCCCCCACCCCCCCAATTCCCTCCTGACCTCACCCAGGACGGCCTCTTCTTCACACGCGAACGCACCCCCCCCCCCAAACACACCTTTCCCACGGTCCCTCCTCTCGTGGTCTGGCTCAGCCGCAATCCATTCCTGCTCATCATGCCCGGGCCAGGGGGTCTTGAAAGGCCCACGGCCGGTTGCCCCTCCTCAACTCTCGGATAGCTCATCCCTAGCCTGAAGGAGGATCTGACTCAATCATCTGAAAGCTCCTGTCTGACTCAACCCTGCTTCCCTGAGAGCCAGCAGAGAAAAAGCCACGGGCTTGGAAAGCCCAGATTGTTGAGATGCAACCAGGAGGCGGAGAGGAGGGGGGAAAAACACACACACACACACACACACACACACACACACACACACACACACACACCGAAGAGGAGGAGGTTAAAAAAAAAGAAGAAAAAAGACACCCAAACGGTTCATCTTTTCCTGTACCTCTCTGCTTCCAATAACCATGACAACCGTGCGTCTGACGGAGGAATCCCACCACCGTCCCTGCCAGCCGTACGTGCCTCGGCACTCAAAACTTCTGCCAACCTGGTGCTCCCCCCCTCTCCAGGCTTTCTCCACAAGGGGTCAGATGGGGAAAGGCTCGTAGAATCCTAGAGCTGGAAGGGACCTTAGAGGTCTTCTAGTCCAACCCGCTTGTCTAGGGCAAGAGTCCCTTATCCCACCCCAGGCCAATGGGTTGTCCCATCTTTTCTTGAAAGCTTCCAGCGATGGAGCCCCACGGGATTCATTAAAGGAAAAGATCCTTTGGTGCAGCGGTGGGATTCAGCCGGTCCGCACCACTTCGGCAGGACCGGTAGCTGATTTTTTTGTTGTTGTTGACCGGGCCCAGAACGGACTTCCGGAAGCGGCATCCAGACAGAGAACCGGCTTGGTTGGCTCAGGAATTCTGGGAGTTGAAGTCCACCAGTCATGAAAGAGCCAAGGTTGCCTACCCCTGACCTAGAAGTATGGAGCAATTTCCGGACAGAACAAGTTATCAGTGGAATGAATGGCTTGTGTCCAGAAGTTGTGTGTACTCCTTCACTGGAGGTTTTGAAGAAGAGACTGGATAGCCATTTGTCTGACATTGTAGATAGAGGGTTAGGGTTAGACAAGAAGCAACGGAAGGAAACTAAATCCAAGAGAGAAGCAACCTGGAATTAAGGAGAAACTTCCTAACAGTGAGGACAATTAACCCGTGGAAAGAGCTTGCCTTCCAGCCTTGATATTTTTTATTCTATTCTGAACTAATCACATGAGTCACTTGGCAATATGCACGCACGCTCGGACTCAACAATACCCTTCAAAGGCATTCACAGAAGAAGTCCATCGTGATTCCTTGTTCATGGCTCATAGTGTGATAAGGCGGCGGCAGAGACCAAAAAAAACAAATAAAAATAAAATAAAAAATGCTGGTGCAAACACCAGAAACTTTTGCTTGAGGAACGTAGCCCAGTTCTGTATTTAGACCAGATCCTTGACTTGACAGAGGCGGGCAAACAAACCAATGGGAAGAGAGCGAAAGTCAAGCATACAACTTTCTCAAGTCCGAAAAGTCTCAAAACAGCCAGAATCAAACTGCAGCACGACTGCAAGTGACCGCAAAACAGTGCAAAGCGTTAGTTCGAAATGCCTCCCCACCACCACCACCAAAAAATATTAAAACTTCTCCAAGTCCTATGATCAGATTAGGACTCTCCGTTAAAAGTGAAAGGTTGTCATAGCAGCCTCTCCGAAGAAAGAAGAAGCGAGACAAGGGACTTCCTGTTGCCAAATATTTGAGCAATAATGCAGTCGAGAGGCTTGGATTATTTTTGAGAAGAGCTGACTTCGAGTCATCTGTCTCAGCAAATACGGGGGGCGGGGGGGGGGAGAAAAAGAAGTCCCCTTTTCTACAAGGGCTGTTGCAGCACAAGCCACACCAGATTCAGCAAGCACAGCTACCCCCCACCTTGCAAAGCTTGGAAAGAGCTGTTTGTCTTCCCTCCCTGCTTAGCAACGGAAGACCTGCAGCCAGCAGTTTTAAAATCTCACTATTTGGCGGGGGGGGGGGGGGGGAATGTTTCCCATGCGAAGAGTTGCAGGAGATTTTGCAAAAGGTGTTGGTTTTGTTTTTGTTTTTTGCAAAAGACGCCCTCCCTAGCCACCCAAAATAGCTTCTCACACCTACAACATTCAAAGGGAAGTTAATTCACGTAAGGCAAGCTTCACCTATTGTAGTTGAGCTGCTGGAATGAGGTTGCCAAAGGTTCTCACGGCTTCTTGGAAAATCATTTTGGAAATTGCTTGGCCACACTCGGTACAACCCGGGCAACTGTCACACAGCACTAAGGAACTGTTTTCCAATGGTGAGAAGCATCGAAGCAGCCAGAGTAAACAGGTGGGTGGCTGTGAGGGGGACCTTGGAGTCCTTAATCGCTTAAACATGAGCCAGCCGTGTGTGGCAGCTGCCAAAACAGCCAATACAATCCTTGGTTGTATAGGTAAAGGTAAAGGTTCCCCCGCAAACGCGTGCAAGTCGTTTCCGACTCTAGGGGCCGGTGCTCATCTCCGTTTCAAAGCCGAAGAGCCGGCGCTTGTCCGAGGACGTCTCCGTGGTCATGTGGCCGGCATGACTAGACGCCAAAGGCGCATGGAGCGCTGTTACCTTCCCACCGGAGTGGTCCCTATTTTTCTACTTGCATTTTTACGTGCTTTCGAACTGCTAGGTTGGCAGAAGCTGGGACGAGTAACAGGCGCTCACTCTGTTACGTGGCACTTGGGATTTGACCCACCAAACTGCCGACCTTCTGATCCACAGGCTCAGCATCCTAACCCACTGAGCCACCACGTCCCTTTTTGGTTGTATAAACAAGAGGCAAAGAATCAAAATCACGTGAAGTATCAGTACCGCTTCATAAAGCCTTAGTATGACCACACCTGGAATACTGCATCCAGTTTTGATCTCCACATTACGAAAAAGATGTTTGGAAAAAGTACAGAGAAGAGCAACAAGGTTAATTAAAGGCCTGGAGACTAAAACATACGAAGAACGGTTGCAGGATCTGGGTCTGGCCAGTCTAGAGAAAAGAAGGACCAGGGGTGACATCATGATAGCAGTATTCCAGTATTTGAGGGGTTGCCACAAAGAAGAGGGGGGTCAATTTATTTTCCAAAGCATGAGAAGGCAAGACAAGAAGCAATGGATGGGAAGTAATCAAGGAGAGAAACTTCCTACGAGTGAGAACAATTAACCAGTGGAACAGCATGCCTCCAGAAGTTGTAGGTGTTTCATCACTGGAGGTTTTTAAGAAAAGACCTAGGGCAGGGGTGTCAAACTGCCAGCCCGCAGGCTGGACGCGTCATGAAGAAACCGCGCCCCCATCGCCGGCAATGGCAAAAAAAGCTCCGATACGTTGTGCGACGTCACGTGACGTTGCCAGTTTGACATGTCTGGTCTAGGGTCTCCTGCTTGAGCAGGGGGTTGGACTAGAAGACCTCCAAAGTCCCTTCCAGCTCTATTCTGATTGAGTTTCTTTAGCTGCAGGAAACACCACCTGGGAGGATCGTTGAGAAGAGTTACCAGTACTTGAATTGAGGCAGATTTTGGCTATGGCTTCAGGGGTGCCGTAAAACCTGGAGAATACACAGTTGTGCAGAAACAGAGGGGATCAGAAATACTGCAAATCAATCACACCAGATCTATGTGACCGGTCTTGCGCTGAGAGAAAGTCACTGCCTCAAGAAAGGTGGCTAAAGATGCTGCAACTCACTGAGATGAAGAGACACGATGGGGGCGGGGGGGGGGAGCCTTTGCCAGCTTAACTGAGCAGCATCAAGAAAGCCGGGCAGCCCTGCAAGCATCTCTTTGGGATTGTGTCACGTTACCGCAGAACACCTGTTCACGAGTGGACAAGTGGATAATTTAGTTTAGTCAAGGAAAGCAGACAAGGAGATCTTCCAGCAGCTGCAGGAGACACCACGCAGCTCAGCTGAAGGACCTTCCTCACATTGCAAGGCCTACTTTAGAGTCATGGGGACCTGCGGGAAAAGAGCGGCCTGTGGATCTCACGGTCCCCGTAGCACAGGGGTCTTCAAGCCTGGCCCTTCGATGACTTGTGGACTTCAACGCCCAGAATTCCTCAGCCAGGCACGCCTCAGCCAGTTGAGTGGGGTTTTCAACCAGAATCGAGCTGGAAAGGGACCTCGGAGGTCTTCCAGTCCAACCCCTTGCTCAAGCAGGAGACCCTAGACCAGGGATGTCAAACTCAATTTCATTGAGGGCCGCATCAGCATTGTGGTTGCCCTCAGAGGGCCAGGTGGGTATGGCCTGGGTGGGCGTGGCCTACTGGGTGGGTGTGGCTAGAGTGTGTATGGCCTACTGGGTGGGCATGGCCAGCTCTACATCGTTCGCATCAAGGGTGCCTATGGGGGCCTGGGCAGGAGTGGGACAGATCTGAGGGTCTCTGTCAGAAGGAGGGTCTCTGGGCCAGGGCCAAGGCAATGGGGGCCGTTCCTTCACTGTTTCCAGGATGGCTTTGCGGGCCGCATGAAACCACTTTGCGGGCCGGATCCGGCCCCCGGGCCTTGTGTTTGACATGTCTGCCCTAGACCATTTCAGACAGGTAGCTGTCCGGTCTCTTAAAAAGCCACCAGGGATGGAGCGCCCACAACGTCTGGTGGCAAACCGTTCCACGGGTTAACTGCCCTCGCCGTCAGGAAGTTTCTCCTTCGTTCCAGGTTGCTTCTCTCCTTGATGAGTTTCCATCCGTTGTTTTCTTCCTCCTGCCTTCGGGCGCTTTGGTGCTTTTCTCTTGGCTGACCTTGCAATCTTAGCTGCCTTCTGGCTGGGCTCCAGCAGTTCAGAATAACATGTTTGTCTTGCCGAAGGACCTTCTGTCCTCTTCTGGAGCCCCAGGACTCCTAAGCTAAGAGAGACAGGCCAGCCGGCCTGCCTGCCTGCCTGCAGCTGCCCCATCAAAGACCCAGCTCCCGGTGCTTCCCACTGGGGGACACAGCATCCTTGGCCAACTCCCCCTGCCCTGGGCCGAGAGAGCAAATAGCCAGCTTGGCATCTTTTTTTTGGGAAAGAGCCTCCCCACGTTGTCACTTTTAGCCACTGTCTTTCTGTCGAAACGGAGCAACATCCCCGCAGGCCAGGAGGCTTGAGCAAAAAGGTTGACTCAGCCTTCCATCCTTCCGAGGGAGGTAAAATGAGGACCCAGATTGTTGGGGGCAATAAGCTGACTTTGTAATAATGCCGCTTGGGTGTGTGTGTGAAAGCCCTAACAAGCAGGCATATGCATAGAATGAAGGCTATTGCTAAGCACATCGATTTGTGCTTCTTAGATTGTAAGCCGCCCTGAGTCTTCGGAGAAGAGCGGGATATAAATGGGATTAAAAAAAAAAAAGCCGCTCACCAGCTTAGATTCAGGCTAAGGATAAGGCCCAATGTTGAATCCATGGAGGTGGCTAAGGGTTGTCCTGGCAGAACAGTTGCCATTTTTGGCTGTGACAACGCAAAACGACCGTTGGGCCTGTCTAGAACACCACCACCACCCCAAAAAAATATCCCTTCCCCAAATCTTACCTCCTCTTTCTTTCCCTCTCTCCGTCTGCGGACCCGGTTCCCCAAGTCACTCAGTTTAGGTATAGGTCGTCCTTGACTTACAACCGTTTACTTAGTGATTGAACATGTTCAAAGTTATGACGGCACTGAAAAAAGCGACTTAGGACCAGTTTTCTCACTTACAACCTTTGCAGCATCCCCCCCCATGGTCACATGATCAAAATTCAGATGCTCGGCAACTGACTCGTACTTACGACGGTTGCAGAGTCCCGGGGCGATGTCATCCCCTTTTGCGACCTTCCGACAAGCCAAGTCAGTGAGAAGCCAAATTCACTTAACAACCGCGTTACTAATGGAACGACTGCAGGGATTCGCTTAACAACTGTGGCAAGAAAAGTCACAAAGTGGGGCAAAACCCGCTCAAAAACTACCTCGCTTAGCAAAGCGAAATTTTTGGGCTGTGTTGTGATCGTAGGTTAAGGGCTACCTGTAGTTCACCTACTTTTCTTCTCTAGGGCTTCCTAGAATTCCAATAATTTTATTCCACCAAATCAGGATGACGTTGAAATCTGGCACTTGGGGCTTTGCTCAGGCCCGCTTCCCATGGAAACAAACCTGGGGGGGTGGGGGTGAAAACCCCACAGATGAGGGCAGAAAAGCCGGCAAACGGAATGGCAGGAGTCTACAGCCACCATGTTGATATCTCTGAGTCAGCTTAACTTAGTTGGGTTCTCCAAGCTGGACTTCTGCCTCTCTTCCCGGCGGCTTCCCTAAGGCCAGGCAAGGAGGCCCTGAAGAGCGCAAGGACTTGTGAGTTGGGGTGCCCGTGCTGTTGAAGGCCCTCCAGAGGGACCAGTAAAGTCCGTGAGCCACATTGAACAGCCCCCAGCCTGATGCGAAGGCAGGGGTCTTCAAACTTGGCCCTTTTATGATTTGTGGACTTCAACTCCCAGAACACACAACACACTAAGGCCTTAAGCCTCAGTTTACAAAGCATAACTGCTGCGCCTGCAATGTCCAAAATAAATAGCTAGCCTGGTTCGGTCTTGGCTTAAGGTGACAGGCTGGTTCACACAACCTGCTCAGACACAGGATGGGCTTCTGCAACAGGCAGAACCATGACTGACCCCAAACTCTTCCTCTAATCCATTGCACAACTCAGCCCTCTGGCGTTCCGTTCTCCAACCACCGCAGTGTCCGACAAGAGCCCAGTTCGAGTCCTGAAAACTTCAGGGACACATCCAGGTAGCTTTCTTTATGAACAGTAAGACGATTTTTTGTTTTCATTTTCCTGGTCTACCCTCCAACTTCGGCATTACCTGGTGGCCTCCTGTCCAAGTGTTAATGGACTCTGTCTGTCTTTGCTTAATTTTTTCAGAGTTGGCCATGCGCCAGAGGACCTGGAGCCTGTTACTCCCCTTCAGCTCAGTCAATTTCTTAGGATCGCTGCGATGATAATAGGAGAAGGGGAATAACGTGCTACTGAATTTCTGAAGGAAAAGCTAAACATAGATTGAACAAACCTACAAATAAGTGGAAGAAGATGGAGACTCTCTCTTTTGCACGAGAAGGAGGAAAGCCTCTATCAAGCAGATGTAGAAGCCTTCTCGCGCTTTTTCTTTGTGCCAAAGTTTCCCACCTTCCTAAATCACATCTAGCCTTCAAACTCACTGTTCCTAAAATGCTCCCCAAGGCTGCCATAACACCCTTAGGCTCTCTGCTTTTTTTCCCCCCCTAACAGCTTTCTCCAATGTGGCCTTTTTCAGATTCATTGGACTTTGATTCCCTTAAAAGTAAAAGGTAAAGGTTCCCCCGCACATGCGTGCTAGTCGTTTCCGACTCTAGGGGCCGGTGCTCATCCCCGTTTCAAAGCCAAAGAGCCACGCTTGTCCGAGGACGTCTCCGTGGTCATGTGGCCGGCATAACTAGACGCCAAAGGCGCACGGAACGCTGTTACCTTCCCACCGTAGTGGACCCTATTTTTCTACTTGCATTTTTACATGCTTTCGAACTGCTAGGTTGGCAGAAGCTGGGACGCGTAACGGGCGCTCACTCTGCTAGGCGGCACTCGGGATTCGACCCGCCAAACTGCCGACCTTCTGATCGACAAGCTCAGCGTCCCAACCCACTGAGCCACCGCGTCCCTTTGATTCCCTTAGGTCACGGTTAATCTGGTCCTTGAGGTCCAGACCTTCCTCTCAGCTGACACGCTACAGGGAGTACTTGACTTACAACAGTTCGTTTAGTGACTGTTCAAAAAGGGACTTTGGGGTTCAATTGTGCTCGTAAGCCGAGGACTACCTGTACCCTCCCCCCCCCCCAAAAAAACCCGGGCCTTCTGAGGGTAGAATTTTTCCTGCCCGCAACCGGCCTATACAAATGCCCCACCCAAAGGCCGTCAAAATGCCAAGCCCTGTCCAGTTATTTTGGCAGCTGAGGCCGCTTCCTTCTGCGGCAAAAACACAATAATAATATTCATTCCAAACAAATCCTTCTGTTCTCCAAAAATCTTCCACTGGAGAATTCAGCTACATCCAGCCGAGTAGCACAGCCAAGCCTGTAGGATTCCCTCAAACTCTAGCACGGCGCCTGGATTAAATAGATACAGATGGTTTTACAAAAGGTAAAAGGTAAAGGTTCCCCCGCACGTGCGTGCTAGTCGTTTCCGACTCTAGGGGCCGGTGCTCATCTCCGTTTCAAAGCTGAAGAGCCAGCATTTGTCCGAGGACGTCTCCGTGGTCATGTGGCCGGCTTGACTAGACGCCAAAGGCGCACGGAACACTGTTACCTTCCCACCGGAGTGGTCCCTATTTTTCTACTTGCGTTTTTACGGGCTTTTGAACTGCTAGGTTGGCAGAAGCTGGGACGAGTAACAGGCGCTCACTCTGCTACGCGGCACTCGGGATTCGACCCGCCAAACTGCCATCCTTCTGATCGACAAGCTCAGCGTCTTAACCCACTGAGCCACCATGTCCCTATTGGTTTTACAAAAAGGGGGTGATTTTTTTCGGTCCCGGTTGTGCAAACCAACTCGTCTGATGACTCTGCCTAGCAGCCAGTTTGCAAGGGATCACCTGCAGGCATTTCCTCACCCAGAGCCCTGCAAGAAAGTCATCTCCAGCCCTGAGTCTTGTGTGGCTTGAGCTGCTCTTTCGTCATCCTGGGAGGGTGCCTCGATCCCTAAATTCCAATTGACGGAGGAGAAGCACGGCAGATTTGATTTTGGAAAACAACAAAGTAAAGTAAGGCCTTCTTTAAAAAAAAAACATGTGGGATTGAAATGTACCCATCTTCAAAGTTAAGAGCAACGCCGACTTACAGCACTTCGTTTAGCGACCAGTGGAAGTTAACAATGGGATTGAAAAAAGTGACCTACGACTTTTTCACACTTAGGGCCGGCTGCAGCATCCCTCTGGTCATGTGATCAAAATTCGGATGCTTGGCCACTGGTTCGGATGCTTGCGACGGTTGCCGTGTGTCCCGGGGTCACGTGACTCCCCTCTGGTGCCCTTCTGACGAGCAAAGTCAATGGGGGAGCCGGATTCCCTTAACAGCCGTGTGTGACTAACTTACCAACTGCAGGGAATCACATAACAACTGTGGCCAACGAAAGTCATAAAACGGGACAAAACTCAATTAACCAATGTTTCCCTTAACAACGGAAACGTTGGGCTCCAGTACGGTCCACAGTGGAGTACTGTTTTTCCTTGTAGAGGAAAAAGATAGATTGAAAGGGGCAATTCTATCCAGAAGTGCAGAGAAATGCATGACGATCCTGTTGCTGCTGCATTTCAGGATAATTGTTTTTTCAAAGGGAAGACCCCCTTGCTTACTTCAATTTGGTCTTTATTGCAACTTTTGGAGGGAGGAAACCCTTAAAGCCGGAGGGAGGGGATTCCCTCCCCAACCACCTTCTCTGATCACTATGATTTATTTTGCCCTCACCGGGCACAGCCAGAAGAAGGCAGTAGGACGGTGAACATTGCAACAGTAGGAGAGATGGAGGAAAGGAATCTTTTTTTTAAAAAAAAAAAATCCATTAAGTTATTAGCTCTCATTACAGAAGGACCCCAGGTACAACCCATGTTTATCTTTAATAAGCTGTTACCTTGATTCTTACTACCTTGACTTACGAACAAATTGAGACAAGAATTTTTGCTGTTAAGCAAATTGGTTATTAAGTGAGTCCTGTCTCGATTTTACAGCTTTTTTTTTGGCACACTGCAGTTGTTGAGTGATTTATACGCTCATTAAGCAAATCTGCTCCCCCCCCCCGCCCCCAAATGACTGGGCTTGCCAGAAGCCAGCTAAAAGAAGGCTGCGAACCACAATTGCTTGGCCCCAGGACACTGCCACTGGTGTAAATATATGGCAGTTGCCAAGCACTCAAATTCTGATGATGGGGAGGCTGCCTTGATTCTGTGAAGACTGGGTGTAAATCACTTTTTTCACTGCCATGGTAACTCTGAATAGTACTGAATGAATGGTTGTTATGTTGCAAACTATCTGCACACAAACCAACCAGGTACCAAGTTCGCAAACAATTAAATGTTCACCCAAAGCAAAGTCTGCATGTCCTTGGCTTACAACAGTTCATTTAGTGGCTGTTCAATGTTTCAACGGTGCTTAAAAAAAGTAACCTAGGACCCTTTTTTTCCACACTTGGGATTTTTGCAGCATCCCCAGGGTCACGTGATCAAAATCAAACGCTTGGCAACTGGTTCGCATTTATGACGGTCACTGTGTCTCCCGGAGTCACGCGATCGGTCCCCTTTTGCGACCTTCTGTCAAGCAAAGCCAATGGGGAAGCCATATTCACTTAACGACCATGTTACTAAGTGAACGACTGCAGTTTTTCGCTTAACGACTGTGGCAAGAAAAGTCGTAAAACGGGGCAAAACTAACCTAACAAATGTCTCGCTTAACAAGAGAAATGTTGGGCTCCATTGTGATTGCAAGTATGGGTGCTTGTCCCTGGAGGAATTACTCCTGCTTGAGCAGGGGGTTGGACTAGATGACCTCCAAGGTCCCTTCCAACATCATCATCATTATTATTATTTAACTTTTACTCATTAAACATGAAACTCAGTCAAGTGAACACTCAAATTGACTGGCTGACACGGGCTGCTGCCAGCACCCTAGGTATCAACCAGGCATCTCCTTAAAATGTAAGATGTTCCGAGTAGCGCAGTTTTTTTGTAGCTTTGCTGGAGTTATTGCAGGAAGCTGCAATTCCTTATGTATTTTGCAAAGTTGTTATCATCATCATCATCATTATTATTATCATTATTATTATTTATTTATTTTGTTTTATTTTTATTACATTTATATCCCGCCCTTCTCCGAAGACTCAGGGCGGCTTACAAGCTTAGCAGTAGCCTTCATTCTATGTATATGCCTGCTTATTAAGGCTTTCACACACACCCCAAGCGGCATTATTACAAAGTCGGCTTATTGCCCCCAACAATCTGGGTCCTCATTTTACCTCCCTCGGAAGGATGGAAGGCTGAGTCAAACTTGAGCCTGGTGGGACTCGAACCTGCACTAATTGCAAGGCAGCTGGTGTTACTTAAGGAGGCATTAGCCCTCTGCTCCACCATCATCATCATCATTGCGGTTGTTGTTGTTATTATTATTATTATTATTATTATTATTATTATTATTATTATTATTATTATTATTATTATTA
>JAKJMR010000336.1:375266-403717 GCA_024449315.1 Daboia siamensis
TATTATTATTATTATTATTATTATTATTATTATTATTATTATTATTAAGCACTTCTGCAAAGTACTGTATGTGGTGCAAACGCAGCAAGAGACAAGTTCACCCATTGAAGACATAAACAGTAAAGACAAATTTAAGACAGCCTCTACTCTGGGTGTTCCCTAAACTCTTTAGCCAGCCCCCAAGGCACTACCTCCCCGACAAAAAGAGTGCAACACGCCCGGCGTGCACTCACAAACTGTGCAAAGGACCAGCTCAGTCTAGCCTCTCTCCGCCTTGCCTAAGGGGCTTGGACACTCGAGCACAAATTGTTGCTCAGTGTTTTTCAGCTCAATTCCAGCTACCAATTGGGAAGGTAGCCAGGCAGTGAAGACACTGGAGCCCACAGGACAGGGAGATCTGGGTGGGGGCAGTGTCTCTGTGTGTTTGTGTAGGGGTGTGTGTGTGTGGGGGGGGGAAAGGCTTTAGGCATTGCAATAAACCAGCCTGCGTGCATTTGCTGCTGGTCTTTGTGAATCCAGCGACTGTCAGTTGTAAATCACAGCTGGTGGGTCAGTGTATCATGGGAACCCAGTCAACTGTAGCTCTTTGAGCAAACACCGCTGTAGTTAAGCAAATATTGGCTTAGAGTCCAGGGGCAGGCAACCTTGGCTCTTTTAGGACTCGTGGACTTCAACTCCCAGAATTCCTGAGCCAGCCACGCTGAGGGGAAAGGGAGAGGTTTCCAAGCTGAGCCATGCTGGCTGAGGAATTCTGGGAGTTGGAGTCCACGAGTCAGGAAGGGGCCATAGTTCCCCCATGCTGGCTCAGGAATTCTGGGAGTTGAAGTCCACGAGTTCTAAAAGAGCCAAGGTTGCCTACCCCTGGTTTAGACCCAGTCCCGGCTGCTTTCACCCAGAGCAATCTGGTTTACAGGACACAATCTGCACCGCACAAGCAGAAGGTGGGAAGAAGGACTTAACAAGCCTTGTTTACCTGGAACTCCGTTCACACAGCATCACCTGAAGCCAGATAGAAAAGTTTTGGAAAAACATAAGAAAAACGTAAGACCAGGCCAAAGAATTATTACTTTTTACAACTCAACTGGAACTTGGAAAGGTGAGAAGAAAAAGAGCAACTAAGACTGGAGAAACATATGAAGAACGTAACGCTGGGACACTACAGCCGTCATAAATAGGAGTCCTCCTGACCGTGGGGAAGCTTCGGTGGTCGTAAGTGTGAAAAAAACGGTCATCAGCGCTGGTCCTTCAAGGAGTTGTTAAGCTGTATTTGGTTCTGTTCCCAATTGTATTAAAATAATTGCTTTAATTGATGGAGAGGTCCAGATGCAACTCAACGTTTAAAAAAAGGGCTCAAAGAAAAGGTGGTTTGCGATACCAAGAAGCAGCAACTATTTAACGGGGAAACCTGGATACTGAGATCTTGGAAAGAGTGCAGAGAAGAGCACCAAAGATTGTTATGGGACTGGAGGCTAAAACATACAATGAAGGACTGAGGGAACTGGGTGTGTCTAGTGTGTAGAAGAGAAGAATTGGTGTGTTTGTGTGTGTGTGTGTGTGTGTGTGTGTGTGTAACATGATAGCAGCCTACCACTACTTGAGGAGCTGTTGCAGCAAAGAGGGGATTGACCTATTTTCCAAAGCACTTGAGGGCAGAAGAAAAAAATAACAGATAGAAATCTACCAAGGAGCCATGTAAAGCTTAGAATTTTCTGACTGGGAGAACAATTAATCAACAATTAATCCGGCTTCCCTCCGGAGGTTGTGGGTGCTCCATGGTTGGAGGTCTTCAAGAAGACCTAGAATGGTGTAAGGTTTCCAGCTTGAGGAGGGGGTTGGACTAGAAGACCTCCAAGGTCCCTTCCAACCCTGTCATTCTATGGTCTATATCAGACATGTCAAACACGAGGCCCGGGGGCCAGATCCGGCCCGTGGTTTCATGCGGCCCGCGAAGCCATCCTGGAAAGAGTGAGGGAACGGCCCCCACTGCCTTGGCCCTGGCCCAGAGACCCTCCTTCCACCAGAGACCCTCAGATCTGTCCCACTCCTGCCCAGGCCCCCATAGGCACCCTTGATGTGAACGATGTAGAGCTGGCCATGCCCACCCAGTAGGCCATACACACTCTAGCCACGCCCACCCAGTAGGCCACGCCCACCTGGCCCCCTGAGGGCAACCGCAATGCTGATGCAGCCCTCAATGAAATTGAGTTTGACATCCCTGGTCTATATCTTTTTCTTACCAATTTGGCCTATGGCATGGAATATCAAACCTGTTGAACCAAGTCCCAACAGGGCAGGCCCAGCGGAAGGTGGCCTAAGGAAGGAGATAATTCTTTTTAGATGTTTTGGGTGTATGTGCGTATCCCTGTTGTCACCAAGAAGAAGATTCTTGATTCTTCGCCATTTTTTATTAACTTTAGGCCTTCAAATGATTTCAAGGGCTCATCTTTCTCCATCAAGAGCCTGAACTTCATTAACAGCTTCTCAGTTACCAGAAATGCCATTCCCTGATTCCAGATGAGATTCGGGATCAACCCCATGGGCCAAGATAGGAAGACCCACACATGGATTTTAGAGAACAAACGAAAATATACGAGGCCATCAAGAGCCTGAAAGAATTGAAATGGAAATGGGGCTGGTCACGTAGCAAGAAGAACTGATGGCCGGTGGACCAAGGCAGTCACAGAGTGGATCCCCCTTGATCAAAAACGCCCACAAGACAGACCTCAAACAAGATGGAGCAAGGACATCAGGAAGGGTTGTGGGCCCAATTGGCCAAAGGAAGGCTTAGGACATGTGGAAGAGGCCTTCATCCTGCAGTGGGTAGACAATGGCAAGAATGATGATGGTCTGTCTGTCTGTCTGTCTATCTATCTATCTAGAACTGACGGCAGGTGAACCCATGCAGTTGTAGAATGGATCTCACTTGATCAAAAGCTTCCACAAGAGATACCTAAAACAAGATGGAGAGATGACACCAGCCAGTAGGGTGGGCCCAATTGGTAAAAGGAAGTTCAGGACTGCATTGGTGGGAAACATTTGGAAGAGGCCTTCATCCTGCACTGGATGGACAATGGCTAGGATGATGAATGATGATCTGTCTGTCCGTCCGTCTATCTATCTATCTATCTATCTATCTATCTATCTATCTATCTATCTATCTATCTATCTATCTATCTATCTATAACTGACGGCAGGTGAACCCATGCAGTCGTAGAATGGATCTCACTTGATCAAAAGCATCCACACGAGAGACCTAAAACAAGATGGAGGGATGACACCAGCCAGTAGGGTGGGCCCAATTGGCAAAAGGAACCTCAGGACTGCATTGGTGGGAAACTTTTGGAAGAGGCCTTCATCCTGCACTGGATGGACAATGGCTAGTAGGATAAACAATTCCCCAAAACACAACGCCAAAAACAACAACACCAACTCTTCACCTCTTCATTCACAGCCGGCACGTTGAAAAAGTAGGTTTCCTTTCCTGACACACAGATATTTATTTCGAAGGGCAAAGTTTGAGGAGAGAAAGGAAAGTCGACAAAGAAACAGACCCAGAGCTGAGCATCAAGCTTAGGCAGCCACCGCAAAGCAACATTGGGCATGGGGGTTAGATTTGAATGCCAGGGCAGACGGGGGCTACCCCAGCCTGTTTTTCTTCAACAACCCCCCCCCCCCCAAATTCCCCGCTAATAAGCATGGATCTCCCTCAACCGTCAGGCGAAACCAGCATGACTGAGGATTACGAAGGGGTGAAAAGACGTGGCAGCTGGCTGGGAAGATGGCACCATTCCCAAGTTCTTGGAAAGGGAGGGGAAGGCAAATAAAAGCAGGACTAACGGGGATGATGTTCAGCAGAGGTTGAAAAAAGAAAAGAAAAGGGGAAAAAAAAGAGAGGGGAGGAAACACCATTTCCGAAGCCAAATAAATGCCAGATTGTCCATTAAACCTAGTTAGGGAATCCCCACTGTTTGTTTTATTTATTTATTTTTATTTTTATTACATTTATATCCCGCCCTTCTCCGAAGACTCAGGGTGGCTTACAAGCTTAGCAGTAGCCTTCATTCTATGTCTAGGCCTGCTTATTAGGGCTTTCACACACACCCCCAAAGTGGCATTATTACAAAGTCAGCCTATTGCCCCCAACAATCTGGGTCCTCATTTTACCTACCTGGGAAGGATGGGAGGCTGAGTCAACCTTAAGCCTGGTGGGACTCGAACCTGCACTAATTGTGTTACTTAAGGAGGCATTAGCCCACTGCTCCACCAAGTGCTCTTTCTTCTACAAAGGTTTACAACGGGGGTGGGGGTGGTGGTTTGCAACAAAGGCAGCAACATCTCCCAACAGCCGCTAAATCCACAGGGTCTCTTTATTGAGAGCCAAGGGAATACAGGTTGTCCCCGTCTTACAGCAGTTCATTTAGTGACCGTTCAAAGTTACAAGGGCGCTGGGGGAAAAAAAGAGGTACTCGGTGACCCGTTTTCCACACTTAACGACCGTTGCAGCATCCCCGCGGTCACGTGATCGACATTCGGATGCTCGGCAGCTGACTCGAACCTGTGACTCATTTTATGGAACTGACTGCAATGTTGATTGCAGTGCCCTGGGGTCACGTAATTCCCCGTTGGCTGACAAGCAAAGCCAATGGGGGAAGCCAGATTCGGGTTAATAACCACATAATTCCCTTAACAACTGCAGCGATTCACTTAACCACCATGGCAAAAAAAAAGGTTGTTAAATGAGGCGCAACTCGCTTGCCTAGCAACAGAAAGTTTGGTCTCAACTGTGGTCATCAGTGAAGGGCTACCTTTTAGGCACGCTTTTGCACCCCCAAATTAGGGTGCTTCGTTTCCAGAGGGAGAAAGTTAGCGAAAAGAACCTTTTCTGGGCAGACAAAAGATGGAAACATCGGAGGAAACAAAGGTCACAAAGAGACAACAGCAACATCCATCTCTCTCTCTCTCTCTCTCTCTCTTTCTTTCTTTCTTTCTTTCCACCCCCCATAAATGCCAGAAAGCAAAGCAAAGCAATTACAGGCAGGAGGTGTTATGGTGAATGAATTGCTAGGGTGGCTGCAGGGATCAACTTTCTGAGACAAAGGGACAAAGGCCAGGCCTCAGTTCTGGAAACAGAAAAGCCGGATGCCCCCTTCCCAACCCCCCCTTCTCGCCCCCCCACCCTGCTGCTTTTTCAAAGGGATGAAAGTGCCATGAAAGTGTGAAATGGCCAGAGTGCCAATTAAACCCTCCAGTTCTCAGAAGCGAGAATTGCGGCTGGGTGGAAAAGGTTCGTTCGGCTGGGTGGAAAGGCTTTGAAATGCTCGCTCCCCAGCCCTCTCCTTCCTCCTCGGTCCACCACCACCACCACGTCCAGGGCCCTCTTTCCGTCTCAGTGTAAAACAGGGGCCTACAAACTTGGCCCTTTTATGACTTGGGGACTTCAACTCCCAGAATTCCTCAGCCAACGTGCCTGGCTGAGGAATTCTGGATGTTGAAGTCCACAAGTCATAAAAGGGCCAAGTTTGAAGACACCGGGTGTAAAACCTCCAGCTGCTGTGAAACATCTGCCCGATCAACGGCCACCAGGCTTGGCAGCAGAGGCGGCTGGGGCTGCCAGCTGTGGCTGCCAAAGAGGGGAGGATACAGAACAAGCCTTGCCTCAACTCGGGAGGGGCCTTCCAACTCGCCCCAGTGAAAAAAACAAGACTGGGCTTTCAAGAGACCAAGGGCCATTTCGACATCCCCCGTTTTGCAAGAGGCCGGGCAGGAAGAGAAACCCACGAAGGGCAGCACCCCAGCGCTTCCGAAAGGAGAAGTGCGACAGTCGGAAGCGTGCGCTGCCAGGCTGCCGCCACAGAAGTTGGATCCACAAAGCCAGAAGCGCCGAAGAGCCAGCCGAAACGAGGCATCGTGGCTCAGAGGGGCGCTGCCGCTACTGTCTGCCTGCGGCTTCAAGCCCTCCCTCCTGCCTGGCCTGGCCTGTTGTGGAACACAAAGTCGGTCCCTGGAGCCTCCGGCAAAGGAAACAAACGCCGTGTTTGTAAAGCGGAGGTCTCCCTCAAGTCCCTCGATTTCCCGGCAACAACAGCTGAGTTAACAAGGCAACGTGGCTGGGTTCCCATAACGCACCAAGTCCTCATCAAATAAACTGCATCATGACTTAACGAGTAGGCTTGGTATCATCATCATCATCATCATCATCATCATCCTAGCCATGGTCCCTCCACTGCAGGATGAAGGCCTCTTCCGCATGTTTCCCACCAATACGGTCCTGGGCTTTCCTTTGGCCAATTGGGCCCACGACCTTTCCTGATGTCATCGCTCCATCTTGTTTAAGTGCTTTTGATCAAGTGGGATCTATTCTATAACTGCCTTGGTCCATCTATCATTGGTTCTAGATAGATAGATAGATAGACGGACGGACGGACGGCCAGACAGACAGAATAGGATAGGAAGGATAGGATAGGATAGGATAGGATAGGATAGACCAGGGGTCTTCAAACTTGGCCCTTTTAGGACTTGTGGACTTCAACTCCCAGAATTCCTCAGCCAGCGAGCCTGGCTGGGGAATTCTGGGAGTTGAAGTCCACAAGTCCCTTGGGATAGACAGACAAGGTAGCTAGCTAACTAGATAGGCAGGCAGGCAGGCAGGCAGGCAGACAGATCATCATTCATCTTCCTAGCCATTGTCCATCCACTGCAGGATGAAGGCCTCTTCCGCATGTCCTGGGCTTTCCTTTGGCCAATTGGGCCCACAACCCTTCCTGATGTCATCGTTCCATCTTCTTTGAGGTCTCTCTCTTGATCAAGGGGGATCCACTCTATGACCGCCTCGGTCCACCGGCCATCGGTTCTTCTTGCTACGCGACCAGCCCCATTTCCATATTTCAATTCTTTTACTCTCTTGACGGCCTCGTATATTTTTGTGTGTTCTCTAAAATCCATGTGCGGGTCTTCCTATCTTGTCCCGTGATGCCGAGCATGTCTCTTTCTTTGCGCCACGCGCGGCTTTTACATCGATTGTGAGGTTAGGGTCCCGGTTTGGCCGGCGTATGTTAGAGCAGGTGGCACACGTTGGCCGAAAACTTTTCTCTTCAGGCCTGGGGGGGGGGGGGGGGAGGAGGTTATTCTTGGAAATTACGCTTAGCTTGCCAAATGCCTGCCAACCACATTTAAAACGCTGTGCAATTTCCTTTATTGTTATCACTTTCCACTGAGATCTGGTGGCCGAGGTCTACTTAGGTCTAGTTCTTCTCCAGATACAAACTTTTGTTTTTCTTTCTTTGGTAAATTTATTAAACATAACCCGGCTCTTTTGGGTGGTGGTGGTGGTGATTTTTAAGCCAGATGGTTCTCCTGCTTTGTATGCACAGCTCTTGCATGTGTCTTTGTCGCTTTTCTGGGTCTTGTGAGAAGAGAGCAACGTCATCTGAGTAGGCCTCGTTCCCCAGGAAAACTGAACCCAAATAACCGGGCCTCTCGGTCTAACTCGCCTACAAATTCCAGCCCTCTCAGTCCCCTTCTCTGCAAAATGGGAAGGAACAATCAACTTTATCTCGTTCCCGTAAGGATGAACACCGAGGTCTGCAAACTAAATGTTTTCCCCAAAGTTGGTGTAAAGTAGGTTTATTATTTTTACAGCTGTTCGTTAATCTGTTTTAAGACACGTTCAACTCAAATTTCAAATCCGAGTTTCAACTACCAACGCAGGAATCCGAGATAGCTTATTCTCCCATCAGCCAGCTCCCGCGTGGTTAAAAAGAAAAAAAAAAGTTTTAGGATTTTTTTTTTTTTTAAAACAAACAGCTTTAAGATGGGAAAGTTATTTTAAGGCTCGGCAGTTGAGCTGTTTAAAAATAACCCCAATTAAACATCCCGGCTTATTATTACGAGCATGGTTCTCGAATGCCAGAATAAATCACAGCTCAATGGCGGATGCAAATGTGCGTCCCCCACCCCACCCCACCCCACCCCCATTTCTGTAGAAGTGAAGGGAGGGAGCAATCCACAAAGGCTGTTCCTTTTCCGGCTCTTCTCATTTCACGAGGTTACCCCAAGGCGCTGCTTTTTTTTTCCCCCCTCTCTCTCTTAATTTAAAGAATTGACACAGTACGTGCTTCTGTTCCAAGGAAATAAATTCTCCCTGCCCAAAATGTCCCACCCAGTCTGCTAAAAAATAAACAACTACTCAAAATTCCACTTTTGAGACAGAGGAGTTTGCCCAACTTGACAAAAGTATCCGGAAACATGGCTTTCCCAAAACGATCTGCTACACCGCAATTGAGCCCCAAAGTTCTGAGACAGTGAACTGAATTTTGCCCCACTTTATGAACCTTTCTCGTCACGGCTGTTAAGTGAATCACTGCAGCCGATGAGTTAGCAACCTGGTTTTTAAGTGAACCTGCCCCCACCCCCCAACCCAATTGAGTTTGCTGGTCAGAAGGTCGTAAAAGGGGATCGCGTGACCCCCGGGGGACATTGCGACCGTCATAAATAGGAGTCAGTTGCCAAGTGGCTGAATTTTGATCATGTGACCAATGGGGAGGCTGCAATGGTCACTTGCAGTGAAAAACATTCGCTTTTTTCAGTGCCACTGTGACTTTGAACTGTCACTAAATGAACTGTTGTAAGTGGAGGACTGCCTGTATTCCAAAAGTAATCTTACTTAGTTATTGCATGTATAGCCGACCTTCCAGTACAGATAGTCCTCAACTTACAACCATTCCTTTAGCAACCGTTTAATGTTACAACGACACTGAACAGTTATTTTTGACCAGTCCTCACACTTATGACCATTGCAGCATTCCCAATCACCTGATCCAAATTTGAATACTTGACAACTGGATGAATTTACAACAACTGCAGCAACCCAGGGTCGTGTGAACTGCCCTTTGCAACCTTCCCAGCTATGATTCACTAAACAACTGCAGTGGCTCTATTTAACAACTGTGGCAAAAAAAAAGCTGTAAAATTGGGCAGAACTTGTTTAACAACCCATCTTGCTTACCGACAGACTTTCTGGTCCCAATTGTGGTCATAAAAACCAATCAAGGGGAAATCCAACTTAGAAGCAAGGAGAAACTTCTTAACAGTAGGAACAATCAACCAGTGGAACAGCTTGCCACCAGAAAGTTGTGGGAGCTCCATCACTGGAGGCTTTTAAGAAGAGACTGGAGACAGCCAGCTGTCTGAAATGACATAGGATCTCCTGCCTGAGCAGGGGGTTGGACTAGAAGACCTCCAAGGTCCCTTTCCAGCTCGATTCGGAAAGCAGGGACACTTTTGCAGCCGAAAGTGATTGGCCTGGATCTACAGCTTGGGGAATGCAAGGCAGCCAGCCAGCCTGGGCCACCGCCTGAGGGCTTCCTCTGGAGCACGTGAAGCTGGGGAAGGCTGGGCTACTACCCCCTCCAAACCTGGGAGTTTGCCCACAGCGCCACACGCCACCTCTTTGTTAACAGGTGGGGAGACCCGGAGCTGGAATGCCTGGAGGTTAAGCAGCACCCCCCCCAATGTTAGGCAGCCATTGTCTTGTCCCACGTGAAAGGGGTAGGCTAAAGCAGCCAAGCCAGGCTCCCTGCGGTCAGGGACACCGTTTCCATTTTTTGGCACTCCGGAACGGTGAAGACGGTCCGGTTCACAAAGGAGACTTGAGCAAACTCTCTGAAAGGCAGCAAAATGAAGAACATGCTGAAAGAGCTCAAACCGACAAGGCAGAAGAGCGCCCTGGGATCTGTTGTGCGCAACTGGGGGCTACATTTTGTGCATCCTCCCCGTGTAAGGGATATTTTATACCCTTTTATAGCGTAGCTACAGAAAGCTCTATTGTTCGGGGGAACTGGGGCAACCCTTTCAAAGAAAGGGACATCTGGCAAGGCAAGATCTGAAACCAGAAGTGGGGGGTGGGGGGGGGAGGGAAGAGGCACGCTTTAAAGATGCAAATAAAATTATAGGGTGCTTTCAGCACCACACGGAGAAGGCAGTTTTCAAACTGCCGAACCGAGCGACAAAAGCAGGCCCATCTATTTGTGTCTTGGCTGCAACCCAAAAGGAGAGACGGATTTGGGAGCCACTAATTTTATTTTCGTACCGTATTGGAGGTGTTCGGCAAATCAAGCTAGAGAGCAGCCTGCAAAGTTTTACAAATTCAGTTTAAAATCACGGGCTTGCGTTCCTCCTCTCTTTGACATTTATTTTGACCCCCCCCCCCGTCCCAAATTAGGATTCCAGGCTGAGGCTGGGTGGGAAGGATACAAACAATTTCTGTCTCTTAACTGGAACTAGTTCCTCCGAAGGAAGGCACACGTGAGGATGAATTCATACAACTTCCCCAAGTATCCACACGCTTGCGGGGTTGAAGATGGCCACAAAGGCTTTTTTTGCAGCCCGTGCCCACCCTCGCTTCCGATATTTCCCCCAAAGCCCAGAAACCGAGCATCACACGGACAAGTTTCCTTCAAATCCCCCTGCCCCCCAAGAAAGCCTACGCCACAGTACACAACTCCTCAAGAAGCTGGGCTGTCTCCCTCGATCTCAGCCCAAACCCTGCTTAAACAAAGACACACACACACACACACACACACACACACACACACACCCGCCAAGGAGAGGAACTAACCTTCAAGATGTTTTCTTTCTTCCGATCGATTTTAGACCTGGCCAGAGATTCTATCCGAGACATAATCCAGCCTTGGAGAGGATTGGATTAGGTCTCCCGCTAGCTAGGATGGCAGGAGTTTGGGGCATCCAAAGCAAATGAAGAGAAAAACAGGAGTGAGGAATGGATGAATGAAGTTGTCTCTCCTTGAAAAACACACACAGAGAGAGAGAGAGAGAGAGAAAGGGAGAGGGAGGGAGAAGACCCTTCCAGCTTGCCTTTCCTTTGTACAGCCAACTCACAAGCAGGAAGTTAACTAGCCATGCTCAAAACTTGGATTATTCAAACTGCTTTGCTCCTCCTATCAGAGACAGAGGAGGAGGAGGAGGAGGAGGAAATCCCCCCTGCTCTTACACCACCTTGAAAAAAATAAGAGAGAGACAAACAAGGGCTGTCCTGTTCCAGAAGTAGAGCAGATTGCATCAGAAACAGCGCTCGGAGGGACCCACTTTCCAGGACCCAGCGCTTTTCCAGGATTCCTGCCCAACGCTCGCTGCACGATGCTCCAGCTCAGAGCAGCCTCTCCACAGGGCAAGGAGAAAAGCAGTTTGCTAGCAGCACCACGAGACGCTGCCGTGGCAAGGCAGAAATGCAGCCTATTCCCAGTTGTCCAGGGCTGCCCTACAGTTTAGACCCCAGAGGCTTCCTGGGGACCCGCAAAGCAGCCGTGCGGTGCAGGGCACCCTGTTCCACAGCCCAGCAACCCTCTTCCACAGCTGCCCAGGGCGGAGGCACACAAACAGGCACCCCTTCGCCAAGCGTCGAACAGCCCGAGGGAAGCGATGGCATGCCGCGCTTCCATTGTTCACTTCCTAGAAGCAAGACGCCACACGCAACCCGGCAACTCCCGAGGTCTAGGTCTTATTTCGTGAAAGTAGATGTGTGACAGTCCCAGTGGGTTGGCAGAGGTTAAACCAAACAAATCCCAGGTTCAAAGGCTCGGCCTGCGGCCAGCGACAGCTTCTCGAGCTAAACTACCTACCCTACAAGCAGGTGTATCCTCTGAGCTCTTGGTATTGAGCTAATGGAACGGAAGGGAAAGTCCCTGAAAAAGTTGTGGTAGCTACTCACCGAATACCAGATTCTGAGATGCTGGAAACAACATGTAGAGATGATGCAAAGGGATTAAAAAAAAAAAAAGACATTTCTGACACACAACGCCAACCTTTCACACCACACGGTATTCTAAAATTCCGGAGAACTGACTGGTGGTCCTTGACGTGCAACGGTTCCTTTAGTGACCGTTCAAAATTACAACGGCACTGAAAAAAAGGTGACTTATGACCGTTATTCACACAATGCAGCATCCCCGTGGTTGTGTGATCCAAATTCAGATGCTTGGCAAGTGTCTCATACTTAACAACGGTTGCTGTGTCCCCAAGGTCCCGTGATCCCCATTTGCGACCTTTTGACAAGCAAAATCAATGGGGAAGCCAGATTCACTTAACCACTGGGTTACTAACTTATTGACTGCAGTGATTTGCTTAACAACGGTGGCAAGAGAAGTCGTAAAATGGGGCAACACTCACTTAACAAATGTCTCACTTAACGACAGAACGTGCAGGCTCAATTGTGGATGTAAGTCAAGGACTACCTGTATACAAGTCAACAGAGCCTGTTGACATCTGTTCTTCCCCACGGTCGGTGCAAACAGTAAGCAAACCAAGATGGGATGTTGGGAAATTGTCCCATGAAGCTCCTGGCTTGTTGCCTCCTCAACAAGCCAGAATCATGAAGTAAAGTTTGTTCTGGATTTATGATACCAGCCCAAATAGAACCAGCTAAGTCAGCTGTTGCATTGCATGGTATATTGCAACTCCTATAAGTCCCAACCACTGTGACTAAAGATGAGCACATCTGGCAAAGCCAGAAAGGCTGAGATGAAGCAAACTTCCTGGATGAATTAGGGGTTTGAGGAGCAAGAGAGAACCAACGGATTTCCTGGAAATGAGATTTTGGGCAATCCTGGCCATCTTGCAAAGACGTTACTAGGAAATCCATCTGCTCCTGGGAGGATTCTCTTTCATGCTAATGGGGAATATTCAGAAACTCTTCTGAGTGGACTATACAGACAGAGCAGCGTTTCTTAACCTGAGCCTCCGCCACTTTAAGATGGATTATCCGGGAGTATTACCAAGTATAGTAAGCTATACTTACCATAGCCCTTACTAAGGCCACACCTGGAATACGGCACCCAGTTTTGGTCACCACATTACAGAAAAGTGCAGAGAAGAGGCAATTAAAGGCCTGGAGACTAAACCATATGAAGAACGGTTGCAGGATTTGGGTTTGGCTAGTCCAGAGAAAAGAAGGACCAGATGTTACACGATAGCTGCATTCCAGTATTTGAGAAGCTGCCAGCAAAGAAGAGGGGGGGGGGGGGTCAATTTATTTTCCAAAACACCAGAAGGCAAGAGAAGGAACAACGATGGGAACTAATCAAGGAGAGGAGCAACCTGGAATTAAGGAAAAACTTCCTAACAGAATAATTAACCCGTGGAACAGCTTGCCTGTAGAAATTGTGGGTGCTCCATCACTGCAGGCTTTAAGAAAAGACTGGACAGCCACTGCCTGAAATGGTCTAGAGCAGACAAGGCCCGGGGGCCAGATCCGGCCCACGAAGCCATCCTGGAAACAGTGAGGGAACGGCCCCCACTGCCTTGGCCCTGGCCCAGAGACCCTCCTCCTGCCAGAGACCCTCAGATCTGTCCCACTCCTGCCCAGGCCCCCATAGGCACCCTTGATGTGAACGATGCCCACCCAGTAGGCCATACGCACTCTAGCCACGCCCACCCAGTAGGCCACGCCCACCCTGGCCATACCCACCCGGCCCCCTGAGGGCAACCGCAGTGCTGATGCGGCCCTCAATGAAATTGAGTTTGACACCCCTGGTCTAGAGCACGGGTCTTCCAACTTGGCCCATTTATGACTTGTGGACTTCAACTCCCAGAATTCCAGTGTGCCTGGCTGAGGAATTCTGGGAGTTGAAGTCCACAAGTCATAAAAGGGCCGAGTTGGAAGACCTCTGGTATAGGGTCTCCTGTTTAAACAGGGGGTTGGACTAGAAGACCTCCAAGGTCCCTTCCAGTTCTATTCTGATTGATTGATTGATTGATTGATTGATTGAAGATGTCAGGACATCAACACCCAGAATTCCCCAACCGGCAAGTTGCTAAGGTTGAGAAACACTGAAAAGAGTGATTTTCTAAGTTGGGCTGTTGGCCAGGAGATTTTTCTCAGCAACGGTATCAAAATGGATCACTGCTTTCTTCTCCTCAGATTCCATTGCTTCCACCCAAATACTTAATAAGTAAAAAATGAAATTTTTCTTCATTTCTCGACTCAGTGTTGGTCAGATGCTGAGACAATTGGGCTACAGTGGATCGATCTGTTCCCCAGTGTGGCTGCCTTTTAAAGCTATTGGTCACAATTGGGATTTTTAAAGCCCATCATAACCATTACTTGGGGCTTGTTCATTCTATAATCTAACAAAATGAAATTCAATTGTGAAAAAAGTAAGGTTCTGCATTTAGGGAGGAAAAATCAAATGCACAGGTATAGTATAGGTGGTACCTTGCTCAATAGTAGCAACTGTGAGAGGGATCTCGGAGTCCTAGTGGACAATCACTTCAATATGAGCCAGCAGTGTGCTGCAGCTGCCAAAAAAGCCAACACAGTGCTAGGCTGCATTAACAGAGGAATAGAATCAAGATCACGTGAAGTACTAACACCACTTTACAATGCTTTGGTAAGGCCACACCTGGAATACTGCATCCAGTTTTGGTCACCACGATGTAAAAAAGATGTTGACTCTAGAAAGGGTACAGAGAAGAGCAACAAAGATGATTAGGGGGCTGCAGGCCAAAACATAAAGGGAACGGTTGCTGGAATTGGGTATGTGTAGTTTAACGAAGAGAAGAGTGAGGGGTGACATGATAGCAGTCTTCCAATATCTCAGGGGCTGCCCCAAAGAAGAGGGAGCCAAGCTATTCTCCAAAGCACCTGAAAACAGGACAAGAAGCAATGGATGGAAACTAGTCAAGGAGAGAAGCAACCTAGAACTAAGGAGAAACTTCCTGACAGTGAGAACAATTAACCAGTGGAACAACCTGCCTCCAGAAGTGGTGAATGCTCCAACACTGGAAGTTTTTAAGAAGAGACTGGACAGCCATTTGTCTGAAATGGTATAGGGTTTCCTGCCTTAGCAGGGGGTTGGACTAGATGACCTCCAAGGTCCCTTCCAACTTATTATTATTATTATATTATAATGGATGCCATTAAACCAAAATGGCACAACATGTTCCTACCAGCCCAGCTTACCTGCCTCTTTTTTTTCCTGGATAAGCAGACACATCTGCAAACCACACGATCCAACGTTTTTCATTCTTTAAGAATGCCACCAACATTCACATTTTTTTGGCATCTAAATATTACTAAAACGAATGGACACGTCCATGCTATTTTCTCAGAAGCACTAACAGAAGAGACTGCCTTTCCTGCTTCCTGGAATATCCCCAGTCTAACCTATATAAGTTGTGAGATTTTTCTGGTAGTTTTCCATCCAAGTTCTAACTAGGTCTGATGTTGACAGGGTTTTTGGAGATGAAAACAATGCAGACATGGGACCAGAGCCTTCAGAATTGAGAGGGCTCGGCAGGCACCTTAGAAATGTATACGCACCACGTTGCTAGGCTAGAAAGCGCATAGGCTCATGGCCTTCACAAAGTGGCCACATGAAAACTTCTGGGCAAAACACCCTGGCCTATCTAAGATAGACAAACATCTAGACCCAAAGGCTGGTTATCACAGAGGCCTGGCGTAGCCAGACTGTAACTTACCATACTTACAGAATACAGAATAACAGAGTTGGAAGATCTTTAGCCAAGCAAGAGATCCTATACCTATACCTTTCCAGACAAATGACGGTCCAATCTCTTCTTAAAAACCTCCAGTGATGGAGCTCCCACCCTTTCTGGTGGCAAGGAGTTCCACAGTTCAATTGTTCCCATTGTCAGGACATGTCTCCTTAGTTCTCCTTAGAGAAGATCAGCAAAGATGATCAAGGGGTCTGGAGATTAGATCATGTAATGGGAACCAGGGATGTCTAGTCTAACAAAGAGAAGGATTAGGGGTGACATGGTGGCTGTGTTCCAGTACTTGAAGGGCTTCCACAGTGAAGAAGAGGGGCTGACCTGTTCTTCAAAGAGCCCGAGGGGCAGGACAAGAAGCAATGGGCGGAAGCTTGTCAAAGACAGATCCAACCTAGGAGCAATTTCCTGACAGAGAGAACAATTAATCAACTTGCTTCCCAGTGTTGAGATTGCTCCATCGCTAGAGGTTTTTCAAGAAGAGATTGGACATGGGAGATGGTATAAGGATTCCTGCTTTTGGCAGGGAGGTGGACTGAAGGCCCCATCCAGCCCTAGGATTCGACTTGCAATGCTCCAAAAGCAACTTCAGGTCAAGGTAAAAGTTCCCCCACACACGCGTGCTAGTCGTTTCCGACTCTAGGGGCCGGTGCTCATCTCCGTTTCAAAGCCGAAGAGCCAGCGCTTGTCCGAGGACGTCTCCGTGGTCACGTGGCCGGCATGACTAGACGCCAAAGGCGCACGGAACGCCGTTACCTTCCCACCAGAGTGGTCCCTATTTTTCTCCTTGCATTTTTACGTGCTTTCGAACTGCTAGGTTGGCAGAAGCTGGGACGAGTAACAGGCGCTCACTTTCCTACGCGGCACCGGGATTCGACCCGCCAAACTGCCGACCTTCTGATCGACAAGCTCAGTGTCCTAACCCACTGAGTCACCACATCCCTTAAAAGCAACTTGCCAATCCACAATTGTTGAGTTTGAGGGAAAGAGAAGAAGGGGATGACAGAGAAGGAGGTGGCTGGATGGAGTCCCTGAAGCAGGAGGCGTGAGCTTAAATGGACTCCAGAAGATGGACAGGAAGGCCTGGAGGAACGTGGTCCATGGGGTCGCGGTGGGTCGGACATGACTTCTGAAGAGGCCAGCCCCTCAGGTTAGTGGATCAGCAATTGTGACGTCCCCAGATTTCAGGACTCCGTTTTCTGAGACAAATCAAACTGTTCTAGGAACTGTAACCCAAACGCAGATCAAAAAGATGCTGAGCTGGAGAAGGCTGCCTTATAGAATGCTCTTTTTTTGTTGTTGCTGTCGTTGTATAAACAGTTCACGCTGGAGCAGATCCCTGAAGCCCGGAATTGAGATGGGCATTTTTCTCTTAGAAAGAACTCACGAATGCTTTGCTTCTAGGTAAGAATAGCGCCAGGCGGAGTGGGGTGACAGAATGCTGGCAGAGGAGAGAAGCCGTTCTAGAGGATGGTGGGCTGCGCAAGAAGAAATAAAAATGAGATCCAGACAGTTGTGAGGAAAGAACAAATATTTATTCCTAAAAGCGAAAAAGTTTGCCTTTAGGGGCAGGCTGCAGAGAAATGGGGTATGGCAGGTTTTTATAAGGGAGGTTGTCCAGGGTGCCATGTGTTGATTCTAGGGTAACACTTGAGGGGTGTGTGTGTGTGTGTGAGAGAGAGAGAAAGAGAGAGAGAGAGAGAGAGAGAGAGAGAGAGAGAGAAAGAAAGAAAGAAAGAAAGATGTTTATTCTTGCAAACATGCAATTCCTTTGGGAGACCTAATTTAATTAACTCTTTGCGTTTGCAGACCTCCTTTGATACGTGGTTTAGGTCTGGGTAGCTTATTTTTTGGGGGGTGGAGTGGGGGCGTTTGAGGAAGTTTGCTCGTTTTAGTCTATTAGCTTAGTCGCAGTTTGATGTCGATTATCCAGTAGAGACACTGAGTCTCAGGCCATTGTGGGGTCTGCTCATATTTTAAGGGGGAAGATGGAACATAAAGAGTCAAATATACTTGGATGTTATAAAACTTCTCGCCGTGGTTTTGGGACTTGCCAAAGAAAAAAGAAAAGAAAAAGGTCCAAGCTCCGTGTCATTTTTTTCCAAATCAAATTGGCGAGAAGGGCATCGGGAGATCAGACGCTGCCTTCTCCTCCCTTCCTTTCCCACTCTGGGGAATTTGGCATTCCCTCCTGCCAAAAAAACAATAAAACCATTGCCTTCATCAACTAGAACTGAAGGAGGGGGAGAGTTGCACCAGCCCGTAGGGAGAGGCTATATTTAACTCAGGGAACATTAGCGAGGAGAACACCCACAAGCATTCTGTTCAGTCGCAAGAGACCACAAAGGCAGCCCCTCAGCTACCGAGAGACCAATCCCAGTTTCTCAAGGATAACTAAGAACTGTCCATATGGAGATCCGGCATCCGGCCAGAATTCTTCTAGACCCCGGAGCATGAAGCCTAACAGAAGTTCTCCAGAGCATCTGTGAAGGGCTTATTTACTATATTAGAAGACGCTTGCTCCTGGGGAGGAAAGCCATGGCAAATCTAGACGGCACACTAAAAAGCAGAGACATCACCCTGCCAACAAAAGTGCGTATAGTCGAGGCTGTGGTGTTCCCATTTGCAATGTATGGCTGTGAAAGTTGGACCGTAAGAAAGGCTGAGTGCCAAAGAATTGAGGCCTTTGAACTCTGGTGCTGGAGAAGACTCCTGCGAGTCCCTTGGACTGCAAGGCGATCAAACCGGTCAGTCCTAGAGGAGATCCACCCTGACTGCTCTTTGGAAGGCCAGATCCTGAAGCTAAAACTCAAATACTTTGGCCACCTAAGGAGAAGGAAGGACTCACTGGAGAAGAGCCTCATGCTGGGAAAGATTGAGGGCAAGAGAAGAAGGGGACGACAGAGAAGGAGGTGGCTGGATGGAGTCACTGAAGCCGGAGGTGTGAGCTTAAATGGACTCCAGAAAGTGGTAGAGGACAGGAAGGCCTGGAGGAACGTGGTCCATGGGGTCCCGAGGGGTCAGACACAACAACAACAACATCAAAGGCCAATGAAGGCTAGGACCAACTCCGCTCATTGGACTGCAAAACTAACTTCACTACAGCCTCTAAATCTTGTGTAGCAATAGTCCTTAGACTTATATCCCGCTTCACAGCGCTTTACAGCCCTCTCTAAGCAGTTTACACAGTCAGCCTCTTGCCCCCAACTATCTGGGTCCTCATTTTACCGACCTTGGAAGGACGGAAGGCTGAGTCAACCTTTGAGCTGGTGAGGATCGAACGGCTGGCAGTTGGCAGAGTTAGCTCGTGAAGCAGGCATTCGAACCGCTGCACCACCAGGGCTCTTGGTTCTCTGAGCATGTGCAAAGGACCTTTTCCTGAGCTGCCAGTTCTACGGGTGCGAGGAGCAAGAATCGGGTGCAGTGGTTTCTGTCAGAAAAATCCAACTGCTTTGGGGAGCTTGGAAAGAGGGCAAGTTCAACAGGAAATCAAAAGGAAACTTGCAGGATCCAATCCGAGTCGGTTACCGGGACCAGAGGTTTATCCTTCCAAGCTTTCGTAGTAGGGCTGGAGCCCATTCCTCAGGAAACTTCTCTCTCTCTCTCTCTGGAATGTGTTTTTTCTCTCTCCAGAGAGAGATTCCCTGAGGAATCTCCAGCCTGGAAGGATAAACCTGTGTTCCCGGTGACCGACTCGGATTGGATCCTGCAACCTTATATTAACCTGTACGTTTTCCTTCATTCCTAAAGTAAAACTTTGCTAAGATGCCCTTTGAAGATCGCCTTTTCTCTCCTTTTAGATTTTTTTTTATCCCAACTTTATTATTTTTATAAATAACTCAAGGCAGCGAACATACCTAACTGTCCTCCCTCCTCCTGTTTTTCCAGAACAACAACCCTGTGAGGTGAGTTGGGCTGAGAAAGCATGACTTGGCCCAAAGCCATCCAGCTGCCTTTCTAGTCCCCAAGATGAGACTAGAACTCATCGTCGCCTGCTGATTGCCCAAAATCACCCAGCTGGCTTTCATGCCTAAGGCAGGACTGGAACTCACTGCTTCCTGGTTTTTAGCTGGACATCTTCACCACTAGGCAAAACTGCCTTTATCCACTGCTGGTGCATCTAATGATCCAGAACTCTTGAGTTCTCTGTGACAGTTGCAAATTCCTGGCCCAATATGCCACACAGATTCCCCACTGCTTAGTTATGCCTCAAACAAAGAAAATTTCATTTTACTCTCACCTTCCCCAATTCTGATTCCTCACAACTCTGATTCCCCACTCCAAAGCCCCCGAAGGCAGGACGAGAAGCCACGGATGGAAACTAGTCAAGGAGAGAAGCAAGCTAGAACTAAGGAGAAACTTCCTGACAGTGAGAACAACTAACCAGTGGAACTCCTTGCCTCCAGAGGTGGTGAATGCTCCAACATTGGAAGTTTTCAAGAAGACACTGGACATTTGTCTGAAATGGTATAAGGTTTCCTGCTTGAGCAAGGGGGTTGGACTAGATGACCTCCAAGGTCCCTTCTGACTTTATTATTATTATTAACAACCTACCTCCAGAAGTGGTGAATGCTCCATCACTGGAAGTTTTTAAGAAAAGACTGGCCAGCCATTTGTGTGAAATGGTATAGGGTTTCCTGCCTGAGCAGGGGGTTGGACTAGATGACCTCCAAGGTCTCTTCCAACTACTACTACTACTACTTATTATTATTATTATTATTATTATTATTATTATTATTATTGTCATCATCATCATCATCATCATCATCATCAGGTTAGGGAAGGCTGGGCTTTTCCCGTCAAGTTCACCCCCTTAGAATAGAAAGAGGTTTTTTTTTTGAAACTTAATGAGTTGAATCTGGTTCACCCAGCCTGGACCACCCTCTTCACCAAAAATGGCTTAAATGCTTTATCGCATTATTGGCATCTATGCAAAAAGAGGCCTGGTGTGATATCCTAATTATTATCTCCTCCTTTGCACCCGTTTTCTAGCAGGGGAGGAGAACCGGAGTGGTGGGTTTCACTGTAGCTGGGATGCCCAATGTCTTTCCTTTTTTAAGAACAGTGAACAATTCTAATTTTAAAGGACTCTGCTCCGTTTTATTCACTGCAAAAGCCCCAAGGGATAGATTTTTCTCACGGGGTTGGGCACGTTGGGTATAATCTGTTGGGCACCATCTACCCGTCATTTTAGGGCAAAGCTAAACGGCTAGGAGACTTTTGCTTCCTTGCAACCCTAACCCTATCCTGTAATCATTTAATCCTACCCTTTTATTTTTCCACCCCTCTCTCACCGGCCAAGAGGTAGAGGGGATCCTGCTTCTCTGATTTTCTTCGTACCCTTTTAAAACTAGAATTTGCTTCCTGCTGAAGTGGAAAGCAGCCAACTAAGCGATCATCTTAAATTTAAGCATTCCCCCCTACGTCTCGGCCTAAAAGATATTCATCTGCCTTGTCACCGGGCCTTTCTCTGCCTTTCCAGGAGCCACGTTAAAGGGGCAACGTATCTGAGATCTCAGAAGCAGAAGAGGACGGAAGTCGGTTCAATCCGACTCTTATTAACAACTTGCTTTTAAGATCTCTTTTGAATACCAGCAGAGGTTTGCTAAAATCCTGTGACATGATTCTAAAGGAGAAAGAAAGCCTCGCTGGCACACCACGTGCGCGGAGTTTCTGTTCCCACCCTGGAGCAGCTGTGCCTGTACGGGCCAAGAAGCAGAAAGAGAAAGTGCCAACTCGCTCCCTGAGTCAGGGGCATGAAAATTCTGAACAGCTCCTAATCCACAGATCTCGGCATATTGTAGGCCTGAAAAATATTTGATAAAGAAATACACAAACAACAATCGAGAAATCCCACATACAATACAGTTGCTTCCCCTCTCCCCCCCCCCCAAGAGCTAGCTAGTTAGCTAAAGAATGCAAAAGGAAGGAAACTGCAACACAAGGTGAACAGAAAAACAGTTTAAATGGGGTGGCGGGGAGGAGTTTTCATTGGAGCTGTAAGTGGTGGGGAAGGTGAGAAAGCAAAGGATTTCCTGGCAAGGCGGGCTCAGGATCGACAAAAAGTTAATTGCTGCTACAACAAATCCTTGAAGAGAAATCATGAGTTCATGCTTAAGCCACTATTCTTCGGAGAAGGGCGGGATATAAATGAGATTTTAAAAAAAAAAAAGATTGTTAATCATACTTTGTTATCTACGCTACCAAAGCAGTGGATTCATGCCTCGTACTAAAGCCTCATACTAAACACAACAGAGTTGGAAGGGACCTTGGAGATCTTCTAGTCCAACCCCCTGCTCAAGCCGAAGACCCTATACCATTTCAGATTTTCCGGTCTCTGCTGAAGCACCCAACAACTTCTGGTGGCAAGCTGTCCCACTGACTGATTGTTCTCGCTGTCAGGAAGCTTCTCCTTAATTCCAGGTTGCTTCTTTCCTTGATCAGTTGCCATGTCCATTTCTGTCTGGTGCTTTGGAGAATAGTTTGACGCCCTCTTCAAATACTGCAATACTGCTATCGTGTCACCCCTAGACTTTCAGGAGTACCATTTTGTGCCTCTCAAAGAACAATTGAAGTGTTAAAATATAAATATATATGTCACCAGGATGCTTTTAGAGAATCCTCCCCGTCAGAGGTGTTTTGTGAAATTTGCATAAGTTGCCTTCCCAATTCCAGATGTGCTTCCTACCCTAGAAAAGTCTTATGCCTGTTTTCATGACATAGGTTCACTTTTAGCTTGATCCCGCACGACGTGCTAAACCCAGGTCAACAAAAAGCAACGCCTCCATTTACACCCCAGGCTCTTCCCAAACAATGAACCGGGCTTCCCACAACACGTCGAGCCACAAACGACCCAGCTCTAACCTTGTGTGCTAAGTGCAGCTTAACCTCCAGGAGTGCCAACTGAACGCACGGCCAAGTCAACAGCACATCCCAACATTTCTTAGCTGCTCTCTTTCTAAACACATCAGACTGGCTTGCCGGGACAGCATTATTCACCTTTTGGTCAGGCTGCTGGCTCCTGTAGATGCAGCCAACAACGCATGGAATCCCTAACTCACCCCAGACTCTTTCAGACCTTGAAAAATGGGCCCTTCTAAGGAGGGGATCGTAGCTACCCCCCACCCTTCTTGAGGCTGGCACCCATCCAGATATGCTGAGCTTACAATTCCATAATTTGCCACCTTTACCCCTTTGGAAGGCCCTAGGTTGGGCTAGGACAGGGGTAGGCACCCTTGGCTCTTTTTATGACTGGTGGACTTCAACTCCCAGAATTCTTGAGCCAGCCACACTGAGGGCAAAGAGAGAGGTTTCCAAGCTGAGCCATGCTGGCTCAGGAATTCTGGGAGTTGAAGTCCACGAGTCATGAAGAGGCCATAGGTCCCCCATGCTGGTTCAGGAATTCTGGGAGTTGAAGTCCACGAGTCATGAAGAGGCCATAGGTCCCCCATGCTGGCTCAGGAATTCTGGGAGTTGAAGTCCATGAGTCATGAAGAGGCCATAGGTCCCCCATGCTGGCTCAGGAATTCTGAGAGTTGAAGTCCACCAGTCATGAAGGGTCCATAGTTCCCCCATGCTGACTCAGGAATTCTGGGAGTTGAAGTCCTCCAGTCATGAAGGGGCCATAGTTCCCCCATGCTGACTCAGGAATTCTAGGAGTTGAAGTCCACCAGTCATAAAAGAGCCAAGGTTGCCTACCCCTGGTCTAGGACATTTCCCTTCTGGGCTGGGCCTTGCTTGCTCCCCAGGCTCCTCCAGCCCAGCTGTGATTCCTGATGCTGCCAACCCAAGGCCCTTTTCTTGAGCCCACGCAACAGGTGTTTTCCAGAAGAAGCATTAGCAACTGGGAAGGAGATTTCCCCCCCTGCTACTTGGCTGCAGCATTAGTGATGGGAAAGTGATTTTTTTTCCCCTTCCACAGCATGGATCCCTATTCTTCTGCCAGTTATGTTCCTGATGCCACGACCAATTTGCTTCTGTAATGCCAGGTTACATCTACCCCACAGAGTTCTATTTTTTTCCTCCCAATGTCTCAACATAAAGCTTTCAAGAGAGAAAACCGGCAGCCTCAAATACTTCAAAGTCAACAGGGAGCAAAGGTCCCAATAATTCTCACACAATATTGACAGAAGCTGAGCAAAGTTTATAGAGAGTCACCTGGTATCACATCCTAAGTTATGATTTAAGTGTTTACAGCATAAACCACCGTTGGCTTGGCATGTGCAACACTAAACCCTAGAGCAGATAGGCAGGTAACATCTCCACCAGAAGGCAGGAGATGTTGCAGAACACAGAGAGAAGAGCTTAATACTACAAGAAAAAGGAGAGATGCCCATGCTATAGACAGAGAGGGCTGAACAATGAGAAATATTAATTTCCCTGCACTTGGGAAGAAGAGTACAGTAAAGTAAAAGATGAGGGACAGAACATGTGAAAAGGACTCAATCTAGGCCAGGGCTTTTCAACCTTTTCACCCACCGTACCACTTTTAGGATATGGCAACATCCCAGTACCACCAGTCGCTTGGCAAAGTATCAAAAACTTAATGACTCCCCCCCCAAAAAGGAAAAAAGTGATGAAGTACAGGTAGTCCTCGACTTACAACAGTTTGCTTAGTGACTTGAAAAAGTGCCCCCCGAGCCACAGCTGAGCAAGACCCCTGCCTACCCACCCGGCGGCGCTCTTCCTCCTGTCCGAGGTTTTCATGGTTGTGAGCATTTCTGTTGAGGATTGGCAGTGGGGGGGGAGTGGGGGGGTGTTTGGTTTTTATCCCCCCCCCCATCTGCTGGGTGGTTGCAGCAGGTTTGGGTCACTTCACATGACCCTGGGACACTGTGACCGTCATAAATAGGAATCAGTTGCCAAGCATCGGAATGTAAATCACAAGGCCTTGGAGATGCTGCAACATTCCAGCTGATCAGCGCTTCTTCTGGGCTCAGAAGTGCCAGGATCGGTGCTGAGCTCCAGCTGGATCCTGGCACTGATCCTGGCGCTTCCACTGAGCCCCGACAGCCCTGCAGCTCCAGCCGTCTCTCGCTCAGGCTTGTGCGGTGCTGCCACCGGTTCAGCTCATTCCCCTCCCCCGCTACCACTTTTCTAGTATGGCCGCGTACCACCTGCCTGGTGCCAATGTACCACAGGGGGTACCAATGCCACTGGTTGAAAAGCCCTGATCTAGACCAGAGTTCCCTAACCTCTCTGGCTTTGTGGATTGGCAGGGGAGGGGGTGGTTCCATGCAAGAGGTGGGCAAGTGCGTGCACGTAGCTCCATCTGAGTGAGTGGCAGGCATGGGTGCCCACTGCTCGCAAAAATGGAGTCCGGGTGCATGTGCTCGCTCATCACTTCCGTGGCCCAGTTCTGAACAGTTCAAGGCCCGGTAGTGGGTCCCAGCCCAGGGGTCGGGGACCCCTGATTTAGACCACCAATTAAAAATGAAATTGGAGGTCACTGATGCTCTTTGACTTGACTGGGTTTGTTTTTGTTTTTTTTTTGCAGATGTTTCATTACCAAAGTAGGCAACGTCATCAGTAATAGGAGGAAGTGAGGTTTTGCTCTCTGACAACCAGTAAATAAAGTAAGAAGTAAACAATATCCCAATCCAGGAACTACAACTCAAACGGTCAAACAGCAAACAAGAGCACACCCATCAACACTGACGGGGCAAGCCACTGGCATATAAACCGAGAGCAAACCCCACCCCTTCTAGCACTGATGATGTTCCCTAGTTGGGCTGTGAAACGTCTGCAAGAAAACCACCCAGCTCAGAGAGCACCCAGGACCCCACCCTTCCTTCCTTCCTTCCTTCCTTCCTTCCTTCCTTCCTTCCTTCCTTCCTTCCTTCCTTCCTTCCTTCCTGCACTGATGATATTCCCTAGTTGGGCCGTGAAACGTCTGCAAGAAAACCACCCAGTTCAGAGAGCACCCAGGACCCTCAGTCCGTCCTTCCTTCCTTCCTTCCTTCCTTCCTTCCTTCCTTCCTTCCTTCCTGCCTGCCTGCCTGCCTGCCTGCCTGCACGGATGATGTTCCCTAGTTGGGCCGTGAAACGTCTGCGAGGAGCACCAAGGTCCCCACAGTTCAACTCTTCAGCTAGAGATACTTCCACTGGCAAAGATGAAATTAACCATGACTCTAAAAAGTCGTATGGTATTTGGTGATGTACTAAGGGTGCAAAAAGAGTCCAGATGATGGTCAATACTTCGGAATTCCAGTTCTGCCCTCACTCCAAGTACAAACAGGACAAGTAACCAATTGGAGTCAGCTCAAAAGAAGGCTACTGAGAGATGGCAAAGGAACTGTGGGTATATGAAAGGCTGGGTATATGAAAAAAAAAAGGGGGGGGGGGGAGAAAAAATAGCATTCCTGGGATATTTAAATTAGATGACCTCTGGGTACTTTCCAACTCCATGACGCTGGATTTGTGGTTGGTATGACCCTTTTTTTTCCCCCGCAAGGGAATCATGGTAACGATGTGCAGCCACAGCACAGGAGTCAGACTGGCTGGGTGCAAAAGTTGTCCACAGAGAAAGGTGCTATCGCAGCTATTTATAACCAGCAGCTGGAAACTCAACCCAATCAGTCTCCACCAAACTTCCCCTCCAGCCCGTGGGGGACTTTTCTGGGACTTCTGCAAAGCGCTCCTGGTGTCGGGAACCTTATCGGGCTTCTGCCTGGCGTGGATTCTTCCTGAACCGAGCAGATCTGCTGGAACAACAAACAGGCCGCGGGGAGGTTGTTTTTATCCCCGTGGACAGGCCAGGATGGAAGCCGGAAGGAAGGGGCTGGGGGATTGCCAGCGGGGTGCCGTCTCTCGAGTCAACCTCCTTCCCCTCTTTTGAAGTTCCTCTGATGCGCGGCTCGGACCTCCCGCCAGGGTGAGAAGCGCAGACCGGGGCGCAGACAAAGGAAGGAAGCCTCTCGGCCTCTCCTCCTCTGAACATTCACAACAAAAAAGCTGAGCTGGGATCTGGATCTGAGGAAGGCCCAGTGAGGATAACAGAACGACAGGGCTGGAAGGGTCCTTGGAGGTCTTCTAGTCCAACCCCCCCCCCCCCCCCCCCCCCCCGCCCCCTGCTCAGGCAGGAAAAACTATGCCGTTTCAGACAAACGGTTGTCCACTCTCTTCTTAAAAACCTCCAGTGATGGAGCACCCACAGTTTCTGGAGGCAGGTGGTTCCACTGGTTAATTGTCCTCACTGTCAGGAAGTTTTTCCTTAGTTCCAGGTTGCTTCTTCTCCTTGGTTAGTTTCCATCCGTTGCTTCTTGTCTTGTCTTCAGGGGCTTTGGAGAAGAGGTTGACACACACACCCCTCTTCTTTGGGGCAACCGCTGAGATATTGGAAGACTGCTATCATGTTTTCATTAAACCCTAACCCCTTCCATTTCAGACAAATGGCTATCCAGTCTCTTCTTAAAAACTTCCAGTGTTGGAGCATTTACAACTTCTGGTGGCAAGCTGTTCCACTGGTTAATTGTTCTCACTGTTAGGAAGTTTCTCATTAGTTCCAGGTTGCTTCTCTCCTGGGTTAGTTTCCATCTGTTGCCTCTTGTCCTGCCTTCTGACGCTTTGGAGAATAGATTGACTCCCTCTTCTTTGGGGTAGCCCCTCAACTATTCAAACACTGCTATCATGTCACCCCTAGTCCATCTTTTCACTGACAAGAGGATTACTAACTTAACACAGAGATTTTCCTGGACTGAGTCCAGCCCACCAGCCCGGAATGCTGCCCTTGTGGTGGTTCTGATCTCTCTAACTCTACTGAACATAATAGAAGAGTTTATTAATTGATTAGTCTAGCAATCTTATCAATAAAAGAAAAATAAAAAACATAAACTCATTCCAGGATAACATAAAGCCCATTAAGTTACTTGCTATCATTTCAGCTACTTTTTTTTTTTGCTTCTTTTCCCACCTCTCTGCAAAAGAAATAAGTAAAACACAATGAAACTGGCACTTTGCAGCAATCCAGTTTGGAGAAAACAATCCAGCAGGAGAAGTGCTGAAGGGAAAAAAAAAAAAAAAAAAAAGAGGATAGCCCCGGGGTAGGCAACCTTGGCTCTTTTATGACTCGTGGACTTCAACTCCCAGAATCCCTGAGCCAGCATTTTTCACACTTACGACCGTTGCAGCATCCCCGTGGTCATGTGATCAAAATTCAGACTGACTCATCTTTATGACGGTTGCAGCATCCCGGTGTGATTACTGTGGGTGTCATGACAAGCAAAATCAGTGGGAAGTCAGATTCATTTAACAACTGTGTTACTAACTTATCAGCTGCAGCGATTCAGTTAACAACTGAGGTAAAAAAAAGGTGGGGCAAAACTCATTTAACAAATGTCTCGCTTAACAACAGAAATTTTGGGCTCAATTGTGGTCGTAAGTTGAGGACTACCTGCAATAATAGTGAGGAAAGGACCAAACAGTCGCACAAGCATTTGTAACACACCCAGCAGTTCTGCCTGGAAACACCACCTCGTCATTCAACTGCTCACATTTCATAAATGCTAAGTACAGATTTCACAATTCGGTGCAGGGAAAAACTTGCTGGTTTCCTTTACTAAAGCAGGTTCGTGCTAAAATGCTTGGAAACTGGCAAAAGCAAATTTCAGATTTTTCTGTCGCCTCTCTGTTCCTGCTATCACAGCTCCAATTTGTGAGAACAATTTACAACTTGAAATAGGAACATTTTGGAGCTGTTTATTTTTAATGTCACAAGCAGAACTTTCCTGCGAGCAAAGCAGACAAATTTATATAGATAGAAAGGGCGGGGGGGGGGGGGAAACACTGCAGCAACAAAGGAATTATGTGAGCCCTTAAGAAATTTCACAGGTTATGAGAATAGAACAGAACAGAACAGAACAGAATAGAATAGGAAATGAAATAGAAATAGAAATAGAAAAGAATATAGAATAGAATAGAATAGAATAGAA
>JAKJMR010000337.1:0-31054 GCA_024449315.1 Daboia siamensis
ACAGGGAACCTCTGACAACGAGTACATGTTGCAGACTTGCAGCAACAGTTACCATGATGCCTGAGGACACTTCCAAATCACCACCATGACATCCAAAACAGTCCCCAATCCTCTACTTACCATAATCATTGCAAGGCTGCACTGTCTTCAGCTGACCTGTCAATCTCTAGCCAATGTCTCATCATCTTTTTTCACATCATGTCATGTCAGTTTATGGTGGGGCAAAAGAAATAAATATGGTTTATTTATTTATAGGATAAAGCCATCATGGAACTCTAGAAGCACTGCAACCAGGGAGAGGCCTAGAGTTGAAAGTTCCTACCAGTTGGAATATTATTCATTCCCAAATTCAGGAAGCCCAATTATCTGAAATACCAAAATATGAAATTTATAATATGAGACTGTGCTGAAGTTACCCAAAGATAACTTCAGTACTGGGGAAAAATGCTACTTGGCACCAAAGCCCTCAGTGAAAGTTTTCTGGATAGCAAGGCCTAAATTCTTAGAGTGTCTCCAATAAGAATTCTATTCAATATAGGTAAATTTTAGCAATGCTTAGTTTGTCTGATTCACTATTTTTTTTTCATTTTGTGAATGTAGCCAGCAAGAAATTTGATTACAAAGAACAAAAGTACCGTCATAAGGAAGAGATGTTGGGCAGAATGGTTGTATGTGAGGATCACATCTTTAAAATCTATTGGTAGATGAAGAAGGAGCAGGCCATGGCCTTTGAGGGAGTGTGCAGGAAAAAGCATAAATCAGGTCTATAACCAATCTAATGCTCAGGTCTAGGTTGTTATCTCATAATGGAATTTATCCTCTTCCATTCCTTGCAACATTTTAAGAGATCTTGAAATAAACCTCTCCATGCAAACTGTTTGCTCAGGAAGATTCTGCACAAAACATTTCAACCTAGCAAATAAATCCCATAACTGTAAATGGGTGATGGTCCATCTTTTAAGCCCAAAGCTTTGAGGAACTAAGAAACCAAACCTGCAAAGTAAGGGTGGATTTATTTATTTTTAACATTATACTTATGACACTGCTAGTTTACATTCAGAACCACCCTTTTGTGGTCATCAGTATATTCCGCCAACCCCCAGCAAAGGCAGATGCTCCTTTTCCTTTTTATTTGATATGAATATGTGAAACATTCAGTCTAGACAGTAGATCAAGAAGGTGTATAGCCAATTCAGACAGGTGCACATTCAAGTGATTTTAGTGGCATTCATCTCAGCTCCATTGAGATAATATTTCTCATTCTTCAGCAGAAAATCTTTTATACTTTGAACATGTCCTTCTCTTAAGAGGATGTGCTTTTATTTTTATTTTTTTGCAAAATTTATTTCATTTACGGCCAGACAATGCCCAATCTGCTTTCAACAGATAATTCTCCTTTCAGGTATATAATCAGCTTCCACTCCCAAAGTAGTAATAGCAATCTTTTCTTAAAGGAAAAATATATCCATGTTTATTTGAGCTGATCTGTTCTAGCAAATGCAGTAGATGTGAAATTCTTGGTGTTTTAATTTTGACAATTGCATTTTAAAGAGTGGAGATGCATTTTCTATTGATGGATAACTTAGCTAATTTATTAAATAGTGGATAAGTTGTATCTCTTTGTAGCCATTGTTCATTACTAAGTTTCTCTGCTACCCATCTATTTCAAAAAGCAGTCCTAAAATCTTTGTGTTACAAAAAATAATCAACAACACAGATGGACTATCTACAAGGCAAAACATATAAATAATCACACATCTAGAGAGATCAAAGGCAACATCTTAACAGTAAGTAACATATTGACTTATCAAAGCTGTGTTTTATCTTAAGGGCTACACAACAACACCTCATTTATTTTTACCATTGCAAAGATATCTTACTGCTTTCCCCATTGCCAATTCAAGAGTAACAAAATAACCAGATGATCTACCACCATCCCTAATCCAATTCCCTTGCAAATATTTAACAGTGAGATTATTGATCAGGTTACTAATTAGTGATACTTGAAACTGTATAGCAATATTTTTCAAATATTTAAGGGTATACAGATGTATAAGGTGAAGCTATATAAAAAGTGACAGAGAAACAACCCAAGACAGAACTACTTGCCAACTACTTATAAGGTATTATAATAAAACTATTTTACAGCCAGTTTATATGATCAGATGAGTGAGGTGGTATCTCAATGCTGGCAGAAAGCTTTTCCTAAGGTGAAATCCTATAAAATGAAACAAATAACACATTTCTCTTTATTCAGAAACCCCCCCTCTGAAATAATCTAGATGCAGAATAACAAAACTTTGAAACTTTCCTTCTATGTTACCTTTCGTACAGCAGTCTATAATGAGAAGTGAAGGAATGGTTAATAATTGCCCTCTGATGGTTAATAAAATCACCAACTCCCAACAGATAGTAAAACTAAGAAAATAAACATGGCTACTGTAATGTATTGGCCTTATATACTGTAATTACTTGCTTATGTTTGAACTGTTTGCAAATGGCTAAATTCAGTTGCATGTTTTGTAATGGTTGCTGGGCCGGACTAGACTGGCTATCTTCAGCCAGTTAAGTAGGTTTTTGGGTGGGAAACTGCTGCTTTAAATCTATTGGTCGCCACCTAGAGGCCAACCATATAAATAGCTGAGCAGCAGCTATTAGCTTGCTTCTGTTATGTTCTGACCTTCAATAAAGCCTGTTGCTGTTTGAACCGTCCATCTCACTCAATGCCTGCAAGAACTGAATACACAACAGCTATCATTTAATAACCCATGTTATTGTGGAAATATATTTCTTTTCATAATATCCATTGTTCATTAATATAATCAGTAGAGGTTTATCTTTGAATAACACCATCTCATTTAGAAGTACCTTACCCCTACAATGTGGAAAGAAGTTCCTGTTGATATCATACTAGGAACACCACCATGGCTGCTTAAAGAACTCTCTGATAAATTGAAAGATAAAAAGAACAAGTATAGAAAGTGGAAAGAGGGGCACATAACTAAATCAGAATATCAGTAAATAGCCCAAGCCTGAAAAGATAAAGTGAGAAAAGCTAAGGCTCAAAATGAACTAAGGCTTGCGACCAAAGACCAAAATAACAAAAAAAGCTTCTTTCAACATATAAAAAACAAGAAAAAAGTTAAGCAAATGATTGGTACATTAGTGGGTGAAAGTGGCAAGAAGATGACAAGCAACAGGGAGAAAGCAGAACTATTTAACTCATTTTTTTTTGCATCTCTAAGGGAAAAAACAGACCAACCTATCAAAATAGAGCCATAAAAAACAGAATAGAAACACAAGTTAAGATAGGCAAGAAAATGATAAGGGAGCACCTGTCCAGCTTAGACAAGTTCAAATCACCAGGACCAGATGGACTACACCCCAAGGTTTTCAAGGAACTGGCAGATGTGATCTCAGAACCACTGAACTATATTTTTCAAAGATCCTGGAGTACTGGGGAACTACCAGAGGACTGGGAAAGAGCTGATGTAGTTCCCATCTTGAAAAAAGGGAAAAAAAATGGATCCAGGAAATTACAGACCTATCGGCCTGATCTCAATACCTGGAAAGATTCTGGAAAAGATAATCAAACAATGAATCAGCGAACACCTAAGGGCAAACAAAGTTATTACTAAAAGCCAACACGGGTTTGTCAAAAACAGATCATGCCAGACAAATCTTATTGCATTCTTTGACCAAGTGACAAAATTAGTCCATCAGAGGAATGCTGTGGATATAATTTACTTGGATTATATAAGACATTTGATAAAGTAGATCACAATCTACTACTTGATAAGATAGAAAAATGTGGATTAGACAGCATCACCACCAGATGGATTCATAGCTGGCTGACCGGCCATACTCAAGGTGTGGTCCTCAATGGAACTTCATCTACATGGAGGGAAGTGTGTAGTGAGGTGCGCCTGGGCTCTGTTCTGGGCCCAGTGCTCTTCAACATCTTCATCAATTATTTGGACGAGGGGATAGATGGGGAACTCATCAAATTTGCAGACAACACCAAGCTGGCAGGAATAGCCAACACTCCAGAATACAGGCTAAAGATACAGGAGGATCTGGACAGACTTGAACACTGGGCGCTATCTAACAAAATGAAATTCAATGGTGAAAAAAGTAAGGTTCTACATTTAGGCAAGAAAATTTTTTTTACAGGTATTGTATAGGTGGGTACCTATACAGGTATTGTATAGGTGGTACCTTGCTCAATAGTAGTAACTGTGAGATGGATCTCAGAGTCCTAGTGGACAATTACTTAAATATGAGCCAGCAGTGTGCTGCAGCTGCCAAAAAAGCCAACACAGTGCTATGCTGCATTAACAGAGGGATAGAATCAAGATCACGTGAAGTATTAATACCACTTTACAATGCCTTGGTAAGGCCACACTTGGAATATTGCATCCAGTTTTGGTCACCGTGATGTAAAAAAGATGTTGAGACTCTATAAATAGTACAGAGAAGAGCAACAAAGTTGATTAGGGGATTGGAGGCTAAAACATATAAGAAACGGTTGCTGGAATTGGGTGTTGTTGTTGTTAGTTGCGAAGTCGTGTCCGACCCATCACGACCCTATGGACAATGTTCCTCCAGGCCTTCCTGTCCTCTACCATCTTCGGGAGTCCATTTAAGCTCACGCCTACTGCTTCAGTGACTCCATCCAGCCACCTCATTCTCTGTCGTCCCCTTCTTCTCTTGCCCTCAATCTTTCCCAGCATTAGGCTCTTCTCCACTGAGTCCTTCCTTCTCATTAGGTGGCCAAAGTATTTGAGTTTTAGCTTCAGGATCTGGCCTTCTAAAGAGCAGTCAGGGTTGATCTCCTCTAGGACTGACCAGTTTGATCGCCTTGCAGTCCAAGGGACTCGCAGGAGTCTTCTCCAGCACCCTAGTTCAAAGGCTTCAATTCTTTTGCGCTCAGCCTTTCTTATGGTCCAGCTTTCACTGCCATACATTGCAACTGGGAAGACCATAGCCTTGACTATACGCACTTTTGTTGACAGGGTGATGTCTCTGCTTTTTAGTGTGCTGTCTAGATTTGCCATGGCTTTCCTCCCAAGAAGCAAGTGTCTTTTAATTTCTTGGCTACAGTCCCCATCTGCAGTGATCTTGGAGCCCAGGAAATTAAAATCTGTCACTACCTCCATTTCTTCCCCATCTATTTGCCAGGAATTGAGAGGGCCGGAATCCATGATCTTGGTTTTCTTAATGTTTAGTTTCAACCCAACTTTTGCACTCTCCTTCTTCACTCGCAACAAGAGGCTCTTTAGTTCCTCTTCACTTTCTGCCATTAGAGTGGTATCATCTGCATATCTTAGGTTGTTGATGTTTCTTCCGGCAATCTTAATTCCAACTTTTGATTCGTCTAGCCCTGCCTTTCTCATGATGTGCTCTGCATATAAGTTAAATAGGCAAGGCGACAGTATACAGCCTTGCCGGACTCCTTTCCCAATTTTGAACCAATCAGTGGTTCCGTGTCCAGTTCTCATTGTTGATTCTTGGCCCGCATATATGTTTCTCAAGAGACAAATAAGATGGTCTGGTATGCCCATCTCTTTAAGGACTTGTCACTGTTTGTTATGATCCACACAATCAAAGGCTTTAGCATAGTCAATGAAGCTGAAGTAAATGTTTTTCTGGAACTCTCTAGCTTTCTCCATGATCCAGCGTATGTTAGCAATTTGATCTCTAGTTCCTCTGCCTCTTCGAAATCCTGCCTGTACTTCTGTAGTTCTTGATCCACATACTGCTGGAGTCTAGCTTGTAGAATTTTAAGCATAACTTTACTAGCATAAGAAATGAGTGCGATGGTGTGATAGTTTGAAGATTCTTTGGCACTGCCTTTCTTTGGAATTGGAATGTAAACTGATCTTTTCCAATCCTGTGGCCAATTTGCTGGCAAATTGAGTGTAACACTTGTACTGCGTCGTCTTTTAAGATTTTGAATAGCTCATCTGGAATACTGTCACTTCCACTAGCTTTGTTGTTGCTCAGCTTTTCTAAGGCCCACTTCACTTCACATTCTAGGATGTCTGGCTCGAGGTCAGTGACCACCTCATTGTGATTATCAGGGACGTTAAGCTCATTCTTGTATAGTTCTTCTGTATAATTTTGCCACCTCTTCTTAATCTCTTCTGCCTCTGTTAAGCTTCCTAAGATAGCCATTTTGCTTTCTTGGAATTGGGTACGTCTAGTTTAATGAAGAGAAGGACGAGAGGGGATATGACAGCAGTGTTACAATATCTCAGGGGCTGCCACAAAGAAGAGGGAGTCAAACTATTCTCCAAAACACCTGAAGGCAGGACAAGAAGCAACAGATGGAAAATAACCACAGAGTGAAGCAACCTAGAACTAAGGAGAAATTTTCTGACAATTAAAACAGTTAACCAGTGGAACATCCTCCCTCCAGAAGCGATGAATGCTCTGACACTGGATGTTTTTAAGAAGAGACTGGACAGCCATTTGTCTGAAATGGTATAGGGTTTCCTACCTGAGCAGGGGGTTGGACTAGATGACCTCCAAGGTCCCTTCCAACTTTATTATTATTATTATTATTATTATTATTATTATTATTATTATTATTTACCAGCAGCGACAAGAGAAACTGCATAGATAAAGTGCATATTCAATTGGTCAAAGTGGGTTTTAGAGGATACTTGCTGTATATAAAACAGGCCAAAGTTTAATCAATATATAGATCAGACATTGACAAGTTCTGGAAGGTGTAAGGCTAACACAGTAACAAATGGAAGAGATAAAATAAAAGTGAGAGGTGCAAATAAGAATGAGATGATTAAGATCCTGAAAAATTAAATCAGTGAAGTGGTATCTCAGTGCTGGCAAGATTTTTCTAAGGTGAAACCCTATAAAATGAAACAAAGAACACATTCTCTTTATTCAGATATCCTCCCCACAATAATCTAGATGCATAATAACAAAACTTTGAAACATGGAGATCAATATTTATATTTTGATTCTCACCACACACTGGAGCACAAAATGGGAATTATCAGAACCCCATATCACTGAGCTGAAAGCCTGCCTACCAGCAATGATGGGAAAGAAAAAGAACTAAAACACATCAAACAAACCCTTAGAATTTGTGGCTATTCCAAGTGGGCCTTCATCAAATCCTCAAAAGGCCCAGCAGGAGTTCCTCCAAAGAAGGGAAAGAAGAAAATAATAAACAAAACAATGTAGTCATTCCATATGTTGCAGGAATATCAGAAAATCTCAGGAAGATCTTCAGCCAACACAACATACGTGCACAGTTCAAACCCAAAAATACACTAAGGCAGAAGTTTGTCCACCCCAAGGATAAAACACCCAGACATATGCAGTACAATGCAGTGAGCCATATGCAGATCTGTACATTGGGGAAACAAAAAACCACTTCATAAATGCATGGCACAACATAGAAGAACAAATCCATTAGGACAAGATTCAGCAGTTCATCTGCATTTAAAAGACAAAGGCTACTCTTTCAAAGACAGCAAAGTCCACATTTTGGATAGAGAGGACCGTTGGCTTGAAAGTGGGATCAAAGAGGCCATCTATGTCAAAATTAAAATCACTCTCTCAACAGAGGTGGAGGGATATGACATCATCTATCTCCAGACTACAACACGGTCCTTTCAACAGTTTCAAGAAGGCTTCACACTCATTTGTACTACTCAGGTGACCCTGACAAAACAGGTAAACCTTCAGGTAACTTCAATGACTCTCTGAAAGAATGCAAATGACTAGATGTCTGCTAGGAGTATAAATATTTCCATTCCCCACCATCTAGTCAGAGCTGAAGAAGCTTCTTGAATGAGAAGGAAAATGTTTTCAAAGAAAAACAAGAAAGTCCAATTGCTTTGTGAAAAAGCATCTTTGGATCCTCCTTGTGTTTCATTTTTATCAGCCCATTGGACTCTCTTTCTGGATTGTGTCCAGCAGGGAATTAGACCAGTCTTTTTTTTTTCCAGATCACAGCAGCACATGTATTATTGGGGAAATAGTTGGTGGAGGCACAGGCAACACAAGCACAAAGCAGATCTGTAGCTGGAGACCATGAATTTTCCATTCAATTTGAGCCTGCTGGACCTCAGTGGAAGGGAAAGTAATTAAATCAGTTCTCAAGAAAGCCAGGCAGGTAATTCTCCTGGACCCCCATGAAGATAAGAGTTTTATTTAAGTCCTTATTGACAGGACCATAGAATTATAGCATTACATTTCCATTCACCTGGATCACATTTAATTGATTTTGTTTTTGCTTTTTTGTTTTCATTTGTTTCACTGCAACATTGACCTCAGTGGGTGATAAAGTACACTTATCCTGCCTGTATTATTTTCTATGTAAATGTATAGGGGATTTGGTCCTCCTTGTGTGGATGGAGGACCTTGAGCAAGTAGGGAAAAATGTTCTTGTGTTATAGAGTTCTAATAATCTCAATAAAATTAATAAAACATGCATGGACTGAATGCAAAAATAAGTTTTCATTAAGAAGTTTTCATTAAGAACTCATCTGTTTGAATCTCCATTTATTGTTGTAGTTAAGCAGGAATGAAATGACAAAAAAGGGCCGTCTTGTTCCCAGTTGTCATAAATCCTAAATTAGATTGCTTTATTGTAGAGATTAGAATATAAAAAGCAGCATCAGGAAAGGTGTTTCTCTGTGTGTATTTTCTTTTGCAAAATTATTCATTCTGGTATAATAGAAAATTCTTATGAAATTGATGGAACAGAGATAGTAAGCTACAACTTCCATTCAAGTGCTTAACAAAAACTATTGTGGATGTTCTTTTCCTTTCTGTCATCCATATAACTCCACTCCTGGAAAACACACTTATTAGAAAGTTGTCTCTTGAAAAAAAAACTTTTTAGATTAATATGTATTTCAATGGCATATTCCCTTCTACCATAATTTCAGCCAAATTGAAACAAACCTTATTAGCCCAGAGCAGTGTTCTAGGTGTACCATCAGGTACATATCCAACTACAAATTTTGGGGAAATATCATGGATACTATGTGGTGTGGATGTCCAAGGGAAGGACAAAATGTATGTGATGACTCAATATGCAAATGCCACAGATTACTAGTTCCTTTAGACACTGGGAGTCAAGTACATAATTATAGTATACAAAAATCTTCCATATGTCATTTTAACATTGTTGTGGTTAACTACAGATGGTCTGGGTGTGGTGACAGTTGTCAATTTTGATATGCCTAAATTTAATAATAATGTTACACCATTGTCATTCTGCTACTTCTGTTTTCTTCTTTCATTTGTCTGCTGCTTCCCATAGAGATTGTTTGAGGACAACTTCAGATTTATGGGGTAAACCCTAAAGCCCAATGTTAACAGAATCATTATGCTTACTTTCATGCACATACCTCCCTCAGTGGCTATCATGGTTGCCAAGGAGGCAGCATGGATTGTGTAAAAGTGCTATATTTTAAGAGGCTCAGATGCTCCAACCCACAATCTATTAAGATCTTTTGTGGATTTGACCCAGATGTATTCATTACCACTTAGAAGTAACATTCTGAAAATTAAAACCAAAGTACACAAAACATGTTACTCAATACTTGAATGTTCTGACCTACATAAGATACACAACCTCAAAACCCAAACTAATTGTTGTTCTCTAGGGTTACCAGGTTTTTCCACATCTAATCAATGGGAGCTTAATTAGAACATCACTTGCTATTTCCTTGCATTGGATGAATATGGAAAAGTTCAGTAAATAAACACAAATTCTATTGTGAGGTCACACAGATTTTGCTTTTCAGTGCTATTAAAACAATTAAACAGACTCCTGAAAAGCAGAATAGAGCACACAAAGAACAAAAAGTGATTTATAGCTACTTATATCAATATAAATTAAAAGTTTCCCAGGCACAACATCTTTTTAAAGCTGACCAGTACTTAAAAAAAAATGCTTGCAAACATACTTTGTAGTTATGAACAAAAAGCTTATGACTATTTTAAAAAACAGATAATCCTAAAAATGGGATTATGTCATATGGATTTTTAGTTTTCTTAAGATCAATGTGGCTACTAGTCTGTATCTTACTGGCATGTGAATAAGGTTTGTGCAGTCAGAGATTAATTAAGAGCTTCAGGAAATCATTATAACATGGTATACAACCACAGGGCCACAGACATTCACCAAAGAGTATTAGTAAATAACTCAATCTAAAATATCTTTGTATCTTTTAATGTGTACTTAAAACATTTGCATTTCCTGAACAAATATCAAAGGAGAAAAGGAAGGGGCAAGGAGGATCATTACCTCTTGTTTAAGGCAAATTTGTATTAGTGTATAACCTTGGGTGAAATCTGAGAATAGTCTGCTAACATGCAGATTAGCCAATCTGACACAATAGGTTTACATCAAGAACCCCCTCATGGCTTGGAAATCACCTTTCTAAGTCAATCCTGCTTTCTCTGAAAAGGCTTATTACCCTTCCATCATTGAGAAAGTGAATTAATTTGCTTTTACTGACCCTTATTCAAATAAATATGTTAATTTAAAAAAGAGAAACTGCCAGCTTTGCTAATATAAATATTATAGTAGAGACTACATCATCTCTGAGCATTTTAAGTCTTTTTGTTCACCAGAGAGAGATAACAAATGTCCTCATCATCTCTATATGAGTGAGTGTTTCTTACTTGGATTTTTGTTGTTGTTAGTTGCGAAGTCATGTCTGACCCATCGTGACCCCATGGACAATGTTCCTCCAGGCCTTCCTGTCCTCTACCATCTTCTGGAGTCCATTTAAGCTCACGCCTACTGCTTCAGTGACTTCATCCAGCCACTTTACTTGAATTATTGTTGGTTAAATGAGTCTAAGAAACAAAGGAGAACTTCCACTTCCTCTCTCCCTGTTGGGCTTTCCTCTCTTCAAAATATAGTTTAAATAGAATGAGGCTCCCTACATTTTTTCCTTAACAAGTTTAAATTAAGATAAAATGAATATCTATCAGATTTCACTAACTGCTGGACTAAGTCTACAATCTGCATCTGATTCAAATGAATTAGGAGCTTTTTCACTTTTTAATGCAATGTTTTGCTGCTTTTGACTTAGTATTTCCTCAGCACTCTGTTTATGGTCAGGAAAATAACTTCTTACAAATATGCTGCTGAATTCATATTGCCTAGTTGTTTTCTGTTTTTTTTTAAACCAGCACAATCTATTGGAAATTACTGCACCCAAGAAGGAAAATAAAATTATTGGTGATGGGTGCTAACCATTACTGGAGGCTTTTAAAAAGAGACTGGACAACACTGGCCTGGAATGGTATTGGATCTCCTGCTTGAGCAAGAGGTTATTTATTTATTTATTTATTTATTTATTTAATTATATTTATATACCGCCCTACTCCCGAAGGACTCAGGGCGGTGTACAGGGCAAATATAAATATACAAATATACAAAAATACAAAAATTAAAAAAGAATTAAACATGCCCAGATAAAATACAGATATTAAAAAACCCATCCCTCATCAGGCCAGGCCGGCTTGAATGAATAAAAACGTCTTCAAACCACGACGGAAGGAGCGAAGGTCGGACGCCGTCCGGAGCTCAACCGGCAGCTGGTTCCATAGCTCTGGGGCGCCCACAGAGAAGGATCTCACCCTGGGGGCCACCAATCGACATTCTCTGATCGGTGGCACCCTGAGGAGACCCTCTCTGTGGGAACGCACAGGGCGGAGGGAAGTTGACGCCGGCAGCAGGTGGTCCCTAAGGTACTCCGGACCCGTGCCATGAAGGGCCTTAAACACCATTACAAGTACCTTGAATCTCACCTGGAAGACAACTGGCAACCAATGCAGCTCACGGAGCAAAGGTGTTACATGGGAGTATCGGGAGACTCCCAACACAACTCTCGCAGCTGCATTCTGTACCAGTTGGAGCCTCCGAGTGGTCTTCAAGGGGAGCCCCATGTAGAGAGCATTGCAGTAATCAAGGCGAGAGGTCACGAGCGCATGAGTGACCGTACACAGAGCATCCCGGTCCAGATAGGGCCGCAACTGACGCACCAGGCGAACCTGGGCGAAAGCCCCCCTAGTCACAGCCACCATGTGTTCCTCCATAGTAAGCTGTGAGTCCAGGAGGACTCCCAAGTTGCGAGCCCTATCTACGGGGGGTAATAATTCACCCCCCATAGAAAGAGATGGGATATTCTGAATATCCCGGGATGCAGGTATGCACAGCCACTCAGTCTTGTCGGGGTTGAGCTGAAGTCTGTTACTCCCCATCCAGACCCGGACCGCCTCCAGGCAGCGGGACATCACGTCGAGGGCATCACTGGGGTGGTTTGGGGTAGAAAGAAAAAGCTGGGTATCATCAGCATATTGATGATACCCAACTCCAAAACCACGAATGATCTCACCCAGAGGTTTCATATAGATGTTGAACAGGAGAGGCGAGAGGACCGACCCTTGAGGAACTCCGCAAACGAGAGACCTCGAGGTCGACCTCTGTCCCCCTGCCAACACCGACTGTGAGCGTCCCAAGAGATAGGAGGAGAACCACCGTAAAACTGTGCCTCCCACTCCCAATCCCCTGAGACGCCGCAGCAAGATACCATGGTCGATGGTATCAAAAGCCGCTGAGAGGTCTAATAGGACTAGGACAGAGGAAAATCCCCTGTCCCGGGCCCTCCAGAGATCATTCACCAGAGCGACCAATGCAGTCTCCGTGCTGTACCCGGGCCTGAAACCCGATTGGTACGGGTCTAGATAATCTGCTTCATCCAGGGCCAGAGGGAGCTGATGTGCCACCACACTCTCGACAACCTTCGCAAGAAAACGAAGGTTGGAGACCGGACGGAAGTTATTCAACACAGCCGGGTCCAAGGCAGGCTTCTTGAGGAGGGGTCTCACCACCGCCTCTTTCAGGACGGCGGGGAAACTACCCTCACTCAAAGAAGCAGATATAACCGCCTGGAGCCAGCCTCGTGTCCCCTCCCGAGCAGCATAAACCAGCCAGGAAGGGCACGGATCCAATAAACATGTGGTGGAACTCAGCCTCCCCATGATCCTGTCCACTTCCTCCGGAGTAACAGAGTCAAACTCCTCCCAAACAACAAGAACGCTCGTGTCCTGCTCGTCAGGCTCTGCCCAGTCAGAGTCCAGACCGGTCCGAATCCGAGCGATTTTGTCCGACAGATGCTGGTTAAACTCCTCGGCGCGACCCTGCAAGGGATCTTCTCTCACCTCCTGATTAAGGAGGGAGCGAGTCACCCTAAACAAGGCGGCCGGGCGATTATCTGCGGACGCGATAAGGGCAGCGAAGTGATTAGACCTCGCCTCCCTTATCGCTGCGAGATAAGACCTAGTATAGGATCTTAGTCGCAATCGGTCAGATTCGGATCGGCTGGATCTCCAACAGCTCTCTAGGCCCCGTCTCCGACGCTTCATCTCCCGAAGCTCCACGGAAAACCATGGGGCTCGATGAGACCTGCACCGGGTCAGGGGCCGCAGGGGTACAACTCGGTCCAGAGCCTCAGGGGCTGCCCTTTCCCAGGCTTCCACTAGGGCATCCGTCGAGTTGTGAGCAAAGGAGGCAGGTGGGGACCCCAGCGCAGCCTGGAACCTCTCAGGGTCCATTAAGCGTCTGGGGCGGTACCATTTAATAGGTTCCACACGCCCACGGTGGGGGGTGGCGAAACGGAAGACCAGCCGCAGGAGATGATGATCGGTCCATGACAGGGGTATAACAATTGGGGAACCCCCACCGAGCTCATCCAACCACCGTCTAGATAAGAAAATCAGGTCAAGGGTATGGCCTCCCTCATGAGTCGGTCCAGCAATTACTTGCGTCAGGTCCATGGCCGTCATGGAAGTCATGAACTCCCGAGCTAACTCAGATAATTCTCCCAGGGATGGTAGGTTAAAGTCACCCAGAACTATAAGTCTGGGGAACTCAACCACCAACCCGGAGAGAATATCGAGAAGCTCAGGCAGGGCTGCTGCTACGTGTCTCGGTGAAATGTACACCAGCAGCAAGCCCAACTGCGCACCACGGCCACATCTCAAAAAGAGAGACTCACACCCGACTATCTGAGGACCGGTGGTCTCCCGCGGACCCAAGGTCTCCTTTATAACAACCGCCACTCCTCCACCCCTACCCTGAGCCCGAGGTCGGTGCAGCACCCGGAAACCCGGCGGGCAAATATCAACCAGAGGGATACCGCCCTCTGGGCCCAACCAAGTTTCCGTAATGCAAGCCAGGTCCGCACGCTCACTCTCAACCAAATCTCGAGCCAGAGGAGCTTTGTTAACAACGGACCTGGCATTCAAATACACCAACATGAGCTCAGGAGGCTGCTCATCCTCGCTCCCGGGACCTTGGGGAAGAGACAGAGGGTCGGAGTGCCTCACCGCTTGCAAGCAGCGGAGAGGCCTTCCCAAAAATCGATACGGCCCTCTGCTCATACACCTGCTGCCATTCCCCAGCGTCGTGGGAATAGGTAATCCCACGACCCGCTCTAGAGCCCCTGAGGCAACCGGCCTCCGCTCCCCCCCCCGACGATCAATCCCGGAGCTGGCCTGAACAGTGGTTGACGGATTACCCCCCAATTTCCGAACAACCAAAAAATCCACCCCCCCTCCCTAACCCCACAAAAAACTTAACTAAAAAATTTACCAGGGGCCTCTTACGGAGGCCCCTACCCGTGCTCAGCCATCTCTCAGAAACCCGATAATCGGGCCCTTCATTAAGATTATAAGTGGCTAAAAAGGCAGGTCGCACCCAGGAAGGGGGGGCACCCCTGAGGGCGAACAAGTCTCTGCAAGAATAACAAAGCGAGGCATAAGAAACCAAACTAGAGAAAGGCAGTCCCATTAAATAATAATACTACTTAGGAGGGTCAAAAAACAGAGGGTAAATAAATGTCCAGACCATCCGTCCAGCTTCACTGCCACCTAAGCTGGGCGAACCCCCAGTACAGGCCGACCACCATCCTCTCACGATAGTCGTAGGTCATGTCCCCGGGGGTGGTCTAAGACATGCTCTGGGTAAGGCATGTCTCCTAGAGCTCTCACCTCTAGGGGCAGCAGATGTAAATTAAGCCACCCTCTCACGGTGGCTAATACCCAGGACCCTCTGAATCCTTTGAGGATAAAATGCAGGTGAGTAGACAAAATGATGGTCAAGTCTGTTGACAAACGGGCATCGAAACACCGCCATAGTTCCTCCGCCGCTCCACCCTTCCAGAAGATGAACTCCTGGCCGCAGTTCCATAAGCCCCCCATTAATTGGGGCAGTCCAGAGCGCGGCCTTAGAAGTGTAGCTCTTTCGGGTCTATTTGTTTCCCCCGGGACCCATAAGGCTCCAACAGCACCCAAGTTGACAATAGGGGTCATGGAGAGCCCAGATCTTTCAGGCTCCTCCAGAGTAACCAGACCAAGCTGGGTTCCAATGGGCCCAGCCGGAATCAGCCGGTCAGCCCAGACATCTTCGAGGGTCACCGAGGTCGCCAGATAACCAACCCTCTGGAAAAAGCGGAGCAACCAGGAGGAGTCAAGATGGATTAAGGGCCTTGTCGCCGTAAGCTGCTGTTGTAGCCAAAAAGTACCATTGCAGGTGCCGCCGCTTCCATCGCCAAACACAGCCGTCACCGGTATGGTCCAGTAGATACCTTCGCTGCCGGAAAAAGCGGGCCGGAAAATCCAATCTGTCCTCGCCACCGGCACAAACAGCTCTAAGGCGGTTCGAAGCGCAAACGCCATCACAAGATGGAAACAAAATAGCATTACAGTAGCGTTGAAGGGTCGCTATCACTACTGCCAGCTGCCTAAATCCGGGGGGGTTATATAACAAGACTAGAAGACCTTCAAGGTCCTCTCCAACTCTGTTATTCTGTTATCTTTATTAGATGGATTTAATATTTTACTTTATTTTACCTACTCCCTCATTGTAACTGATAAATAATTCTTTAAATTATAAAGATAGAACATTATTTTGTAAATGTTTGAGTAATCCAGTAAAATACTGTCACAACATGGGCAATAATAGTCAATACGTGTAAAGACCTAATTAACCACAGTGCCTCCTGAATTACTAACTTTAGCAATTTTACAATCTTTCCATCTACCTCTGTCTTCTGATGCAAAATGTGGAGAGTGAAAATCAAACATGAGAGTTTATTCCAATACAAGTGCTCATTCAGCCTCTGACATACGGTACTTTTCATGTTATTCTCTAGGATTATTTAGGAAAATCCATAATGATTAAATCACAACCATAACCAATCCTGCCACAATATGTTATGAAGTCTTGCTTTTAATGAATTCCTGGCTTATATATATAAAAAAGTGGTAGTTTCTATTTGATTTCTGCTGCTTTCTTTTCTTCCTTATGCCATTATCAGTGATTACTTCACTTTAAGCTATGTCACACATTCATTCTTTTTCAGAGCTTTATCTTGCCTCCAATGTAAACCAATTTATCTCCATGTTGCTTTTAAAGTAGCAGTGCTATACATAACAATGTGACATTTTACAGGGTTATAATGCAATTGAATCTGAACTGGTACTGGTGAAATAAATGTGAAGGACAGGGCAGGGCTGCCTTAGGTTTCTCTTGTGATCCCTGTCCTATGGAACACTCTTCCCCTGGAGTTCTGGCAGGCCTTACTGGAAAGCCATAAATGACTGGCTTTTTCCCAGGCATTTGAGTAGGGTAAGATGGGAGTCCATGGATGGTTTTCTTGGAGGCACCCAAGGAGAATGGCTGAGGTGCTAGGCTTTTTGCTTGTTTTTGATTTTACAATTTTTGTTGTTTCATAGTTTTATTGTTATGAGCCACCTACGGTCATGTTCTCTGAGAAGTGGTCATTAAAATCTTTAAAATGATTAAACAATCCATTTCTTACAATATCAAGTACAGTATTACATGCTATGGAATATGAAATGTTTACCATTCGTCATACATTGCTTGGAATGAAATAGTAAGTATATTAAACATTAAGCACAAAAAATGATGTAAAGAGTTTTTGGTGGCATCATATATGTGGTAGATAAATAGTGGATTTCTTGTCATGAGATGTTTCTCTTAGAATGGTTTAATTTGGATTTCTCTATTTAGATAAAATAGAGGGTTAGGCTTCATAGCTGAAGTAGCATTTAAATGTATACTTCTATGTTCAAAGTGTTAGTTTACTACTCACACCTTGTATCACTTTTTTTTTAAAAAAAAATCTTTAATTAGATGTCCAGATAGAGATGTAGGACAGTAGATCAAAGAACAACAGTTACACCACAGCCTATAATTTATTTGAGGCCAGAAACATATGACAGAAAACAAACATTCAAATATGATTGGAATGACAGTATGGAAAGAGTTGGATCAACCCAGCTTTTTTCCTTAGCGAAGGCTATAACCATGCATAGGTTGGTAACAAGTTGGTGTTGATTCTTGGCTGCCACAAAAATACATTTTCTTCAGGATAATCTGTTCTCAACCTTGTCCTTTGGGTCTTCTAATGGAGAATATGTTCCATTGAAATTTGGTCTATAATAAAAGTTCTGCTGAAGTAATAATGTTTCAATTATAAAGTTATTTAGAAAGGCAAGATTGAATCACATATGCATTCAATTCATATACTGAAAGGAGTTTCCACTACAAATGCTGAACACCTTGCCTGAAATTTCTGTTATCCCCTCTATATTTACCATGATCCTAAGAATTGCTATGATGCTAAGATTCAGTAAATCCAAGGTTTTTTTTACAAATGGGAAATGGTTCCATGACTCCAAAATGGCATAACATCTGAAAATCCTGATGCTTAGCACTTTTTCTTTGGGTGATGTGTACAATCATGCACTAGAAATGAATGAATCCAGCCTAATTATTTCAGGAAGGAAATTACTTTTTTTTTTCCAAATTGGTTTGCAAATGAATTCAGTCATAGAAAGGACCACTTAATGTTTGCTATTCATGTAATGTGATTCAAATTATTACTGCTTTTTTTCTGCATAAGTATTTATAATTTCTAGTTAACAGCTTTTGATCTTGCCATTATTCTTTCTAACTATTCATCTCTGTTGAGTAAATTATTATGTTAATCACCATCTTTGACTTTCTAAGACAGCATTAAGCCTAGCTCATAGAACATGTAAATACTACAGAGTTGATTTTCTATTAAAGGAGGTTGCCCCACAAAATCACAAAAACCACAAAGGCATAATCAATGTCATTAAAAAGGTATACATTAACCTCCAGTTATGTAATTACTTAACAATTTAGAGGCCATCATATACATGAAGATAATATGGCTGTATAATGTAGCTGAAATAATATTTCTGAAAACAGATGCTTTTTCAGCCATCTGTAGTATGTCTATTTGTGCCTTATTCCATGCTTAGAAGCCAACATAAATAAAACAGATACACAAACAAGTGTTTCGTGAATGGTGTGGGTATGATAAGCCCTATTTATTTATTTATTTATTTATTTATTTATTTAGTATGCCACCCCTCTCACCAGAGGCAACTCTATTGATTAATGATAATCAAATATTTTTTTTATCTCTAAGAATGTAGAAATTGTTCTCCAAATTACTAGATCATTCTTTCCAGGCCCTTAGTTCAAAATTTATGTTAAGTTTCCAAAAATTAAACATAAGAATTCATCCACTGAATTCATTCATCCATGGAAAATTTCACAAAAGTTGAAAATGTCATTGCACTTTTATGATCCTAAGCCTTTGTTGTTTTTCAACAGCTATAAAGAGCTACTTCCAGCTTAGGTGCAGCTTAGAAGATTTACAAAAGTTTAGTTCTGAGAAAGCTGGAATTCTATGAAGTGGGCAGTGAGTGGCCATATTGGCTTTACCTTTGTCCTTGTTTCTCCCAAATCACAGCTGCTAAGTTGGTGTGATGTGTATTCACAGAGATCCTAATTAAAAAGAAGGCTAGAGTTGACTTCTTTGACATCATATAATAACGAACTTCGTGAAGTAAAGATGAGAGGACAAGGGAACAGGATATTGAGCGAATGATGAGTTTTACACCCCTTTGCTAGTTAGGACTTGTGGTAAAAAAATCACTTTAAACTTAAATATCTTCATTTAGATTATAAATTCAACTTTTAAAGTCCAATCTCTAAACAGAATGCTGCATTCAGAATGCAACATACCATTTGAAAAACTTATTTGGAACTTGGTGTGAATGTTCTTAAATTAAAGTATCTTACACCTTAATTGATATTCACTTCATAAAGAATTTATTCAAGAGGCTTAGTCATAAGAAGTTTGGTAACAACTGAAATGAGCTACCTTTGTATATAAGCTTACACAATTTACAGCACAGCTTTAAGATGTCAAGTTTCACAATACACTCAACTCAAAATCCTGATACAGACCAACACTCCCGCATCTGGTCCATGTTGACATAATGGTTCTCCCTAGCATAGAACTACTTCATTAGCATTACAGAATGCTCTTATGTGCTTTCCGGTCTAAATGTAAAAAGTGTTTCCTTTCATTTCCTCAATGAGTGAAAATCTTACATAAATAGTTATCACAGAACATTTTTGTTGTTCCGTAGTTCAAATCTTTGTCCATTGTTGATGCAGGTGACACTTCTAGTCTTTTTGGAAAATGTCACAGTTTTGGTTCTATTGCAATTTAACTGTAGCTATTGCTTTTTGTACAACAAGATACTATTTGCTTCACTATATCCATATTGGAATCTGTTAATCTAAAGAAACAAAAAAATATATATACTCTTATTGTTTTGGTCCTTTGTATCACCTCTTCAATTAATTTAATATAGAGTTCTAGTGTTTGGAAAAAACACTTAATTTGAACAGCAGTTGTTCTATGAAGACTAAATACATGTATCTCTCTCAAACCAAGAGGAGGAGGAGGAGGAAGGGGGAGGGGGAAGGGTGAAGGGGGAGGAGGATCTGGATGGAGGGATGCTATATCTACTTGCTTGGCTGAAAACATTCTTGGCAGTTCCAGATTTAGATAATAAAAAGTTCCAGACTTTTATATGACATATACATTACCATATATGTATGATAATGTGAGTCCAATTATTTTCTGATTTGAAGAAGGTTTTTGGAACTCTATTGAAATATATGCTGCATTAGTCATTAGAGATGCGGGCATTTTGAATCGAAAGAACCAGTTAAGGTATTGGCCTAGAAGCCAGGAGACTGTGAGTTTTAGTCATGAAAGCCAGCTGGTGACTTTGGGCCAGTCACTCTCTCTTAGCTCAACCCACCTCATAGAGTTGTTATGGGGAAAATAGAAGAGAAAAAGTCTATTATTTATTTATTTAATTAATTTAATTTGTATACTGCCCTTCTCCCGAAAGACTCAGGGCGGTGAACAGGGCTATAAATACCAAAATAACCAAAATACAAAATTAAAAACAAATTAAACCCTAGTGCCCAAATGTAAAAATAAATTACATTAAAACAATAATTAAAACCCAAACCCATCAGACCAGGCCGGCTTGTTCAAAGAAATAGGTTTTTAGATCATGTCAGAAGGAGTGAAGGTCGGGAGCCATCCGGAGCTCAACCGGTAACCGGTTCCAAAGGTCAGGCACACCCACAGAGAACGCCCTCCCCCTGGGGGCCACCAGACGGCATTCTCCAACCGGTGGCACCATAAGGAGGCCCTCTCTGTGGGAGCACACTGGGTGGAGGGAAATTGAACCTGCCGCAGGTGCTCCCTAAGGTATTCCGGACCCATGCCATGTAGGGCTTTGTAGGTCATTACCAGTATCTTGAATCTCACCCGGAAGGTAACCGGAAGCCAATTCAGCTCACAGAGCAGAGGTGTAATATGGGAGTATCGGGAGACCCCCAACACAACTCGTGCGGCTGCATTCTGCACCAGTTGGAGCCTCCGAGTGGTCCTCAAGGGCAGCCCCATGTAGAGAGCATTGCAGTAGTCTAATCGAGAGGTCACGAGCACATGAGTGACTGTACGCAAGGCATCCCAGTCTAGATAGGGCCGCAACTGGCGCACCAGGCGAACCTGGGCGAAGCCCCCCTAAGTTACTATATGATCTTCTAAAGGAAGCTGTGAATCTAGGAGAACTCCCAACTTGCGAGCCTTATCTACGAGGGGTAATAACTCACCCCCCATAGTGAGAGATGGAATGATTTGAATTTCCTGAGATGCTGGCACGTACAGCTACTCAGTCTTGTCAGGGTTGAGCCGAAGCCTGTTCCTCCCCATCCAGACCTGGACCGCCTCCAGGCAACAGGACATCATGTCGAGGGCACCACTGGGGTGGTTTGGGGTCGAAATGAAAAGCTGGGTATCATCAGCATACTGATGATACTGATGATACCCAACTCCAAAGCGACGAATGATCTCACCCAGAGGCTTCATATAGATGTTGAACAGGAGAGGTGAGAGGACCGACCCCGAGGAACTCCACAAATGACAGGCCTCGAGGTTGATCTCTGTCCCCTTGCCAACACCGACTGCGAACGTCCCAGGAAGTAGGAGGAGAACCACTGAAGAACTGTGTCTCCCACTCCCAATCCCCTGAGACGCTGCAGCAGGATACCATGGTCGATGGTATCAAAAGCCGCCGAGAGGTCTAATAGGACTAGGACAGAGGAACAACCCTTGTCCGAGCCCTCCAGAGGGCGACCAATGCCATCTCTGTGCTATGCCCGGGCCTGAAACCCGATTGGTACGGGTCCAGATAGTCAGTTTCCTCCAGGACCAAAGGGAGCTGATGCGCCACCATGCTCTCAACAACCTTCGCAAGAAAACGAAGGTTGGAGACTGGACGAAAGTTGTTTAAAACAGTTGGGTCCAAGGTAGGCTTCTTGAGGAGAGGTCTCACCACTGCCTCCTTCAAGACGGAGGGGAAACAACCTTCACTCAAGGAAGCAGATATCACCGCCTGGAGCTAGCCTCGTGTTCCCTCCCGAGCTGCATAAACCAGCCAGGAGGGGCACGGGTCCAATATTAGGTATGTTTCTCCCCTTGAGCTTCTTACAATATAATAAAAGCAGGATATGTATGTGTGTGTGTGTGTATATATATATATATGTGTGTGTGTGTGTGTGTGTGTGTGTGTGTGTGTGTGTGTATATATATATATATAACAAATCAATGACACAACTACATTGTTTTCCCTAATCAGGTTTTGAAAAACTTACACACAATTGCACATAAAGAACTCTCATAAATATTCATTGAGTTCTACCAAAATTTAGTCATTCTTGAGAAGGTTTGGATGACTGAGAATGATCTTTGTGTTTACAACCTTGTTAATCCTTTTTACACCCTCTTACATGTTTGGCTTAATTCAGTACTTAATAGTTTGATCATCAGACACAGCTCCAAGCTGTGGTTTGATGGATCAATGTTGTGAATCATATCAGGCAAATTTAATCTCTTTGTTCAGAGTACATTTCTTAGTTCTGAACTCCACTTGAATATTTATTTCTTTACTCATTGCTGTATTTGTTACACTAAATGAACCATTGCTTATTTAGTTCAACGTCTCTCAACAAGTCTCTTAAGACCCATCAACAGTCACTCTGTTAGCATGGTTATGCTCCCAGAAATCTTAAGGACATTGAAAACCATTTGGGGATTTGGAGGAGAAAGGTTCTTCACAGACATTCTTGTCTTGTGGCTCAGCACAAAACAGACAATAAAGATTCCTAAGAATTCTAGACTTCAGCCTTTAGCCTACTTAGGTGTCAGGTTTCATTGCATCCAAATGGATTTGATGTAACCTTAGTTGTTTAAACCCATGGCTTTGTGGTGAGCTTGATATCTCCCTAAAGGGCCTGGAATGTGATGGCAGCTGTTTGGATGCTTTCTTCTATATTTTTAATAGATTCCACAGTATTCTAAATTATACCTCCCATATATTTGATAGCTGCCATCTGCTCACTGTCTTATCTGGATCTAACTAATACTAAAGCCATCTCAAAGGTGAAGGGTGGCTGTTTAATGTCAGCAATTTTATCAATAATCAGATAATTGGTTGATCAGTAGTTAAGTCAAGCATCAGTCAAGAAAGTAAGGTCTTGGGGTACCAAAACTAAATAGTGAAATTATCTTTGATCAATACAATATTTTCCCTTGAAACTCATCATTTGGTAAATACACTTCAAAATATTTCTAAATCATACCTCCAATCACACCAAGTATCAGTTTCCCCCAATGAAGTTGTAACAAAAATGAAAAATAAATACAATATAAAGAAAGAAACTGATTAAGCTACACATTAAAATAAATAAATGTAATTTAATTTAATTTAAAAATAAGAAATAATAATAATAAAAATAAAAAAATAATAAAAAACCCTATAAAATCATTTATTTTATGAAGTTAATATTATTTCCTCAGTCCCAGATATTCCAAGGCAAAGTACATGGAACCCAATTTTAAAATTCATTAAAATATAAAGCATAGTAATATGAAATTACAATTATTTTAATATTTAATATTAAATATTTAGTACTAAAGTACTTAATATTAAATAAGTATTTAGTATCTGGAAAACAAAATAAAATTTTACATAATACAGAAAAACTAAGTGAAAAGAAATACCTTAAGCAGATATTTTAAAAGGATATTTATATATCATACTCAGTTCCATTAAGCAAAAACCAATGCAAATAATAAGATTTAAAATACTGTAAGTAAATTAGAAGGGACGCAGTGGCTCACTGAGCTTGTCGATCAGATGGTTGGCAGTTTGGCGGGTCAAATCCCGAGTGCCGTGTAACAGAGTGAGCGCCTGTTACTCGTCCTAGCTTCTGCCAACCTAGCAGTTCGAAAGCACGTAAAAATGCAAGTAGAAAAATAGGGACCACTACGGTGGGAAGGTAACAGCGTTCCATGCACCTTTGGCGTCTAGTCATGCCGGCCACATGACCACAGAGACTTCCTTGGACAAGCGCTAGCTCTTCGGCTTTGAAATGGAGATGAGCACCGGCCCCTAGAGTTGGAAACGACTAGCACGCATGTGCGGGGAAACCTTTACCTTTTACCTTAAGTAAATTAGACTTAGAGGAAAGCATATTATGAAACAAAGGGCTTTTAGTGGGTTTTTTTTTTAAGGACAATAGATAAGATCTATGTTCTTACATTATTTTATTTGTTGAATAATCCCGTATTAGTTCAATTCCTTCCAAATCATTAATCAACAAAATAATACATAATGCTAAAATACACCGGATCGGCTGTTTAAAAGTACTGTGGATGAGATTTTTGTGGTTGAGAATTACACTTCTCTCATTCTCTCTCTCTCCTCCTCTCTTTCTCTGTGGCTAATGGTTACAATACTTACAAATTATGTAATGATATCATTAGAAGGAGCAGAGCTGGATTATTTTATCCTTCTTGTGCATTATAAGTTTCTGAGTTTTCCTTTTTTAACATTAAACATTAAATGTTTAACATTAAATGTTTTTAACATTAAATCTATTACAATCATAATGCATGTAATTCACTAACATAATTTACCTTTTCGCTGAATTTCAGTCACATGTTCTTGAGAAACCGTAGCAGGGGAGATGATGTGTATGTATATATTTATGTACAGTCTCTTTCTCTCTCTCTCTCTCTCTCTCTCTCTGTGTGTGTGTGTGTGTGTGTGTGTGTGTATGCAAAAAAAAAATCCCTGTGTCCTGTTGTCCTTGGGTTTCTTAAACTTGGCCTAGAAAATAAAAATATGAAATACTACCTACCAAATAGATGTGTATTATCAGAGACAGTTTTCCTCCTGATACAAATTGTTGAGAATAATGTGTGGCAGTATTCATGGTCCATCTATGAACTCCCCAAAGCAGTAGCACATTTCTTACACTTACTACATTATTGCTAGGACAAAATGGTAGACAACGAGATCATGGCAGCCTCAGCATTTCTCTTGAGCACTTACATTAGACCAATGGTGGGAAAAACCTTAGAAACACTGCTGCTTTGCGGGGAAAATAAGGACCACAATGGGCATACATAGCTGGAGGAGGGGGAATGATGGATATGTTGCACATCATGACACAGACTGTTTGCCTTCTATAATTATGTCCAAATAATGGGATGCAAATGTGAATGGCTGGTGTGTGCAGTCGGATATGACAGTGTGTTTGTGTGTGTGTGTGTGTGTGTGTGTGTGTGTGTGTGTGTGTGTGCCATTGTGCCATTGTGCCAGATGTCTATAATAGGAATAGCAGTGATGCAAACAGAGAGGTCAAAAATTTCTATCCCCCCTGCCTCAGGATTTAGAAGAATTCTTTATTTTAAAAAGATTATGTTAAGCTTAATTTAGTCCCTTACACCATTATTTTTGATGTTCTTGACAAGACAGAATTATGTGTCATCAGTTTTTGGCAATTAGAGTTAGAATGTATTCTGAATATCATAATGAAGTTCCTCAAGTTGCTACCCATTTCTTAGATTTTGCTTGCCTAAATTAAATATGTTAACATGAAACATTAAACTAGATCACACATTTTCCTTTTCACAGGCAGACATTTTCTTGCTGAGTGGTTTATTTTTATTTTTTTTTATTAAAAAGTTTTATAAAATTTACAATATAACCCCCAAAACCAACCCACCCCAAACCACCCCCTTCTCCCTCCCCCACTTCCCAGACCTGAGTACAGGGTTACAAATATACTGTAATAATCATAATCTAACTAACATTAACAAACTAAATAGATAATCAAGTTCATAATGCGCTTTAACTCCCCTTTAACATAAATACACGCAAAATAAAAGTAGACATAATAATAAAAACATAAACAAGTTAATATCTAAGTTATTATACAATACTAATACTAAAAATAATAATATAATTAAAATTAATAAAAATTCCACTATAATAATCTACTAGTAATAATAACAATCTAAAATTTATTCATAGGCTAGATGGAACTTTTTAGTCCCATATTTATTCTGAATATAATCTATCCATCTCCAGACCAAAATGTATCTTTCTTGAGAATGATCCTTCAGATAAGCAGAAATCTTAGCCATTTCTGCTAAATTTAACACTTTAAACGTCCATTCTTCTATAGTAGGAAAACTATCCTTCTTCCAATATTGCCCTACCAATAATCTTGCAGCTGTTATCAAGTTCAACATCAAGTTAATTTCTTTAGTATCACAATCTGTAATAACACCCAACAAAAATAGTTGTGGTGTAAACTTTATCTTTTTCTTAAAAATCTTTTGAGTATTCCACCAAATTTTAATCCAAAAAGCTTTTATATTTCTACAAGTCCACCACATATGAAAATAAGTAACATCCAAACTGCCACATCTCCAACATTTGGGCTGTAAATTAGGATACATACAAGACAACTTTTTAGGATCCAAATGCCATCTATAAAACATTTTATAAAAATTTTCTCTTAAATTTTGGGCCTGGGTAAATTTTACATTTCTAACCCAAATTACCTCCCATATATCCAATGGGATCAGTTCTTGAATATTTTGAGCCCACTTTACCATATAATCTTTAACTAATTCCATTTCCGAATCCAATTCTATTAAAGCATTGTAAATTCTCTTTATATGTGCTCAATTTTGATCTTTGATCTGTTTTACCAAATTTTCATCTGTTAATGTAATGCCAACCTTCTGATCTAACTTCCACCTAGCTTGCAATTGAGTATACTGGAACCAGGACTGTACAATATTTTCTTGTTTTAATTCACCTAATGACTTTAATTGCCAATTATTCCCTACCAATCTAAGTAATTCCTTATAAGAAATCTTATCCAAACTCACATCCATAGATACACCCTCCATTGCGTGTCTAGGAATCCCCCAAATTAGTATTGCCCTGTACACCGCCCTGTACACCGCCCTGAGTCCTTTGGGAGAAGAGCGGTATAGAAATTCAATTAATAATAATAATAATAATAATAATAATAATAATAATAATAATAATAATTTATAATTTAACTTATAATAATACTTTTTCCAGACACGCAATAAAGCACTTCTTAAAATATGAGATTTAAAAGCCTTGTCAAATTTTTTATCATAAATTAAATATGCATGCCACCCATATAATAAGTCCCATCCCTCAAGATAAAGTATTCTTTTATTTGTTAAGTTAAGCCAATCACTAACCAGTGTCAAAACCACTGCATCATAATATAATTTCAAATTAGGCACCTTAAGTCCTCCTCTTTCCCGTGCGTCTTGTAAAATCTTAAGTTTAACTCTTGGTTTTTTCCCCGCCCAGATAAATTTATTAATACCGTTCTGCCATTCATCCAAATTAGCATCCTTTTTCAATATAGGTAACATTTGAAACAAAAAGAGAAACTTTGGTAAAACATTCATTTTAACAGCTGCAATTTTCCCCAGCAAAGATAATTGTAGTTTTTTCCAATTATTTAAATACTTTTGTACTTTTAGCCATAATGTCTCATAGTTATTCTTATATAATTTCACATTAGAGGCGTACTATATACTCCCAAATATTTAACCTTTTTCACTATTTCATAACCTGTCAATTTTACTAATGTTTCCTTTTCATTCATAGTCATATTTTAGATACTATTTTAGTCTTATTATTATTTACCTTAAAACCAGAAACTTTTTCATATTGAGTTACAATTTCCATCAAGTCTATAACCGATTGAGTCAACTGAGATAATGCCACAACCAAGTCATCCGCAAAAGCTCTTAACCTATAATCATTCTGTTTTATTTTTATTCCCTTTATTATAGTTGATTCACGAATTTTAATCAATAAAATCTCCAATGTTAAAACAAACAACAATGGTGATAGGGGACATCCCTGCCTTGTTCCTTTTTCAAATTTAAATGCCTCTGATAATCCCCCATTAATTATAATTTGTGCTGATTGTTGTTGATATATAGCCCTAAGAGAATGTAAAAATTTATTCACAAAATTCATTTTATCAACAACCCTCAATAAAAAAATGCCAATTCAACTGATCCAAAAATATCAATGCCGCAGGGACTTGGTTGTTCTTCTCCAAATACTCAATTAAATTGACAATTTGTCTTACATTATATTTCATATATCTTCCAGTTATAAATCCAGACTGATCACTGTGATTCATTTGTTTCAAAACTTGCATTAATCTATTTGCCAATATTTTGGAAAAAATCTTATAATCTGTATTCAAAAGTGATATAGGTCTATAATTCTTGGGTTGGGTAAGGTCTTGGTCCTCCTTTAGAATCAGCGATATAAAAGCCTGTCTCCAAGATGAAGGCACTTCTCCTCCAAACTGGATATTATTAAACAATTCCTTTAATGGTTCTATCATCTCTGCAAATAATATTTTATAATAAATTGCTGATAATCCATCTGTACCAGGAGCCTTACCCACTTTTAACTGCTTAATTGCTAAAATGATTTCCTCAGAGGTAATTAAACAATTCATCTCCTTCCATTGTTCGTTTGAAAGTCTAGGAAAATGTGCTTCCTGTAAATACTTATCTATATCTAAAGCTTGTATATTTTCACTAGCATATAATTTTGTATAAAAATCTAAAAAACTCCTGGGGCCTCTGGGAGCATACATTTAATTTCAGTAGGAGATATCCAACTTCCATTTTTTTACCTATCCATGGTTGTCAGATTAATACTGAAATGTTTCAGTCTCAACTTGGATAGTAGCTTTCACATGACTTAGTGGTGGTGGGATGGCTGGAGATCCTCAGCCTCTCCAACCTTCCAACCTAATCCTCATACCAGCTGAAAAATTAGGCCATTACTTCTGAAACTAGTTTAAATTCTAATCTGTTCAGCATTTGTGGCAGCAAGTGTTTTCCATTTGCCTCTGTTTTGCACTAAGACTGAGCAACTGTTATAGCAATGTGTATAATTATTGAATTATAGAGAAGAAACTAGACAACCAAAATGCATTAATCTAGTCACATCACAAATGCCAGTAATCATCCAAAGATTTCTCATCTTAGTAGCACATTGAATCCCATCCAATCTAAGTGATAATTTTATATTGCCTATTCACTTGAAGCTTTTGATAAAACACAGGAATGGTTTATTATGGCTTCTACACTTTATGAAATGATGCTGTTGAAAGAAAAATTAGGTTCAGTTTCAACCTGGGAATAAAAAAAATGGAGGCTGACTGCTTAGGAAAGAAGGCTCTTGTTTATTGATAAGCATAATCAGCAACAGCATGCAGTTCTGGGACAGCTGACAAAATGTAGTTGAGAGTGGGTGGGTTTTTATACTTTCTTTGGGCTTTGTATTTGAGATGCCTGTTGTGAAATGTACTTTGATCTGTGCTTGAGTGTGCCCATTTGGAATTCTAATTATTGTTGCCTGACTACCATTGTGGTTTGGAGGTTATGTCCTGTCCTTGGAGCTAGGTGGGAAATGTAGATTTTAGGAGTCTTTGTTTTTCTAATTTCATCTGCTCCCAGATGCTTCTGTGGGAGCTGTGGCTGAAGCATTTTGCTTATGAATAGGGTGGCCCCAGTCTTTCTGAATGGATTACAAAATCTCCATTTTTGAAGATTAGCCCCCTACAGTTTCCTGTAGAAGGTAGGCCAGCTTTATGTCTTTGTTAAGATTTTTCTTCATTTTTTGTTTTAGGGAAAATATTCTATCCTGCTTTTTTAATATTCCCCAAATATTTCATTCTCTAGAGCAGACATGTCAAATTCACGATGTCACGTGACATTGCACAACATATCAGGACGGTTTTGCCATTGCTGGCAATGGGGTGGGCGTGGCTTCCAGATGACGTGTTTGGCCCATGGGCCGGCAGTTTGACACCCTTGCTCTAGAGCATGGATGTCAAACTCGATCGTGACGTATTGTGATGCATTGTGAAGTTTTTTGCTTTTGAAGAGCTGGCTGGGTATGGCCTGCACATGATGCATCTGGTCTGCGGGCCACCAGTTTGACACCCCTGCTCTAAGAGGGGGTGCTGACTTCCTAAAGTAATTATCCATCTCTAGCATCTTGCAATATAACTGTTCCACCATTTTTTTCCCCAGTAGTATTTTTAAACATTTTTTTTCTTTTCCATTCAGTCTTTGTGATGGCCCAGTTTTTTTAGTTACATCTAGGAAAGCTGTGCTCAGGCAATAAATATCTTTGTTGACACCGCACCTCTGCACATCAGTATTTTGCCTTTCTCCTAAGTAGCAGATGTGTTGTTATTTCATGGCTGTGGTTACTTTCCCTGTGAGTTTTTGAGCTATGGAAGCCAAAGTCTGCCACTGCTTCAACAGCTGTGCGTTGACCACAAAAGTCAAAGTACTGTATGGGGTGGAGGATTATTTTCTTCTAAAAATATAGATTTTAAATTATTTGAGAGCTCCAGAAGGTGGTGGTGGTTGTCTCAGGAGATTGTGCTGATTTTCCATGCAAGTTACTGATAAGCTCTCTGCTCACATCACTTGATTTCTTCCTATTTGAAAAGAGCACATAATGATTAATAGCTGACTATGTGAACTAACTCAGCTGAAAGACATCGATCTGAAACAAAATCTGTCACCTTCTCAGCATTGTTTCTGAAATGGCTAAGTAACTGTCATCAGGGATGAGCATACATGTGGGAAACAAACCTACAACAAGATTGTAGGACTTCTTAATTTTTATTCCAATGCAAAATTTCTAAAACTCATTCTCCCCTGGATCTGATGGAAATGAGACCTCCCAAAGGTAGATATATGCTGAAATTCCTTTTAATGCCTTTGAAGGGAATATTTCCTTCTCCCTCCCTCCCTCCCTCCCTCCTTGCCACTCCCTTTCTCCTTCTATGACAGAGTTTTATTACCTTGTTTATTTTTCCATTAAGTATTTATTATCTTCAGACCAAGATTAGTAAGAGATTTTCCTCCACTTCAGTCTCTAAATGGAATCAAACTGGTTGTTGAGTATATCTTCAACATGAAACAAAAAGATTGTTGTATTATTTAGACATAAGGCAAGCCACCTGGAAAATTTATCTTTGTCTATTCCATGGAATCCATTATCTTTGATGTATTGCTTTGCCTAATGAAAACCTTTTCCTTTGTCAAATAATAATAATAATAATAATAATAATAATAATAATAATAATAATAAT